>JACEEZ010008767.1:102500-177500 GCA_016584305.1 Chionoecetes opilio | reverse complement strand
CTGCCCCAACAAAGCATACATTATATCAACACAATGGACCCTACCCATAACTACGTCACGGTTTGTTTACATCGGTGCATTGTGAGGATAAGGCGGGGTCGCCGCGGGTGGACCTACGAAGGGAAAACTACGGCAATGGAAGAATTTCGAGTTATTTTGCACGAAATTGATATTCCAGGTGCTATATTACTGTGCTCTGTTCTCGCTGACAACACTATAGAGAAGACCTGAGGTAATGGCTGATGATCAGAGGCTTCTAAACCAAGAAAACAGTCACAACAGAGCCTCGTCAAAAGGTAAGCAACTGGTAGGTACGTAATGTGTCCCTACCACTTGCTTACTTCTTAATGAGACTCTGCTGTGACTGTTTTCCTGGTTTAGAAGCCTTTGCACATCAACCATCACCTCAGGTCTTCTCTATGTTGTCAGCGAGCACGGAAATATAGCACCTGGAATATCAATTTCGACAAAACAACTCGACATTTTTTCATCGTCGTAGTCTTCTCTTTGTAGGTTGTACATATTCATGGTTATGATAGTATTAAAATACCTTATTAATTGAGTTCCTTTTGTTGTCTTTCCTCATAATAAGTAGTGGTACAGCGTGGTTTAAGTGTTACTTGACGAGCCAATGAATACTCTTGAGTCTATACCAACATCACCAACCTTTGCTTTGATTTTTCTTATTACTCCATCCATAAACAAGTTGCATAACCACCGTGACATTACCCATCCTTGCCTCATGGTACCTGGTACTGTCATCTACCGATATTTTTATCCCTACACAAAGCGGGAAAACTCGCCGACGGTAATGGTTAGGTTAGATTTTGCTTTGATTTAACTTATTACTCCATCCATAAACAAGTTGCATAACCACGGTGACATTACCCATCCTTGTCTCATGGTACTTGGTACTGTCGTCTACCGATATTTTTATCCCTACACAAATCGGAAAAACTCACCGACGGTAATGTTTAGGTTAGATTTTGCTTTGATTTATCTTATTACTCCATCCATAAACAAGTTGCATAACCACGGTGACATTACCCATCCTTGCCTCATGGTACCTGGTACTCTCGTCTACCGAAATGCTCGTCCCTACATAAATCGGGAAAACTCGCCGACGGTAATGGCTAGGTTAGATTTTGCTTTGATTTATCTTATTACTCCATCCATAAACAAGTTGCATAACCACGGTGACATTACCCATCCTTGCCTCATGGTACCTGGTACTCTCGTCTACCGAAATGCTCGTACCTACACAGATCGGGAAAACTCGCCGACGGTAATGGTTAGGTTAGGTTACCGTTAGGTTAGATAAAGGTCAGTTAGGTTAGGTATTCATAATCACAGGTAAAAGCTTATTAGTTATACATACATACTCCACTCCATACACACTCTTTAACCCTTCAATACATCCCACATTCCCTCCCAGTCTACTCTGTCATATGTTTTGGTATTAGTCCAGATGAACACCGAACTCACTTTGGTGGACGAAACTATTTTTTTCTGGTGTGTTTTTATGTGTTTTGAATGAATCTGCTAACCGTTTCTGTCGCAATTATTTTTTTTTTTTTTTTTTTTTTTGCAAAAATGACAAAAAAAAAAGAACCTAAACCTAAGCTAACCTTTACCTATACCTAACCTAACCCATACCTAACCTATACCAAACCTAACCTTTACCTAACTAAAAAAAAAAAAAAAAAAAAAAAATAACCTTTACCTAAAAAAAAAAAAAAAATTGCGACAGAAATGGTTAGCATTCATTCAAAACCCAGAAAAACACACCAGAAAAAAAGAATTCGTCCACCAAAGTGAGTTCGGTGTTCATCTGGACTAATACCAAATCACATGACAGAGTAGACTGGGAGGGAATGTGGGATGTATTGAAGGGTTAAAGAGTGTGTATGGAGTGGAGTATGTATGTATAACTAATAAACTTTTACCTGTGATTATGAATACCTAACCTAACTGACCTTTATCTAACCTAACGGTAACCTAACCTAACCATTACCGTCGGCGAGTTTTCCCGATTTATGTAGGGACGAGCATTTCGGTAGACTAGAGTACCAGGTACCATGAGGCAAGGATGGGTAATGTCACCGTGGTTATGCAACTTGCTTATGGATGGAGTAATAAGATAAATCAAAGCAAAATCTAACCTAGCCATTACCGTCGGCGAGTTTTCCCGATTTGTGTAGGGATAAAAATATCTGTAGACGACAGTACTAGGTACCATGAGGCAAGGATGGGTAATGTCACCGTGGTTATGCAACTTGTTTATGGATGGAGTAATAAGATAAATCAAAGCAAAATCTAACCTAGCCATTACCGTCGGCGAGTTTTCCCGATTTGTGTAGGGATAAAAATATCTGTAGACGACAGTACTAGGTACCATGAGGCAAGGATGGGTAATGTCACCGTGGTTATGGAACTTGTTTATGGATGGAGTAATAAGATAAATCAAAGCAAAATCTAACCTAACCATTACCGTCGGCGAGTTTTCCCGATTTGTGTAGGGATAAATATATCCGTAGACGACAGTACCAGGTACCATGAGGCAAAGATGGGTAATGTCACCGTGGTTATGCAACTTGTTTATGGATAGAGTAATAAGATAAATCAAAGCAAAGGTTGGTGATGTTGGTATAGACTCAAGAGTATTCATTGGCTCGTTAAGTAACACTTAAACCATGATGTACCACTACTTATTATGAGGAAAGACAACAAAAGGAACTCAATTAATAAGGTATTTTAATACTATCATAACCATGAATATGTACAACCTACAAAGAGAAGACTACGACGATGAAAAAATGTCGAGCTGTTTTGGGCGAAATTGATATTCCAGGTGCTATATTTCCGTGCTCGCTGACAACATAGAGAAGACCTGAGGTGATGGTTGATGTGCAAAGGCTTCTAAACCAGGAAAACAGTCACAGCAGAGTCTCATTAAGAAGTAAGCAAGTGGTAGGGACACATTACGTACCTACCAGTTGCTTACCTTTTGACGAGGCTCTGTTATGACTCTGTTTTCTTGGTTTAAAAGTCTCTGCACATCAGCCATTACCTCAGGTCTTCTCGATAGTGTTGTCAGCGAGAACAGAGCACAGTAATATAGCACCTGGAATATCAATTTCGTGCAAAATAACTCGAAATTCTTCCATTGCCGTAGTTTTCTCTTCGTAGGTCCTCACGCGGCGACCCCGCCTTATCCCCACAATGCACCGATGTAAACAAACCGTGACGTAGTTATGTCTGGGGCCCATTCCGGAACCTCTTTCGAAACTTAATGAGTCCCAAACCACACAGTGAACCTTAATTGCCCGATACAACAAGTATATATATTGTTTTTCCTAAAATGAAAACTTAATCGCATACTAACATAAGAAATGTTTTACAAACCATACACTTCGACCTCATCTAACGCAATCTCACTGTACGAAAATTCAGAGCTACGCAAAAAAAAAATAATAATAATAATTCGCTTATCGCACAAAAATGTGAAGTTACGTACAAAACTTTTCTTGAATTTCAAGTAATCAATGTGAAAATCAATGGGAACATAGGATTTGTTTGACGCATTTTTCGCTCAACTCACGTTTTTCCAGGAACGTAACTCGTGCGGTAAACGAGTTACAAGGGTATAACGCGGCCCCATAACCCTCCATTTTCAAATTACATAAAGAAAAAGCGGTAGCACTGATGTGCTTGAATGGACTAGATTTATAGTGTTGTCATATTAATTGATCAGGCTTGGAAAAAAAATATAACAGCACATCGCCATCCTTTACGTAACAAAAATAAATAAATTGATAAATAAATAAAAGCCCCCATAGTAGGCGCCACTGCTAACCTCTGCCCGCCCCTCACTACTCCGTCAACTGTGCCAGTGTGCTGGGCTTCTCAAAATCCAAATTTATTCAGTTATCACCATCCTAAGTCTCGGGGCAGGCCATTGCATGCTACCTAGATAAATTTGATCGCATGTGGCACGCCAGGGGCATTTTTGGTAGCAGTGTCCAAGGGCCATAAGACGTCCTTCTGCGGATATACATGACCTATGATATGTGGCCCAAGGTTTATGCAATTAATATTTCTAAGACTCCAAGTCTCTGTCTGTCTGGCATTGCCGAGTTTTACCCCAAGAAATCAAATTTGGGATAGAAACAACTACAGTCAATGCAGAATGCACGAGAACCTGGATGGGAAAAAAATGAAATTCCAAAATTCAGACTCAAAAGTTGTCAGAAAAATCTATTCTGAACACATATTGTGCATTTGGCAATGCGATGCATCTGTTGTACAGTACCTATACATGGCATTCCCGCACTCTAGGCACGTTGTTAATGCTGGACAGGGCTACTATGTCAAACGCTAAAGTCAATTGGGCGATTTCAGACAGAAAAAGGGAGATGGTGGCCATGGGAGACAGCGTGCCGCCTGATGTACACCGCGCTACAACATACGCAGGAAAATTTGTGGCGCACACTGAGGCTATAAAAAGCAATACATCAAAAGTCATATTTGTTGTCTGGATTGTTCTGAAAATAATAGCAAAAAAAAACACTGCCTGCTATTTTACGCCTTTCATTCACCATTGGTGCATATTGGTGACTGGTAAATAACTATTAGCCCTTGGTGTGGCATAACAAATTTAACTGAAAACTGTTCGACTGCCAGTGATCCTTGCATGAACGGATCTTAGGAAAAGTTTTGGAGAATGGGCCAAGCTACCAAAAAGCCTATTAGGAAGTTGTTGTTGCTTTTTTTGGTGGGCCAAATTACTAGATAGCTTAGTATACTCAAGCATAGTGTACTGTACTAAATCGTCTTGTATAGTTGTAGTAGATCCTTTTTGTATAAATAGTAATAGATAACTAGCTAACACAACGAATCAGTGTGTCGGTACCACAAAATATTGACGCTTTATGTGTGCATGCAAATGTTGCCAGATTATATAAAAAAAAAAATTTAAAAGCACATGGAGATAAGCAGTGCATGATTATAATTGTCTTTTTTTTTGGGGGGAGGGGTCATACTACATGATTGTTCTTTCGGGGCGCACGGCCCCGGTGGCCCCCTAGAACCCGCTAGTGGATCCTAAGCTCCTAGCAAACACATTGTCGGAATAACAGCAGCAATCATTAACATTTTACCATTATTTTAATAAACGTTGTGATAAAATCCAATCTATTGCAGGACTCTTTACAATGCTGTTGTTACATACATTGTTATCCTATGCACATAATTTTAGTTGTTTATAATATTATCGGCATTTAGTTTTTAGTTACTCATCGCAATATTTTAAACTACATCAAACCAATTCCGCCCCAAGGAGCCCACCAAAGCATGCAGGAGTAAGAGGAATGGATCAACCATCATTGATATATTCATTGTTTGCTAAAAATGAAAATTAAATGAAAAAAATGTTGTATAAACCACCCCTAGGGAAAAGTGCCATTTTGTACTAAAGTGGGAAATTATACTGGCATATGATATATAAGAAACTCAAGACAGATTTAACAAATGATTCATTTTCAAGAGAAGGGAAACTTCAAAGACTTAAGAAGGTACTTAAAAAAAAAAAATTAGATGAGGTATAGATAATAAGAACATAAACAATCAGTATCTACTTGAAATTTTGTGACATACATAATGATGGAGTAGAAAAATACATCCCCTACCTCAGAGATATCATCAGAGATAAGAGTGAACCGATGGGTTATTGTAATATGTATAGCTGAAGAAAAAATATTATAGAAAAGATTCAGGAGGCATGGTGCAGAGAGGCCTTTACCAAATTTGTATACAAGAGTGTAAGGAATTGATATAGGGGTAAGAAGAGAGCCCCAAGTTGAGTGTCATAGAAATATTATAGATAAATGCAAAAAACCACTTAAACTGCTTTATAGTTAAGTGAAAAGCAAAACCAAAATTAAGATATAAGATTGAACATATAATAAATGAAGGGAAGACATATTGTAATGAAGAAAAGATTTGTGAAATAGCAGACAAGAAATTCCAGTTTGTATTCACAAAAGAAAAAGGATTTGAAGCAGAACAAAACATCACTCATCGTCTCATTGATAACTCAAAAATACATAAACTGGATGATATTGCAATAACCATTAAGGAAATAAATAATTAAATTAATTCCATGGATTAAAACAAAGCAAGTGGACTAGATGAGATTTCTTGCTGGGTGTTAAAGGAATGTGTAGAAGAACTGAGAAGCCACTTCATATTAATACAAGAATCCTTAAGGTATGGAATATTACCAGAGGTGGATAAGAGCAAACAGTTCCATTATCTAGGAAAGGGAACAGACAGGACCCTTAGAACTACAGACCTGCTTCACTAACAAGTGTAGTGTGTAAAATTATGGAAAAGATAATCGAAGAAAGTGGGTTGAGTACTTAGAAAAACGTAATATGATATCTGAAAAGCAATTCGGATTTAGGAGGGGAAGATCATTCGTTACAAATCTACAGTTCTTTACACCAGGGTATCATAAAGATCACAAGAAAGCGAAGGATGTGTGGACAGTATTTATCTGAACTTTAAAAAAAGTTCTTACAGAGTCCTACATCAAAGGCTTTTATGGAAACTTCATTATAATGGAGGAATTCAAGGACATTTCGGAAGATAGATGAAAGATTTTCTAGAGGGAAGGATTATGAGAACAATGCTAACAAGAAAATTATCCTTTTGGAAAGGGGTAACAAGTGGAATCCTTTACAGTTCCGTATTTGCACCAATTTTTTTTTTCTCTATAAATGACATGCAGGAAAATGTTACAGAAGTAAGCTATATAAACATGCTTGCTGATGATTTCAAAATACGTATAAAGACCTTTTAAGAATGAAGAATGCTGCAAGAAATTGCAGGATGATTTGGATAAATTGAATGACTGGAGTAATAAGTGGCAAATGCTGTTTAATACAGCTAAGTGTCATGTTATTAATTTTGGTAAAAGTACTAGAAGACTAAAGTAGGTAGGTGTTTAAGTTAGAAAATAGCATACTAAAGGAATCAGAAAAGAAAGAGATTTGGGTGTAATGATAAATAAGAAACCAATACCAGAGGATCATAGGAACGAGAAAATGAGAAGTATGTATGCACTAGCCGCAAAGCCGCCCTCCGGGCGGACTTTTTGGCTAGCTCCTGCGGAGGGCTATTGGTGGGCCTTCGGCCCACCAAACACAGACTCTCCAGATAGCCCCTTTTAGCTTTCCTGAAATCATGGATGTAGAAATGTATGTATTAACGCCAACCTATTCACATCACCCCCAACCCATTCACTCACCCATTACCCATCACCCCCCACCCATTCACTCACCCATTACCCACCACCCCCCACCCATTCACTCACCCATTATCCATCACCACACACCCATTCACTCACCCATTACCCATCACCCCCCATCTATTCCCTCACACCCACCCATTCACTCACCCATCACCCCACACCCATTACCCATCACCCCACCCATTCACTCACCCATTACCCATCACCCTACATCAAGGTTTCCTCAATTCTCGCAACCCACTTTTTTATCACAATTCTCGCTAATAGGCTGCTAAAAAAAAAAAAAAAAAAAAATATCGGATCATCTCATAAATGGGCTTAAAACCTTCCCCTGCTCGAGCCGGTTCCAAAACTGTGCCATATGAGGGGATTCCGCCACAGGGGGCGGCACCTGGAGCGGACAACACACACACACACCACACACACACACACACACACACACACACACTTTCGCTTATATTATTATAGATTGATGGCAAATATGAGAATGGCCTTCACATTTATAGTTATAGATGCAAAGATGATAAGAGTTGTATCATTTATAAGAACCATATTGGAATATGCGGCAGTGGTATGGAACCCACACTTGAAAAAGCATATCATGAAACTAGAGAAAGTAAAAAGACAGCAACAAGATGCGTACCAACCCTAGAGTCTTATTAAGCTATGAAGAAAGACTGGAAGAGTTAAGGTAACACAAGCTGGAAGAAAGAAGTTAAGGAGATTATGTATATTCATACAAAATGTGTAACAGAATAAGAAAAAACTGATGCAGAGAACTTATTTCAACGAGGAAACACAACGCTACGAGGACACAAAGGCAAATATGCAGTTTCAACCAAAACTCTCAATCATCATTTTCTTTTTCACCCTAGCCAACAAGCTTGTGGAACTGAGTGAAATCGGGGTTTTTGGGTGGGGAAGGTAAATAAATATAACTGGTTCGTGACCCCCTCATAAACCAAACCTTACCTTACCTAAACTAAACCTAACAAAACCTAGTTTCTATAACTCTATTACTACCCTTGGTGTCAGTGGAGGCGTCCGGAATTTCGGCTGTTCAGATATGACAACCCTGGGTTAGGTTTAGTAACCAACGTCTAGGTTAGATTAGTGACTAGCGGCTGGGTCTGGGGGGGGCATCCCCCCCCAGTAAATAAGGTTACGTAACTAATGTCCATGTATTGTATTAAACTGCAGTTTTACCGGTTTAGGTTAGGTTCAGCTTAGGATAGATAAGGTTAGGTTTTTGAGGGGGTCGTGAACCAGTCAAATGTACCTTCCCCATCCAAAAACCCCGATTTCCCACAGTGCCCCAAACTTGTTGGCTAGAAGGAAAAAGGGTTAAGATTCGTTTTATCGTCCCTGCCATATCTCGCTTACTACCTCATGAAGGACTAATCTTTTGTCATACACGTCTTCTACTAACCTTCAAACTTCTTGGCAAGCTGTTACTTTGGTCAAAATCACTTGAAAAAATTATATAATAAGAATAAATAGGTGCAATTCCGCCGCCGCCATCAGCACAGTCAGAGACCGCGGGCCAACCCCTCCCTCACGTATAGCAGCCAGGCTAGGTTAGGTTAGATTAGGTTATGGTTAACGTTAGGTTAGGTTTAGTTTAGTTTAAAATAAAACTAAAACTAACCTTAACCTTAACCTAACCTAGCTACCCTCGCTGCTGTCCGTGAAGGAGGACTGGGAGAGGCGCCGTCCAGCGTCCTGCGCTGGTGGTGACGGCGGAGTAGCAACTTATTTATTCCTACTAGATCATTTTGTTCGTGATTTTGACCAAAGTAACAGCTTGCCAAGAGGTTTGAAGGTTAGTAGAAGACGTGTATGACAAAAGTTTAGTCCTTGATAAGGCAGTAAGCGTGATAAGGCAGGGGCGATAAAACGAATCTTTAGGCTACCTGAAAAAGAAAAGAGTGTTTGGAGTGATACCGTATTTGGTACGCCAACTGTTTTGTGGGCGCCATTTGGTGCCAAAGGCCTCCTCGTTCCCCAAGACCCGGGAAGTCTCAAGGCATTCCCCCGCAGTACACATTTTTAAAGTTAAAGGATAGACTTTTTTTTGGGAAAATGTTTGTTCTATAAGATTTCACATAAACCATAGTAAAACAAAAAAATAAAGGTCATTTGAGACTGAAAAAAATATGTAAATTTTAATTTTCACTTAAAACCTCGTCAGTATAACTTTGTGGACAGCTTTAAAAAGGGGATATCATCAAGCAGAATTTTAAATTTGTTTTCCCTTGACAATTTAGTTTTTTTATACATACATATACCCTGAAAAATTAAAGGGTTAAATAAAAAAAATTTTGCTCTCCTCTCCCGCCGCCTCTTCTCTCCGCCGCTCCTCCCCCCTCCCCCCCCCCCTCCCCCCCTTCCCCCCCTCTCCCCCGGGAAAAGGGGGGTTTGGAAAAAAGGGGGGGGGAAAGGGGGCCCCAAATCCCTTTTCTTCCCCCTCTTCTCTCTCCTTCCCCTCTCCCTTTCCTTCTCCCTTTCCCCCCTCCTTTTTCCCCCCCCTTTAAAAAAAGAAAAATAAAAAAATAAATTTTAAAAAAATAAAAAAAATAAATTATTATATAAAAAATTTTATATTTAAAATTTTTTTAAAATTTTTAAAAAAATAAATAAATAAAATTTTATAATATTTAAATATAAAAAATATTATATAAATAATTAATAATTTTAAAAATTTTTATAAATATAAATAAAAAAATATAAAAAAAATAAAATAATATATAAAAATATAAAAAATTTTTAAAAAATAAAAAGGTTTTTTTAATTATATTTAAATATATATAAATATTATAATATAAATAAAATATAATAATAAAAAAAAATATATATTAATATTTAATAATATATATATATAAATATAATAATATATTATATATTATATAAAAATATAAAAATATATATTTATAAATAAATATATATACCTATATATATATCTTATTATAAATAATAATAATTTATTTAAAAATAAAATTTAAAATATAATAAAAAATAAAAATATAAAATATATTATTATATATATTTATATTTTATATTAAATTTAAATAAATATTTTATAATATATATATTTTTTTTTATATATTTTTATAAAAATATATAATAATTTTTTTAATTTTTTAATAATATATATAAAATATATATATAAAAATTTTTTTTATAAAAAAAAATTTTTTTTTTTTTTTTTTATTTTTTTTAAATATTTAGAGAGAGAGAGAGAGAGAGAGAGAGGAGGAGAGAGAGGAGAAAAGGGAGGGGAGAGAGGAGAGAGAGGGGGGAGAAGAGAGAGAGAGAGAGAGAGAGAGGAGGGGAGGGGAAGGAAAAAAAAATTATAAAGGTTTTTGGTTATTCTATACCCACTCTCTCTTTCACTAAAAACTCTCTCTCTCTTTAGGGGAGAGAGAAGGAGAGAGAGAGGAAGAGAGAGAGGAGAGAGAGAGAGAGAGGAAGAGAGAAGAGAGGGAGAGAGAGAGAAGCGGTCGGGAGAGAGAGGCGGTGGGGAAAGAGAGAGAGAGCGGGGAGAGAAATTTTATTTTTAACCTTAATTTTGCATGGTTTTTATTGATTTTCCCCCTAAATATGCAAGGAAGCAAATTTAAAATTTCCTTGTTTTGAATTGCCATTTAAAGCGCCAAAAAGTTATAATGAGGGGAGAGTTTTAGGGAATTTAAGTTTATATTTCAGTTTTTAATTTTGACCTTTATTTAATTTTTTAAAAATATTTTTATGTATAATCATAGAACAAACTTCCGAAGATAACGTCTACCTTTATAAATTTAAAACTATGTACGGGGTAATCCCTTTTGGAAATTTCCCCCCGGGTTTGGGTGAACGGGAGGCCTTGCACCAAGATGGCGCCCAGTAGCGTTTAACATAGGGCCTATGAATGACGTTACCCTCTTTATAGAGGTACCCTAATTGGGAGTATTGGTTGAAACTGCATAATATATTATTTACCCAATCTTGATAATGTACAAATAGGGAAATGCAAATGGGTAAATAGGAAAAACAGAACACAGTGCATGGTAACTTGCCTTGTGATCCTCGCACTCAGTGCTTCGTTGAGTGCTGTATGTAGGGACACAGCAACGTGCTCCCCTTGGGGACTAGCGCGCCATGAACCTTGGCCGCCACATAGTAACCTTGGCACGATAGTACCCGCGACATGTACCAAGCCTGACATGTTGGCACAAAATACACCATGAACGATACCCAACAGCCTGGGGGTGCTGACACGATAGTACAGCCGGGGGCGATAATACACCATGACACGATACCACAGCCTGGCGTGCTGACACGATAGTACAGCCTGGCACGATAATACACCATGACACGATACCACAGCCTGGCGGTGCTGACACGATAGTACAGCCTGGCACGATTGTACACCATGACACGATACCACAGCCTGGCGGTGCTGACACGATAGTACAGCCTGGCACGATAATACACCATGACACGATACCACAGCCTGGCGGTGCTGACACGATAGTACAGCCTGGCACGATTGTACACCATGACACGATACCACAGCCTGGCGGTGCTGACACGATAGTACAGCCTGGCACGATTGTACACCATGACACGATACACCGCCACTATGGTCAAGTTGATAGCGTGCTGGCCTGCCATTTTGTGGTAGCTGGTTGAAATCCTCACTGCTCCCGGTTATTTTTCACTGACAAATTCGGACGGTTACTGTTCCCCTTGAGCAAGGGGATGGGGGTGTGTGGTGTGTGAGGTCCCAGCATAACTCAAAGATCGGTCACTACATTTCTCAGGAGCTCATGCCAGGAGGGTGAAACTGGCGATCGCGAGTCCGACTCGCGTGGACAAGACCATGGGTGAACTCTCTGCCTGACACGATAGTAGTCATAGTACACCTTGGCACGATAGTAGGCTACACCTTGACACAATACAACAGCATGTCTCGCTCACGGTACTGTACCACAGCCTGGCATGTCCTTGACCCAATATCACTGTTGGTTAGTGTCAAGTGTCAACTTGTTCTTGAATGGTAGTGAGGGTGTCAACTTTCAAGTAACTTGGGAAAATTATTATTGGGAAAATGTACACTTGAAAAAAATATATAACATTGATTGCTATCCGTGTTTTTGTCGTCTAAGCACCGTCTTGGATTACGAATCCCAATCCAATAACACTTGCTGAAATGTGGTATACTACTTGGTGATATTGATTGCAATGTTTTGCATTGATTATTATTTCGGCTCCTACCAAGCTTGTTGTGTTTTTGTCGCAGAAACCTAGCTATCCATTTTCAATTGCGACAAAAAACGGTCTTCGTATCCAAAACGGTGCTTGGACGACAAAAACACTACTACTATATATATTATATATATATATATATAGTTAGGGTAAACCTCAAGGATAATTAATTATCCTTGGGTAACCTTGTACGAGTCAATAATGGGAGACAAACCACTGCATACGAATATTTCCATCAGTGATTTAGGTACCTAGGTAGTAACTGATAAATCAAAATGAACAAATACGTCAATGATCGCCTGTATTTTAACTAAAACATAAAATAAAATATAAACAAAAATGAAATGATGACATGTTCGCATTACAAACTTTTATCAACTATCTGCGGTACCTAGGTAGCTATTTATATTATTCGGGGCAGTTATGCCAGAAGCCTTATTTATATTCATATTATCTTAATTATTATTTTATAAAACAGCGTTGAATCACCGCGCTACGGTACAAAGTCTCTGCCAGGCCTGAGCCACGTGAGTTAAGGAAACGGAAAGGACGGCAAATATAAGTGTAGCGAAGAAAGCAAAGTAAAAGAAGATAAAAGTCTATTAGGAAAGGAAAAGGAGCCGAACAGAAGGTCTTACAATTTTACAAAGCGACAAAGGTTCGAAAGAGAGGAGCGCATTACTAGAAGATGATGGAGGTATGTAATTACTTCCTTTAACAGTTAATCAAAATACAACCATCTCTAACTATTGTTTCTCCACTTCTCCCGGTATTATTATGGTTTAGGTCATCCTCGAGCCTGACAATTCTACTTACATAACTTGTCTCATAGTGTAGATCTCATTCTGCTGAGTCATTTGAACCCCATTTCCCATGGCATCATTGGCATGGCGAATAATAATGGCGATACATGTGCTACCGAAAATCTACCGTTATTTCAGCCCGAAACGGTTGTTATGTTAAATCAGATTAGGTTAGGTTAGAGGTGGAGTTTGGTTTAGAACAAATAATATCAAGAATTTTTTTTTTTTTAATCAAAACTGGCAGTGCAAAGCGGAGCAAGGTTTGCGGGGCGGGCCGGGAGGGGCGGGACAGGCCCCCCCATACACCTATATGAAAAAAAATTCAAAATGACTTTCGGCAGAAACGAATGCCAGATTTATTCAAAGCACATCAAAACTATTTAGGAAAACTAAGTTTCGGCCTCGAAATCGCGGGATGATCTAAACCATACACTTACCCTTCTCCCTCCTATCCTTCAGAAGGAAAAGAGAACAAGATTCCTTTTGTTCTCTTTTCCTACCTCCTCCTTCGTCCCTCTTATATCGTCCCCTCCGATTCCCTTTATAACTGTTCTTCCCTGGCCTTTTTCCTGCTCTCTCTCTCTCTCATGAGAAGTAACGACATAACTACTTTCTTTTTCCCCTTTAAACTAAGACATTGGTATACAAATACTTAAATCTTTTCAAAAGAAGAGTAACAAGACACCTCCCGAACTAAATTGGCTCACCCCTTTTTTTATTTTATTCTCTTACTGTCTTCTTTATAGGGACTGGCAAATAAGCGGGCTTTGTGTTACCCATTTTTTTGTGCCCTTGGCCAGTCCTTTATGATGTAAAACAAAATAAATAAATAAATAAATAAAAAAATAAGCCGTTGCATATCTTCTATCTATCTATCTATAATAATATAAGCGAAAGTGTGTCTGTCTGTCTGTGTGAGTGTGTCTGTCTGTCTGTGTGTGTGTGTGTGTGGTATAGGTTCCGCCCCTCGTGGCGGAATCCCATCATATGGCACAGTTTTGGAACCAGCTTGACCAGGAGAAGGTTTTAAGCCCATTTATAGGATGATCCGATCACTTTTTTTTTTTTTTTTTTAGCAGCCTATTAGCGAGAATTGTGAGGGGAAAAAAGTGGGTTGCGAGAATTGAGGAAACCTTGATGTAGGGTGATGGGTAATGGGTGAGTGAATGGGTGGGGTGATGGGTAATGGGTGTGGGGTGATGGGTGAGTGAATGGGTGGGGGGTGATGGGTGATGGGTGAGGGAATAGGTGGGGGGTGATGGGTAATGGGTGAGTGAATGGGTGGGGTGATGGGTAATGGGTGTGGGGTGATGGGTGAGTGAATGGGTGGGGGGTGATGGGTGATGGGTGAGGGAATAGGTGGGGGGTGATGGGTAATGGGCAGGGCCGGATTATGACCTCTTGGGGCCCCTAGGCTAATTAAATTGTGGGCCCCCTCAGACGGAGCCACCCTCTAACTCGCCCGCACCCGAATTTTTTTTACATTGTATAGCAAAATAAGTGAGCTGAAAAACAAAATATACGCTACATTCACAAATATAAGTGTTTTACTGTGTTTAGCACGATGATAAACAAACATGGACTGGGGCCCCATGATTTACAGCTAGGGTCCCAAACAGGGGCCCTTTATCTCAAATAAAGGCCTCAAACAGAGGCCCTTTATCTCAAATAAAGGGCCTCAAACAGGGGCCCTTTATCTCAAATTATTTGTAATTTTATTTTAAGTTAAATGAATTATTCAGCAATGCAAAATATAATTTTTCAAAAAAATTTATATATGGAAATCTTTTAGCAGGGACCCCAGGTTTGGGGCCCCCAAGCTTAAGGGGCCCTAGGCTGCAGCCTATACTAGCCTATAGGATAATCCGGCCCTGGTAATGGGTGAGTGAATGGGTGGGGTGATGGGTAATGGGTGTGGGGTGATGGGTGAGTGAATGGGTGGGGGGTGATGGGTTATGGGTGAGGGAGTAGGTGGGGGGTGATGGGTAATGGGTGAGTGAATGGGTGTGTGGTGATGGGTAATGGGTGAGTGAATGGGTGGGGGGTGATGGGTAATGGGTGAGTGAATGGGTGGGGGGTGATGGGTAATGGGTGAGTGAATGGGTTGGGGGTGATGTGAATGGGTTGGCGTTAATACATACATTTCTACATCCATGATTTCAGGAAAGTTAGAAGGGGCTATCCGGAGAGTCTGTGTTTGGTGGGCCTTCGGCCCACCAAACACAGGTGATGGGCCAAAGGCCCACCAATAGCCCTCCGCAGGAGCTAGCCAAAAAGTCTGCCCGGAGGGCGGCTTTGCGGCTAGTCTCTAATAAAGTTAAGTCATGATAGATGACTAACTAAATAATGGTGCAAGCCAACTGCTTCAGGGCATTAATCCTGCAGGAGATAATAGGTTTGTGCCATTGGTTTAGGCAGGCATGGCAAGCAGCGACCACAGCAACGAGGACACACACGAGAAGGAGCTGAGCGAAATTACTTGCAGCACAGCCATTCATGTGCTGGACTCCCTCACTACGAAAATAAAGGCTGCGGAGCACAAACTTATCCAACAAAGAGGTGTGTTAATCCACAGGTTTCAAAGCAAGTTATGAATGATATAAGCAAAAGCATGCACCAAAAATGTATATTTTATGATCCTCACTTTACCAATAATGAATTGTTGCTAAGAAAAAAAATGAAGAAAAAAAAAGGTTGATTCGTTGTATCAATCCTGCCATCTCGCTTACTACCTTATGAAGGACTAATCTTTTGTCATACACGTCTTCTACTAACCTTCAAACCTCTTGGCAAGCTGTTTCTTTGGTCAAAATCACGGACAATAATGATCTGATAAGAATTAATAGATGAAACTCCGCCGTCGCCATCAGCACTGTCTAGGTCAAGGATAGTATATATTATCAAGTACTATATTACATAGTATATTATATATCTGATTTATTATGATTATCTGTGCTGTGCCATATATATATATATATATATATATATATATATTATCAAGTAGTATGTGACTCAAATAAGTTAGGTAATTACATACTTTTATACTTACATAACTGCTGGAATTCACTCAAAGGTAAAATAATGATGATCTTTCAGTTGATGCTGCTGTTCTCACTGTGGAGCTTGCAACTCTTCATGATCCCCTTGTCCGTGAGCAGCTGGCCCTATGCACCCAGGGATACACCAGGCTTACCGATAAAGTTGACAATAATAAGAAAATCCTTGACCAGTTTCCACAACAAATCAAAACCAACCTTCTACAAGATGTTGAAAATCCTTCACCAGATTCATCCCTGCCCGCTCCACTGGATGCTCCGTCATGTTCACTTCAAGGATCACAAACCTGATCACCTCAAGGTTCTGGACATCCCATCTCAGCATCCCAATCCTGTATGCTGAGTCCTTGCACCCGTCACCACACCCCTTAGGAAGTATTAGTTTTTATGGATAATTTCAGAAGCAGGCAAAGAATATTTTTTTTAAGTTCTTAATTTCCATTATTATTGTACTTCAATGATAATGAATACATATAGGTACGACCAGAATGAAATTGCACACTTTCTCAAACACACTTGTATTTTGTTAAAGCTTAAAAAGTTTCGTGAAGTTGAATGGATATCTGAATTCCACAATAAATATTATATTTTAAGAAATTAAGATACGTTACCAGTTTTTGTTTATTTATCTTTTTCATAGGCAGTATTACTTCAAATCATTTTAAATGACATTTCATGGACTAGCATTACAGTTTATGGTGTAGGTATGAAAAAAGAAATCAGTTTTCACCTTGTGTATTTCACCCATTAGGTCAATAACTTCAGCGAGGTGATAAAAACCTTAATGCCGGAAAAAAATTGTACTAGAAGTGAAAATAGTTTAATTACACCTCAAGCTCTGAAATGTGTATCCATTTTAGTTGTTGAATCCATATGATATCAAATTGAAACTGTATTTTGAGTTATTATGTTTTGTTCTTTTTCTTTTGGATATTACAACAATTTTCTTTATATGTATAGCTTAAGTACTTAAAATGGAAAACTAATCTGCATTGGCACTTAAAAAGCCAAGAATCAACATTAGATCATAGAGGCTGGGTGGACTATTTTTCTTTGGAGGATAAAATGTTCATAATACACCAGGAAATACTATGTAGCGAGGTTCCAATAAAACTTGATAAAATCACAATGAATTAAGTCAGCATCATATGCGGCTCCTAATGCCAATATTCATTTACTAAAACTTCCTTATTAATTAAATCTACATGTGTGGATGAAATTGGTTTTGGTTATGCGTCTCTTTTTGGGATAGCTATTGATGACAAATTGTTACCAACTTGGCATCTTAAATTTCTAAGAATTCTTTGTAAAAAGATATAACATGCAAAATTGGACAGAAGGCAAAATTGCATATTTCTCTTGTTGCTTCTGTTATATTTACCAACCATATGAATCATATATTTACTCAACTTCATACTGAACAATGATTGGTGTGACATAAAGTAGTGATGAGCATCCACAAGGCAACACCTAATAATTAGGCATGCATGTGCTATGCATATGACTACTTTCATACCGCCAGCATGCAAACTGAAATAATGTTTGTACATATTTGCATTTGAGCACACCAGTGAAATAATAAAGGCAGGACGAGTGCGTTGATTTTGCCATTTAAACACAAAGGACAAAAATACCTGGATGAAACATATCAAATAACTTATACAGGTTGAGTGCCAGTGGATATAGCAAAGGCATAGTATAAGGTCTCAAAGTGGCACTGAGAAACTAGAGAACTAGGCAAAGGTATCCACACCAGAAAGAAGAATGTCACCACTTGACTATGAGTTGACTTCTGTGAATGTATGGATCCTGCAATGGCGATGACGGTGGCATTGATGGTTCACCTGGCAATTTTTGGTAGACATATTTTCTTTTGATTATCTGTTGGATACTGATAATTTATTTTTAGACTGACGTAGGCTTAGCGTACCATTTTTGAGCAGGAATCTAATTTCTGATACATAATGATAATGGGTGCGACCTAAGTAGTCATTACTTACAAGGCTTCATGGCAAAGTGGGGTCGACTCAGTTATTCAAGATGACTAACAGGCAGGTGGGTGTGATACTTCCTGTCTGCATCATAAACAGGACACAAACCACATTTCACAGCAAGTCGCTTGAATTTATCTACAGATGATTTAAGTTATGCATGAGCTCATGTAATGCATCAAATTCAACAGAGCAAATGACATCCCAAAAAGCTGCCATTATTAACATTCTATTAATTAATCCACAGCAACACAGGATACTTCTTTTTCACAATCACGACAGTAAGAAGTGATAACCTAGTCATGGTCTTCAGGATGAGGTACACTGGAACCATGGTAACGAGGCAAGGCCATAAGCATTGGTTCCAACATAACCACTACCAACTATAGGTCAAAATGGTGCCAAAAGATTAGTAATAACAACACCATCATATAGACATCATTCTAAAAATCACCAAAATGTCAGTGCCCGTAAAGTACTGATGGCTCACAAAAGCTTGAAAGAATCCTTAGAATTTGTAATCATTCTTAAGTAATACATGCATGAAAATAGGACATCAATAAAATGCCTTACTTCCAAAACCAATGACCCTCTGATGGCGACATTGCAACATGAGATGGTTTTCATGGTCATATAGTTCAGCTTTTGTCATCTATTAACAGCAACACTGAAAAGTTTCACTTATTCTATAATATGTGTCAGGGTGATAATCATCCACTGTTGTGCCACTTGACCAACCATAGTGTTCAAGCCCCTACAACTGTAATTCCATTATTTACTTAACTTTTCCAGTGAATGTGCATAGAAATTACAAAGTTCCTTTCACGGTTTATTTACACATCCTGGTTTATAACACTAGATATGCAGCCTGTCTTACACTATCATTTAATGACCGAAACTGTACATATTTCGGGCCTCTCGTCATATTACTGAGATTGTACTATTATTATATAAACTTATGAAAATTATAAGATGTCTTAAGCATCAGTCGATATTTCAATGGAGAAAAAGAAAAAATTAATTAGAACTATCAATGACTGGACTACCAAGAATAAGGTGATCTCACGAACAATGTCGTCAGGCCCGGCACTCTCTCCACCCAAGGTCAGTTTTTATAAGAGATAATTTTTTTTACAAATTCATCATTCACATTTAATAAGTAAAATCTATGTTTTCATCTAAACAAATGTCACCATGTGCACAATCTTCTGTCAAATCTGGCAGCCAAGATTGTGTATTACTTATATCTAAATATTGAAACATAAAGTGAAGCTAAACAATTCAATTTTCATATCAATCACGATATACAGCTACACTATACGATAAAATCTACTGGGCATTTCCATAACCATTTCGCATTTTCATGTAACTTCATGGAGCTTGTCAGTTTCGAGGCGATAAACCCACAACTCAGTGATGTCTGATTATCCTCAATGCTTTCCCAATGTCTTTCAATTTTTTTTCAGCACATGGAGAAGGGAAAACCTTGTTCAGTGTCTGGTTATCCCATTTAGTCTCCTCATTTGTCACCATTTCACTCAACACTCACAGAAAGCCCAGCTTGTAGAACTGTATTTCAATATCCAAGCATAACACCATTCTGGCTATGCATCCTTAATAGTGCTAGTGAGGAAGTGTACGTCTCTGAATCAGTTTGCGGCTTGTACTTCACAAGCCTGCTTTAAGCAACTATTTTATTTCTAAAGTGCATCTTCATTGGATTTCTGTACCTTCATGACAAAAATACAAATTCCTTTATGTTTTTATTACCTTAAATGCCTAGTCCAAATCAAGCAGCAAACCCAAATAATTTGTCCCATAAACTTTCAAAATGTAAATAAGGTGAAACTAATAAAAAGTGAAACTTCATTAACCATGTGCGGGTTGATTTCACAAATATCTGTACCACTGCTTTAATTATTTGTACTAGCTAACAGTCATTCTACTATTTACATTTCAAGAAAGACTTCCATCTAGCAATATCCAAACTTCCCCTGAAAAGCCTTAAAATAATCCAAAATTAAAACCACACTAACTGATTTCCCAGTTGCTAAAATTGTACATGATTCATCTGGGTGAATCTATGATACCCAGTTATCAAGGATGCTTTGTAATCATTAAGCTAGGCTTCCATTAATGCGTTTGCGTTGCACTTGCGGTATGTGGAAAAAATAGAACACATGGAAATGTTCACGGTTGTTTCCATTAGCACGTATGCGTTAAGTGTTATGCATTACGCGTCAATCGCTATGACGTTGCATCGTTAACTCTTAGAGGTTAATCATCAATGTAGTGATCAGTTTTTTTTAGGCCCTTTTAACCTAAACACATATTGCAAATGCAACGCAAACACATTAATGGAATCCCAGCTTTACGGGCAGGCATTCATTTGTACTGTTATTGCACACTTTTTATGAGGGTGGAGGTGGTGGTGGTGCTGAAAGAAGTGCTCCCAAATCTACACCACCAGGACCCCGGGGTCCAGGGCCACCAGGACCTCCAGGTGGTGGAGGCGGGGGTGGTCCCACAGGCTGTGGTGGCCCATTCCAACCCCAACCCGGCGGAGGCCCTACAGGGCGTGGTGGGGGTACAGGTCCTGGGGGTGGGCAACCCATGCCTGGAGGTCCACCATGGTGAGAACCAGGGGGGGGACCCTGCCAGTGATTCATTTGAGGTGGGGGACCATGAGGTGGTCCTCCATGTGGTCCCCCTCCATGAGGACCTCCATGAGGTCCATTATGTGGGCCATTGTGAGGACCACCACCATGATTACCAGGGCCGCCCTGGTGACCTTGGTGACCCTGGGGTCCCCCTGGAGGTCCAGGAGGGGCCTGAGCCATCCAGTTGGGTTGCTGCTGCTGCTGTTGCGGACCATTCTGAGTTGTTGGAGGTGGAGGAGGAGGAGGTGCCTGCAATAAGTTTGGTGGCGGCACACCCTGAAAACTGTTGGGACCCTGCTGTTGTTGTGATTGTTGCTGCTGTTGTTGCTGCTGTTGTTGCTGCTGCTGCTGCCAAGGCATTCCCGGAGGGGGCTGGTTGAGATTGGGTGGGCCATTGCTGTTTCCAAGCAAAGGTCTTGGACCTCCCCCTCCCATTTGGTTAGAATTCCAAGAATTTTGCTGATTCATCCCACCACCCTGATTCTGATTGCTATTACTGAACTGATTACCTACTGATGACTGTGGTTCTGAGCGTGGAGGGGGTCCCATTAGAGGGCGTGGAGCCCCCTGAGGCCGGTCAAAGAGACTCCTGGTTGACATGTTAACAGTTGGTCTATTACTTCGGTCATTATTCTGAGGAGGAGGAGGGCCCTCCCCAAGTTCAGCCATCAGAGACATGTACTCTTCATCAATCTTTTGCTTATCAACAGAGGTTGGGGCACCAGGGCCACGCCTCTGACGGCAATCTTTGGCAATGTGACCCGTGCCACCACAACTTGTGCAAACTACATTATTGGTCACGTTGGGTTTGTCAGGACACTGAAACATAAGATATCATCTAAGCATTCAAAAATATTAAGGAAACCATTTAGATAATTTTAGTAAACATATGACGGTAATAAAATAATTGTAATCAAAACTAGCTACGTAGAATATCATCACCCACTAACCAACCTTAACAAGCCTTAAATTGTGCAATCCTTCATGACCTAGAGCAGCTGGTGCAGCTCCCTACTTGTATTCTTGGCCTCCTTTGAAACACGCCAAACATTCTTGACCTTTTCCTAACCTTGCGATAGTAATCTCATCTCTGTACCTTGTTCTCTCCCTCTGGTGCCACCACGGGATCCACCTCAGCAGAGCTACTTCTGGCATTATGTCTCAGCTATGTGGCAGAACCACAGGAAGTACTACTCTGATTTTTCATGGAATGACTACTGGTCTTGTGCCAGAGAACTATTTCTTTGTGCAGAATGCATGACAGAGGTAATTGCCTATGGCAAGGAGGCATACATTCCGAATACCTTTTTTCGAATCTTAAAAACTTGTAAGCCTTAGTTTGACTCAGTTTGCTCTCATGCTGTCCAAAATAGAGGCGACTCACAGACTGTATCGTAGCCATCCATGTTCTGAAAGATGCCCTTTATACTTCTGCCTGTAATCATGTTAGATCTATTTTCAACAGCTAAGAACTCCTTAGTTAATAGATGATGTCAGGATCTTTCTAGATCAAATTCCTCTCTTATGTATGGCACCAAGGTAAAAAGCATCTCCAACAATTTTTCTTCACCTTTTTCTCCTCTGCTTCACCTAGATGTCCTCCCACACCTGTCGCATATTTGTAAAACTGAACTCTTCGCTCAAACCTTTCCTTACAATTTCACTATGCAAGATTCAAGGCTTGTTCCTCCCTTACTTCCACCCACTGATTATGTTATGCCTTATATGAAGATTCTTTGTTAGTTTAATGTACCCACTCTGGTCTTGATCCTAGAAAGGCTTACAGTCCTGACAGAGTCCCTTCTGTTGTTCTCAAAAACTGTGTTTTCGTGCTTACACCCTGCCTGGTCAAAATGTTTCTTGTCTAACAAAACCATTCAGCCTGTTCCTAAGAAGGGTGATCTTTCTAATACAAAAATTATTGACCATAAGTTGCCACTATCAATATTTAGGAAACTGCCTACTATAAAGCATTGATATGATTTTGGGTTTAAAAAAATGTTTAACACCAATATTTGCTTATGGGCATACTTTCTCACCTGCCATGATTTATGAGCATTTGAGCCACAGTTAGAGCATCTTGGGCCATCATTCTCCCGCAAAGTACCGTTCAGCAGAGCCAGTTCTCTCAGCTGCATCCTCCGTAAATCATTTTGTCCCTCTGGTACCTCAACTCCTTGCCGAATAATCTCTTTGATCTGATAATGTAAAATATAAAGAAACGTGTAAGTGATAAATCACAAAGTAATATTACATCTGTTGCAGGAATCTTTGATACCAAGATCCATTTCCACCATTAAAGACCTGCTACAATACGCTTATATGGACAAACCACCTCTGTATGAGAAGCATGCTATTTCACCCACATGGATGTGTTGTGTGAGGTAGTCTACTACTACTACTACTAGTGGTCGGTACTTTTGTCACCACTGCTATTACTGCTAACTCTTCAAAGGCATGGACCATTCACATTTACTGCACTTGAACTGAAGTACTAGAATTTCCTTTATTTTTCCTAGTGCCAGGCAGCATAGACTATATGGCACTAATTATATGTTACACAGTGTTGAAGGGACAGTGAGGGATAAGCATGGGAGAGAGTGTATTGTTGTAATCTACTAAAGGGTATTGAGTAAGTTTACATTGTGTGGGGAAGTCATTATGTTAGTGTAGAACTCCCTTGTAAAATGTGAACTTGAGACGATTTTTTGAATGACACGGTGGTACCCAAAACATCAAAATGTAGATCTTGCATAAAGATAAAATTATGAAGAAAAAAATTCTAATCACAAATTCAAAAGTAAGTTGCAATATCAATTTGAAAATTTATGGTACAGTATATACTTGATAAAAGAAATACAGACACGCCCCTACTTACATACAAACCTGCCTGTAAATACTAATTGTGGTTTCTACAGATATTCAATCACGCCAACATGTCTCAGAAGCATTATAGTCATACCGGTGGCAATAGTGATAGCAAGAAGCACTGAACTAAAACAAAATCTGTGGTTGATTATTACAAACTGTGCTGTACAAATAATATTTTTACAATGCTGTGTACAGTATTCAGTATTGACAAGAGTAATGTTGACTTAAATACACCTCAAGTCAAGTACATATACCAGGAACCGATTACACTGGTGCACCGAGTTTCGCGAACATAAGGTTTAGCGGTACATACCTCCAAATATTCTCCATTTTGAGTTTCGTGCACCTAAACACAAAGATTCACGGTGCAGGGTGAAAGTTTGCCACTGGGATGCCAGCGCCGAATGTTTGCTTACATGTATACAACGCCAAGTGTTTGTTTGTAATCTGTAAGCGGGTGAGCGCCTCGTGTGTGTACTACTCTTGCTGTTTCTACCAGAGTTTTGCGTGATTATGTCATCTGTTGTTACTAAAGGGGGCCGGTGGTGGACCATGTAGGCCAAATGGTAGCAGGAAGTGATAAAGGGAGGAGACATAGCTGATGAGAAGTCAGAGGTGTAGGTGAAGCTCAAGTAACTCTGCTCATCAAGCTCTGCACTCTGTGGTTAATTTTGGTGAGTGCTATGTAGGATGGAGTGAGTGTGTGTGTGTTACATGGTGAGTACTATGTAGGATGGAGTGAGTGTGTGTGTTACATGTGTGTATGTACCGTTTAGTTAATATTATTCCTTGTGTAATATTTCATGATGTTTTGATATGTTATTTAATGTTAAAGTACAGTACTGTACCATGAAATGAATACAGTACAGTACCGTACTGTACTTTATAGCAAATGGAGGTGAGGGAGGGGAGCTCTGGGAGTAATTTTTTATTTTGGAGCACCACAGATTTTGAGGCAGACTTTGTTTCCCTGAATAGTTTTGATGTGCTTTGAATTAATCCGAGCCTCATTATTGGTGAAAATCAAAGATTGTTTACAGGTGAGGGGTGCCCGCCCCTCCCCGCAAACCTCACTCCGCTTCGCACTGCCGCAGTATTGAATTTTTTATCTCTTGATATCCTGTTACAAAACCAAACCCCACATCTAACCTAACCTAACCTATATTTTCAGTAGTATATATATGCATCGCTATTATTATTCAATAGCGCCATGGGAAATGGGGACTCAAAGTACGCAGGATGAACAGATCTAGTTTTTTCTACACGATGATGTAAGTTAAATTTGTTAGCTTTTTAGTGCCCAATACCCAAATAATACCACTCTGGGTCCCAATTAGCTTATTTCCCATAAGTTCAATGCATATAAGTTTGCAGTTTTAAGTTTCCCGCCGATTACAACGGTCCCAATTAGGCGCGAAACTCGGTGCACCACTGTATGTAATAAGTAGGGGAGCTTCTGCACTGGAAAAATACCATAAAATGTGTTAAACAATATATCACCTTGTCAACAGCCTTCTTGACACTTTCAGGGTTACTTGCAGTGACATAAGCATGCAGAGGTTCATCCTCTCCAGGCATGGGTCCACCATCTTTGCGGCCAACCTTTAAAAATACATAACCTTGTATAGAATGAAAAATGACTGCATTCATAGCAATATCTAACAAAAAATATCTTTGATAGTTTGATTATAAGTTCATTGCATGATAAATTCCCTATGAACTGTTTCGAAACTTAACTGGACAAACCTTTCCTTCTTTCACAGATCCCTTTCCACGAATTATTATCTTAGCTCCCGTGTCCTTCTCCATGGCCTTCAGTGTGTTTCCACGAGGACCAATCAGGAGGCCGACAAAATTAATATCTGGATGTTCTTCTTGTGGAATCATGACTTTGTCTGACACCTTCACAACAGGTGGTCTAGATAAGCCACAGGAAGAAAAGACTTTGATGTAGTCAATTCATGCGACATTTATGAATCATTCATGAAGACATGAGATTCATTGCTTATTTTCATATCTTATTACCCACATTACACTTATTACACAGACCATAGACCACTGTATACCTGGACTGTTCACGCGACAATGTTTTGAATTGCGGGGCTGCATAGGGGCCTGCGGGGCGCCCGACAAAGAGATATAGTGGTCTATGGACTATCATATAGACTGGTTTATCAGTATATATGATATACTGTAATCTTCGTAAATGTTTGTTCTATAATATTATCAAATAAATAATAGTAAAACACGCTAAAGAAATGCCATTACGAGACTATGAAGAAATATGCATGAACTTAATATTCACTTCAACTCTTCGCCATTTAAAACTTTTTGAGTCAACTTTTATAATGAAGAGTATAAATAGAAGCGCAATTTTATTAGCTTTCCATTGCTATATTTCGTTATCTGATTAATGAATTAGAACCATGCATAAATTAGCGTTAAATAAATAAATAAAATCATCAATCGGGTAATTTTCCCGATTGATGATGTTATTTATTTCCTTATATATTTAGTTTTCTGATAAATGAATTAGGACCGTGTATAAATTAGCATTGACTAAATAAATAACATCATCAATCGGGAAAATTACCCGATTGATGATTTTATTTATTTATTTAACGCTAATTTATGCATGGTTCTAATTAATTTATCAGATAACGAAATATAGCAATGGAAAGCTAATAAAATTGCGCTTCTATTTATACTCTTCATTATAAAAGTTGACTCAAAAAGTTTTAAATGGCGAAGAGTTGAAGTGAATATTAAGTTCATGCATATTTCTTCATAGTCTCGTAATGGCATTTCTTTAGCGTGTTTTACTGTTTTTTATTTGATAATATTATAGAACAAACATTTACGAAGATTACAGTATATCATATATACTGATAAACCAGTCTATATGATCCGTATATATATATATGAATCCGAGCGGCCCTCCGACTTCAGCCCCTTGTGCGACAGGTCGATATTCCGTGCGCAGTCCAGGTATACAGTGGTCTATGCACAGACAAAAGCTGTTCCACATTTTATCTATTTCAAATATCTATCTAATCTATATCAGACTGAAATCTGTATCAACACACTTGTAATCAGCTGGAGGTTTATAGTCAGTATTGATGACCAGCATCCTGGTGATGCAATTGTGGCGGTCATCCTCTAACTTCTTGCGTGTCCGGTACTCCCGGGTGTTCAGCCGCTTGCCCTCGTTGTTGTAGATGGGTTCCGGTGAAGGAGATCTGCAAGAAACCTTCATGCTTCAAACTCAGAGAAGGAAATATCTTAAGACATTTTTGTATTTCACAGCCTCATGATAATATGCTGTTGATATCATACACCATTACCAAACACTTAAGTGTACTGTGTCATCACATAATGATGCAATAGAAAAAACTTAATATGAAAGTCTCATGCAACCTTGTAAGGGGATTCTCGTTAGACAAAATTATTGGAACATTGGATTATTGGACATCATGTCAAACATCAGTATAACAATAGTTTATGAAGTATTAGACATATACTGATTACCTGCAATGCAGTACATTTTAACCTTAATGAAATTCGCCTAAAAAACATTAAATTACATTACTTTCCAAATTGATTATTCATGTCACAGATGTTTAGTTTTAACAAGATCTGAATATGGAAGAATACAAAGGAGAATCCACAAATTAATTACATGAAACCACAGTTGCCAGTGTTCTCATTATGTGTGTATCTGTAAGGTGAATATTACAGGCATGTATGAAGGTAATGGAAGTATAATCTCCATGAGTTATGATGCTATGCTCAAGCGATCATTCCAGCATAAAGTTAATGAAGTAAATGCATATCCCTACATTGGTCAGAGCATCCTAAAACAATGTTGTTATTCCCATCGCTGTCATCTGCATCGACACACAAGTCTACTGAACCTGCCCTTTCTAAGATGACATGAAATTTTGTTACCAGTCTATTGATTAATAATGACTGCTGGAAAGTCACTATATCTATAAGAATTAGTGTACAATAACTACGTATTACGGTAAGTTGATTAAGATCCTGGAAATATTTCCTGACTAATTATTGGAAAAAAAGTGTCTTATACATGTATGTTAAGACCTAAATAAGTTTGCACTAGAATATTCTAAGCAGAGCCAAATTGCAAAATGCTTACTTTCTGGAACAATTTATGAAATATTTTTTAATAAGATCAGCATTGTAGATAACAATGCTATGTTAACAATTTTGGCGCAGTGTTGTGGCGACCCCCCTGTCCACAACACTGTGGTCTGTATGACTGTGGTGCAGTCAGCCTGGCCGGCTAATCATGTAGCCAGCCGTGACGCAGGACAGCGTGTGGCTTCGTATTCCCTGCCACCAAAAGGGATGAGATGGGATCCTTCCTTTAGTTATACCATTTCCAATAAAAACAAAAGGCAGTATTCTGTTTGTTGTTGTATGCCACCCTTGTTAGAGACAGCTGAATTATATGAATGAATATAAACAATTACAACATACATGGACTTTTTTCTCTGGGTATGACAAACAGATCAATCAGACAATAAAATCATAAGATTGAGATGCCAGTTATTTACATTCCTCCATTTATCCCAAGGCACATGACAGGATCATACCGATTACACCCACCTCTCCAGGTAAACATGACAATGTTCTGACTCAACCTTACTTTTCCCTCCCCCTTTCATATTTTTTCCCAAGTCCCAACTCCCACCACTGTCCCTGCAACATACCCCTGGCCCAGCCAGTGTCCCCTCTCCCTGACCAATCCTGGACATTGAAAATGTAAAAAAGAAAATAGGAAAATGGTCAATGCAAAATTCATCAGGTCTGAGGCGGAGGCCCGAGTCGGGGGACAGCAGCTATGACGAGCTCTCCTCCCCTACATCTAGCCACGCCCACCCTTCCCAAACCCCCCAACGTCACCAATGGGCATAATACTAGAGAAAGAGAAAAGAAAGGAGTTGGAACAGGACCTATGAAGCGATACTAAGCAACAGAGGTCAAAAGAAGATAATGAGACATTGTAATCCTGCCCACTGTAGTGAAGTTTGACACTCACTACGAGAACCTAGACCATAATACACGGGCATGAATTTGCTGCGTAAACACTTTCTCTCACAAATTTGCTTGGCCAATTTGGCGAATTGAGTTAGTGTGTCTGTTGGCTTTTAAGGCTTTGAAGTTTGATGTGTATCATCTTACTACCTCAAAATGTTGGCCCAGACATGAGTTTGAGAATCTCTGATGATCCTTTTCACGTAATGGAGCCCAGGGCAACATCAGAGCAACATTTTTCAGAGAGCCTTTTCATATATTGCGCCACGTCTATTAAATAGATTGCATGTTTCGTTAAAGAATTTAGATTTTGTGGAAACCTTCAAATCTAAATTGAAGTAATATTTGTTTGCGCGAGCCTTGAATTTTAATGATCAATGATCTGCTGCGGAATATAGAGAATGACTTTCAATGTTCATTTAACCTAGAGCGCATGTGATATTTCAGATGCTGGAGGAAGGCCTGTGAATTTTTTGAGGGAGTGGGGGATCTTTTGTCACATAAATCCCAGATTATCATTACCATTATCATTATTTCCAAAAAAGATTTAACCTGAACACTTATAAGCTATGTAGTGCCTGTAGTTCAAAGTAACCTTTGGTCTTGGTTGTGGGCCAGGAACAGACTACCACAACATGCATTTCAATGTAAACTACAGAGAACAAATCCCGTTTGTAATATGGCTCTGGAACCAATTACATTATTTTGTTCTAGCATCCTCGACTGTATACTGATTTCAACCTTCTTAATCCTTTACAGCTAAACTGTACCAACCACTTCTACTGCAAAATAGGTAGCCAAATCTCTTTACATAATAGAATAACAATTTATATACTATACAAAATCTCCCATTACCATTGATGCTTTCTAAGTAACATTATTTAGAAACAATGACCCACTGTTACTATTCTATGGCAACACCGTTTTGTATTCTTTTAGATTTCAGCTAGTGCTCCTTGAACATTCACAGGGGCAAGGTAACAGACATTCCTGTGAATGGTGAGTACCAAGATTCTACAACCTCTTGTTGCTCTTCTCAAAAATGTCCCGGGGCATCCCCTTTTCAGTGTACAATATATGAGTTTCTGGGGAAGCAATAAATGCACTTCACTACAAATTCAGAAGCTTACACTGTACATATATTTTATCAAATAATGTATCGTTTGCAAATTTCAAGACATAAAACTATAATTCTTTGAGGATGGAAGGAAGTAATTGCCATGTTGCGATGATGACAAAGCTTCGTCAGTGGACGACGCTCCATCCTTTGTAAATGTATAATTTGTGTTGTATGAAAGGAATGTAATTGTTCGAGGATCAAAATAGGTTAAATTCAGCAAAAAGTCAATGGTACTCCATAGGTGACATGAGTATCTCGATTGTACATTTCATTAGAGCTTAGATTCAGACAGGCACCTAGGATTTGCAAGAATCTTTTATACAAATATTTGAGAAGTGATGGAAGCACTACTTGGCTTTACAGGTAAAAATTTCATACAAAACCTACATAAATAGCCTAGCAAACATAACCTGAATCTGCAGTAGTTTTACAGTAATTAGCCATAAATATTTTACTTCAATATCATTTCTTAAAGAAAAATCAAAATGTATGTAGTTGTTATAGCCCTATCTTAGCATCTACTGTAGCCTACATACAGGCTAAGCTACACTGTACATATGAGTTTAACATGGAGTTGTTACCTGTAACATCAAATACTGCCTTCAACGCTTCTCATATTACTGTAGGATGAATTCTTATAAATCCTTGAGGCCTGTGTAAATCTAAGCTCTAATGCAATTCAGCGTGGATACACATGCCTCTCACAATCTCACTTATGAGGTCACTAAACTTTTTTGCTGAATTCACTCCATTTTGCTAACCATACAAGCAATCAATCATAGGGGGCATACACCGGGGGGCGCGTCACCCACGACGCCACTCCCGGGGGTCACCACGCACGAGTCCCTACCTATGCAGGCTCCCTTTCCATAGCAAGCAACTTTCGGCAGGAAACATCAACTTGCCCCAGCCACGAGCCTTGTGGGTGCCCCCTTGGCCTCCTCCATGCCGGATTGTCTCTTACCCAATGGGAAGGATCGGTTTCAGGGTAGCGTGCCACATGCCCATATAGCCGAAGTTGGCGCTGACGGTATGCAGGTAATAGGCCTCGATTCAGTCTCACGGTGCAATCGCTGATTTGACACGTAGTAATCCCAGCGATACCCCATGATTCTGTGAAGACACCCATTACCAAAGGCATGATTCACCTCTTCAAGTCGCTATTTAGGGTCCAAGTCTCACAGTCATAGAGTAAGACAGGGATCACAAGCGACTTGAAGATCCGGATCTTTGTCCTCCTGCACAGGTACCGACAATGCCAAATACTCGTGTTGAGCGAGTCCATAACACCGTGGGCTATGCCAATCCGTCGTAAGACTTCTTGATGTGACCCGCCGTTATTATGGACTGCGCTACCAAGGTATGTAAAACTTTCTAAGATCTCAATGTCCTCGCCACACGCAGGAACAAACTGTACTTTTTCATCTAATAAGCCTCCAAACACCTGGACCTTGGTTTTGGGCCAGGAGACCAAGTCTAACCATACAGCTACCTTCAATTCACAAAATAAAAAGCACACCTTTATCATTTACTTGGAGGCTAGCTTGGATCCGAAGTGGCCATAGTAGTATATATATAGTTGACTAGTAATGCTGCAAGAAAGTTTCTGCTGCATGAGGGATGGAGTGTCGTCCCCTGACTAAACTTTGATGTCTCTACCAGAGAAAGTTTTTGAGTCATTATTTTTCGTTTACTTTAAGCCAATGGATTTTTTTTCAAATGTTCAGACAATTTTAGTGAATATATAGTTGTCATATGAATATTTTTCACTTCTTTTATTTATATAGAAGAAAAAAAGTATTGACCAAAAACTCGATCATTAATTACTTGGACAAAGCCTCTTGAGCATAGGTGCAAAATGAGGGGTGATCTCATCCTCCGCATGAAAAGGTCAAACTTCTCAATTAACTGCATCAACTCATCACAAGGGAGTCTGTAGACATTAGAACTTGAATACTGAATGATAAGGTAGACAATGACAATGTCTTCTCTTCCAAGCCTTATCTTTTCAACACAGCCACCAGGATTGATTAATTTAATGCCAAAAAAGGTGAATGTGCCAGACATCAGAGGTCATATGGCACTATGGCAAAGCATATAAAGGGGAGGGGTTAAAGAATAATAGTGAAACGATGAGGGAAGGGGAAAGGAAAGAATGGAATGTTACAGCAGGATGGTTAGATCAGATGTAGGATGTGGATTTGTTGGAGGAAGGAGGTAAAATTTTCCAGGGAGAAGGAGGGGGATTCCGGGAGAATGTCCGCAAGACAGGGAGGTCAGGAAAGGGAGGACAAATGAGGGAAGGAACTGGAACGGGCAGGAGTAAGATGGGGGCAGGATATTAGGACATGTTGGACAGTGAGAGGAGCTTGACGGTGTGCAGAGGGTTGGGGGCGTGACATGAGATAGGTGTGAGGTTGGTATGGCCTATGCGTAAGCGTGTGAGAGCAGTCTCCCAATGTCTATTAGTGTGGTAAGGATTTGACCATTAAGATATAGAGGGTTTGATCAGGCAAAGTTTATTGGCAGAGAAAGTGGTCCAGGAGGATTGCCAGCAGTCAAAAATTAAAGATTTAAAGGAAGGGTAGTAGTCGGAGGCTGGCAAGTTTGAGAAACGGTGTCATTGTGACACAGTGGCCGAGCGCGCCAAAGAATCAACGCGTTCGTTGCCCAAGATACCCACGTGACTCAGCAGCCAGCAGAAGCATATTGTTTTGTGGCGTACGGATAGGCGGAATAACCAGTCTTGGATCTCCCGAACAAGAGGGTGAAGTGAGCGAAGGGATTGTATAAGAGAAAGGGAATTGCGGGAATCAGTGAAGATAGTGAAGGAACAGGATGGGTAGAAAAGTATGCATTTTAAGGTGAAGAGGATGGCGTACAATTCCGTTGTAAGAACAGTGGATTCTTTAGGTAGTTGGAATTGATAGTGAAGAGAGGGGAAGAGGATAGCAAAGCTAGATCCAGAGTGGGATTTAGAACCGTCGGTGTAGACGTGGGTGCTAGAGGAATGAGTGGAAAGGTGTTAAAGAAAGTGAGAGCGTAAGACAATAGGAGGAATGGTAGACTTGGGAGAGGTAGTGGGGACAGAAGAACAGATATGGGGGGAAGGTATAAGCCATGGAGGGCAGGAATGAACATAGAAAGGGAGGAGATTAAGAGTAGGAAAGGAGGAGTGGGAGAGAAGTGTAAAACGAAATAGCACAAGGGAGAAGGATAATGTGGATGAAGCATCATACTTGGAACATATTCATCACAAAAGCAGACACCAAAGCCTTGACCCACCTTCCACGACAAAGGGGTCAGACCTTAGAGTACCAAAAAGTGTTCAAAGCACTTTTCGAGTGCATGTCATATATTCCAACATTTTCAATTCTTGAATTGACTTTTACAAAGTAAAGTCTGAGTATTTTGTTCATTAATCTACTAAAGTAACTGTGTAAGCAGACATGCTTAATGCTTATACAACATGTGGAGGGGGTTACTGTACTTCTCAAGTTCTCAACAAACTTTACTGTTCATAAGATTGGTCTGATGAACCAAAATTGTCCCTATTGACCTTTTACTTTTTACCATTCATTGTCTGCATAAAGAATACTAGTTTAATATGACCATAATGTATTCATATTACTTGATGCTTTGTAACAGCCAGCATGCTAACACTACATGACAGTAGCAACATTAGTGGTAGACTTTCCATCATGCATGGCCAGTAACTTTAGAAAGTTACTAATTCAGCAAATGGCAAATCCATATCCAAACCGGCAGAATGAAGGGCTCCTCTAAAATATGATTATGGTGTACAAATGAGTAACAGAAAAAGAAAAATATAGATGCAGAGGACTTATGAGGGAATGCAATGTTAAGATACGCAAGAAACTTAACAAGAGGAAATAAAGATGTGCAAAAGAACACTTTTCCAAATAGAGCATTAGATCAATAAAATGAATTCCCAGAGGAAGCCTGTGTGTTAACAGAATACATGAATTTGAAGAAAAATAGGATAATTTGGTACTAATAGACAGAAAATGACCAGCTTGACTCAATCTTGTAAGTATGTAAATATAGGTGAATATACACACATATTCAAACACATACTGATTAACTAAGCAACCGAATATAATAGACTAACCCACCAGCGCTCATTAGGAAGGAGAGTAATCACCTTCTCGTTGAGTTTGATATAAATGAAGAGAGAGATGTAGACAGATCAGAATCACCTAGAATTAGATCACCCATCAAGACTAGATTGAGCATTTACAGAAGGATTAGATTGATGAGGGATACAGATTGAATATACCCCTTATTAATAAAAGAAAGGGAGTTTAGGCAACCACTAAGAAGGAAGGGAGAGGAAGAAGCCAGATATGGGACATCAAGACAATAAAAAAAAAGAGAGAGAGAGAGAGAGAGAGAGAGAGAGAGAGAGAGAGAATAGAATTACAAGTGATTGTGCTAAGTTTCATCAAAGTTATACAGGTATATTACTTGAGAAAACATGAAGAAACTTTGTGAATAGTGGACTAGGAAAAAAAATGTGAGCATTGCAGACCTGCGCAAAGCGAGAGCCTCAAAAGATTATGTACTATATTTCATTAATCATTTTGCCAAAACCATAACTTTTTTGTCGACTTGAACAGGTCACTTTGAGAGCTGTTAATCACAATATTACTCCTAATATACTGTTAAGTGCATCATGAAAAAAGCATACCATTACTTGCAAACTAATCTGTAAAGAATACAATTAAAATTGATTATTTGGGTGCAAAGCTTCAGTGAGTTGTGTTGCACATCAGCAGGCATGCATATAACCTTGAGTCACTCAAACAAGTCCACTCTGATCACGAGTGGCAAGTATCTATAAACATGACCTTTGAAAAATGTGGAAGAACATCTGTGGAGAAAAAAGGTCGGAAGGATATTGAAAGATTTCGACATTCACTAAGTAAAGAAACACTGTTTTCAAGAAAACAGATTTCCATCATGTTGAATTATGATTCACATCCACTTTTTTCATCCCATTCAAGCATTTTTAACTTCGTCCCATTCAAATATTATTCACTTTGTCAAATTCAAACATTAACTTTTCGTCCTATTCAAACATTATTCAAGACACTAGTAGTGAATTTTGTGTAAAACATGTTTATATGCTAACGTCTTGGTACACTTTCTTCCGTTACCTAGTGACATTAACTACTCCATAATTATAATCTAGGAGCGCCTACGATTGAAACAACCTCAAGGTGACTACTATGCAATATGTAACGATTACCATCCTGACTCTTGTAATCAAATTTGTGAACCATTTTCTGATTGAGTTTTCTACCTGACAAGCTCTCTTCACCTTTATCTTACAAAGATCATGATGTTTGAAGTTGATGGCAGATTATTATGTCCTCTCCTACTTTCTATCCTTACACACTATTAAATATGCAATATGTTTTTTAAATGTCCTGACTCTCTCCCTCCCCCCTCACTAATTATTAAACAATACTTCATATCTTATAGGTTAAGTACGCCTTTGGATGTCTTACAGAATACTTCACTAAGATTTTTACTGATTTCTGAGTAGGGCGAGAATAACTCTTCAATAAATCTAACCTCATCTACACTAACACCTATTCCTTGGCACTCTCAAAAAGGTGGCAACAGCAGAAGAGAATGCCCTCTATAGATTTTCTACCTTTCCCAGAAAATGTCTCTATACAATGCCTTCATATTCCCATGTATGGAGTACACCTTTGATTGATTAATTGAAATGCCAAAAAGTATAGGGATGTGCCAGACATCAAAGGTCATATGGCAGCATAGGAAGAGCAAAGAAGTGAAGGTGGGGGAAAAAGACGGCAACACGGCAGGAAATGGGAAAAGGAACAGGACGGTCAAATCAAATATGGGATTTGTAATTGTTGGAGGAAGAGTATTACATTGCTAAGGGAGAAACAAGGGTATTCATTCAGTGAGAATACTGGGAGGCTAGGATTTTAGAAGGATGACAGATGAAGAAAAGTATTGACATGAGTAGCAGTACAACAACAAATAGTTTTTTGTCCTATGAATGCTGTTTTCTACATGTACACAGCATTCTGTTACTTAAGGAACCCTTGGCCGCCCCGGGATCTGTTAACATACTGTGGTCTCGCATTTTTTTGAAGATATTTATATGCTGAGGGTCATGTATCATAAGGTATTTAAGTATTAGTATTATAGGAATTAATGTATTACCGAAGGCTAACGTATTTCATTTTGTAAATGAAGTACATACTTGTATTATATATTTCTTGAAATAGCATTTATAATATAGGTGTTTCTGGTGTAAAGCAAAATAATAAATCAGCTTAACTGCTTGGTATAGTCTAATATAATATTAGTCAAAATAACGGCAATAATATGCAATAAATAAGAGTCCGTCAAGGCTTTGATTTATAAGACCCTGAAATATTTTCTTTCATATCTGAAACAATCCAGGGAAAACAAATACTTCAATCAGGGAAAGATATGGGCAAGGCTTGATTAAAGATGAGCTGCAATACATAGTGGATAGTGTTTGAAGAACAGTATAAACATCATTCAACTGAACCCTCTCTAATGCCACACAAAAAAAATTCTTGCAGACAAATATACTCATCAACAGCGTTCAGCGGGTTAACTAAAATCCTGGACACAAACACACGCATACATACATCAAATTTGCATGCAACATGCATGAATGGGAAACATGTAATGCACATACAGGTGCACAAACACTTGCTTACATATGCGCTAACGTAAATATAGGCACAATCCACAGTATCTTTTCCCTTCAAAAGCAAAAGTACAGCTGAATGCTGAGGATAGCCAGACATGCACAGACATGCTGGTTCAGCCCCTTCAGTGGTCAGTGGATTGTCATTCAACACTCACACTTCAGTAGCCTCATGTGTAAGTAAATCATCAAATCTTTAAAATAGTCTATCCATATCCACAATATGTGATGCCTCTTTTTATGAGAGGCTTGGCACATACAGAAAATAAATAAAAGGAAAACATAAAACCCCATTCAATTGATAGCCTTTAAAAATCAGACAGCGAAAGAATTCTAAGAGAATTGGGCAATTTAGTTCGGGAGGCGTTTTGACATTCCTTATCGTTAAAGAATTTAAGTCAGAAGATGGTAACAAATCAGAACCATGAAGTGCTTCTGAGTTTACCAATGAAGGAAATGGCTGAGGATACTGACTAACTCTTGCATCAGTAAGTTGGAAAGAATAGGCATGTGAATGTGCAACAAGTCTTGTGCAGTGAGGGCCTGTTTAAAAGGGCTATATGAGTCAATCCCCCTATACAGCACTTGCAGAAAGTCTTGGCCAGGCTGCCTGTGGCAGCAAAGACTTTTCGACAAGAAAGATGCATCCGTTATGAATGAATATATGAGTGAATGTCTCGTTGAGTGAATGAATATGGTGAAAATGATTGGCCACCAACATGTTATACTGGTAGGCTTTCCTCACTGTGTACGGGCGCCACTTGGCCCGCCAGTGGCTGGTATGCCTTCACAGGGGGAGCTTGTTCCTTTCTAGTGACCCATTGTTATTGGGTTTTTTTAGACATATCTATCTGTACTTTTTGCAGTTCCATTCCATAAAATGCCTGGGAGGAAGGAACTAACCCCGAACATTATATCCAGGATACGTAGTTGCACTAATGGATGAAGGGCACCAAGATAGGTGATTCATTCAATCTGGTGTTGGGTTGCCATGGGTACCATGCAGGAAGTAACCCACACCAACCTATAAACCAGACTCTGGCAGGATCTCTCCTCGTTAAAAAAAAATTGTCAAGAGGGAGTACTTCTCTATCTCCTTAAGTGTTCTTTGCATGAAGAGACCTTGTTTAGCTTCCCAGAGCAAGGTTTACAGTTTGTATTGACAATCAGATAATAGATTGAGCAAATATGCTTAGGAATCTCCCTATTCAGGATAGGCTCAAATGCTTTAGAAAGACAGGTAGTCAAAGCTACAGGTTCATAATTTGAAGGATTAGAGCAGTCACCTTCCATATAGGTAAATCTTATGAAACATATAACGCCTACATCAAATATCCACACATACATGCACACTCACAAACGTGCATGCATGCACACACACACACACGTAAACATATGATCAGTGTTGAAGCAAACTAAAGCACAAGAAGCATACGGGATGTCAGAAGTGATTCCACGTAAAAGTTCAAACAAAGATTAAAATGAGCTTCTGATCTGAAAAGACATGAACCCATATCAACCAGACCGCCATAATGAACAGAACACACAAGAAACCTTTTCAGATGAGACAGAATGAAAGGAGGGGGAGAAAAAAGGAAAATATATGACATCCCATGTAACAGATTATATTATATGGTAATTCTGATGTCCGTAAGTCCTTCCTTATGTGGAAATGGGATGCTTGGACACATTCCCTATGAAGATTAGTCGTGTACAGAGGTTACAAAGAACCTCAACAGAATGCATGTATAGAATTAAGAACATGTACAAGGTGTAATTCTTGATTACATCATTTTCATAACACTTGCGTTGTGGCATAACCTAAAACCTACAAGGCAAATGGTTACTTCAGCGACAGGTAACCTACCTGCCACACGGTTTTTGTTACATTATCTTTAAGCCATTAGGTTACCAGCATCCTTAGAAAAACAATAAAAAATTAACAAATCTCTCATTAGCAATCCTGGATTAGATGGAGAGAATGCATTAAAGACAAATTTGCATGTGTATAAAACCCTGCATCAATGGGAAGATGAGAGATTAAGTTAAATGAGCCCTGCATGAATGAAAAAAATAATAATAAAAAATTAGAGCCAGGTGATCTGATACAATACGACCTGTTCAGAAGGGGGTCATTATTTAGATATTGGGTTAGTGTCCAGGTTGCTTTGCAGGTTGTTCATCTGCAACAAATGTGTGGTAACTACGGCAAGGAGGAATGACTTTATGGCATTCATAGACAGGTGATAAATATTATCAGTGGTGTAATATGGCAGTGAAGTACTGCAATGACGGCCACCTATTATATACTGTACTCAATTAAGCTGTTGCATTTTACTGGATATATTCAAAGGGTGCAATAGCTTTTCCACACAGTAGGTAACAAGAAGGCAGGCACTGTTGTTCTTGAGTTCTGCAAGAATTATATAGCAAACACAAGAGATTACACTGCCACAAGACAGTATTGAATCGGTGCTCTGTTCCCAATGAGAGCATGACTTTCGGCTCAAGAAGGATGAAGGGCAGCTATACAAGTTGAACAAGAGGAAAACAAAACACATACTAAACTGCAAAGGAATGACAAATCTGGTGATCTCATGACCAAGAGCTTCTATACACCAAGCATATTATTTCACATGCTAATAGTCAATATATGACTTATTATAAGTGCACGAGACATGAGGTCTATTCCATGTAAGTGGAGGCATATGTATGTGTATATACATATACCCTCCATCTCATAATCTACATGGAATTTATTCATCATAACAAACGAGGATATCAAGTATGTGTCCCATAGCATTCCATCATATTATGAATATTCCTTTATATGACATCCTAGGAGTCAATATGAAATGCTAATACCCAAAACATTTCACTAAATACCTGGACATTTCCTACAATGACCGAGACCCAAAGCTCTGACCTTTGACCCACCTAATGGCCTAATACTACTGGGATTAATGGTATGTTGTCTGACAACAGGCAACAATAATGTCAAGTAAGGAAAAAATAAGAGATAGAATGAAGTGGGATAAACCTGGAGGATACTTTAGTCTGGTAGTGTGAATAGAACCTGGTGCCGCTCAGCCAGGCCAGGGAAGAGCTGAGAGCCAGTGCCACAAGCCAGCTGGTGGCTCTCGGTCACCTGGTCTGGAGTAACTAGGTGAAGGAATGCCAACCTGTCTTCAGGATTAGGAGAGATGCCCAGATCGTTCGAGCGAAGGCGTCGACTTAACTCTTCAATCTGCAGCTGCACTGTAATAGAGCGGGTTAGCGGGCAAAAATGCCCAAAATTCAATCAATATAGTGTAATTTATCAAATTAAATAAAAAGAGGATATACACTTAAAATTTTCACCCCAAAGGAGGTAGAAATTCAACTCAAAGTGCCACCCACCGATGTCACCCAAGTGAGAACTAACATTTAAAACTACTTTACTACAATAAGGATTGTTTCCGCTCTTCCTCCTAAATGCCAAATATGTATTTTCCTTAACTTCTGATTAACCTGTAAATAGATTAAATAATCATAACTGAAGGTGTAGGGCTGTCCATTAGAAGTAAACAAATCTGTAAACAAGTTTGTTACAGGAAAGGAAAATTATTATCCAATCAAAAATGTATTAAATTTTCAATGACTTCCCTAAGTAACCATGCAGTCCTGAATATAATCAGTTAACTATGCTGGAGGTTATGAAACACTGTAGACAAAAAAATAATCAGGCGAGCATAACCATAAACCGTTGCAGTGAATGGGAGCTTCTTCCGTGCAGTGTTCCGGTAGCCACATGTCTTGGCACCTTTCTCCCGGGCGATGGTGCAGGGCCGCCAGTCCATCCTGTACTCCGGCTGCTCAGCCAACACCATCTGTAAACTCAAATAACGAAACTTCATAAAAACTTACGCAAGTAGGCCTCCTCCTGGTCCTTGGACATGTTGCTGGGAAGCACCGTGGGCATCCCTGGAATGAAGGTCTTGTCCTTCTCATCTCCTTGCCAGCGAGACTTCCTTCGCCTTTTTCTTTCTTCTGAAGGTTCTGAAGAAAAAAAATTGTTCATCAATTATACTTTTCAAACTACAACCACCATACATCTATGCTGGGAAGGGTGAGGGTGAGTCTCAAGGCTAGGTGGTTCATATCCAAACTGGTAGTATCAAGAAAGGCCCTTTTATTAAGTCCTATGAATGGCCATCCCAAAGAGGCTCAGTCACATACTTTTTAGCAAGGAACCTAACTAAGATCTCATTTCAGTGAGGCATTCAGATAACAATCTGGATCTTAAAGACATCATAAGGAATAAAACACTGTTCTGTTCCTCAACATTTAGCAATTCATATACAGGTTGAAGTTCCCAAACTCGGCAACCTCGGGACCAGCGCCGAGCCGAGTAATGGAATTTTCCGACTTTTAGAACGTAGATATATTAAGGGAAAAAAAAGCCATCAAACTTCTTCAAAAGGTCAATTTTCTCAGAAATAGTTAACACATTGTTCTTCTTTTTCTTTTCACTTCCACCAGTAGGTGTTCCTGGACGTTTGGGAGCCATACCAATAACAGACCTGTAGAAGTACACAAAATAACAGTGTACACAACTCGTCACAACACCACTGAACAATAACAACAAACAAATCGGCGGGAGAAACCAAGCGGCCTAGTGTGGTGGCACCTAGCGGCCGACCCGGCAACTACGCGCCGGGTTTTGGTTGTTCTGCCGTGTTTTGGAAAATCCAGAACCATAGCCGAGTTTTGGGTGTTGCCGAGTTTGGGAACTTCAACCTGTACCCAGATAAAACCTAACACACAAACATTGACATAGAATTTATCATAAATAAAAGGCAATGTTAATATCAGACCAAGATGCTATACAAACAATAAAAAAAGACCAAATACAGAATCTCCACCACTTCTAAACATAAAAGGTTTCTGGGTTTTGTTCTCGATTCAAAATGTAAGTTCAACATTCTTTTTTTGTTTGTGCCCTTAGCACTTGTAGGCATTTGTCTTTTCATAAGGGCTTTAATAGTTGGCCCCAAGGGTTTATTTAAGGGCTAAGATTGTTGGCACCGAGCCATGGTGGCGCAGGCAGGATAATAACAGTGACGCCTGTAGAGGCTCACGCTGCCCCCTTATGTTCTCTGATGCACTCGCCGTTAAAGGTAGGGTTGATCGGCAACATGAGTAGACTTCAGCTACTCAACAATAGGAAAAAGATTTACATTGGCTGGGACTCGAAGTCAGAATGCCAAGCTCACCACTTCCAGAAAAGACTTGCACCCAGCGGGACTCAAATTCGGGACGCCAAGCTCACTACTTTCAGGTGCTAACCACTTGACTACTGCCTCCCCATGTCTTGGACATGAAGTGCTGACTCTTGTTAATACTCAATACTGTACATATGTACCTTCCTCTCTTCCCATTCCTCACTTTCTCTCTCCTTCTTCCCGTCTCTCTATTCCCCTTCGTCTGGACGCTCATCTTTAGAACAGCTAGTGTCAGCGATTCTGTAGGTGGCGGCTCCTCACCCCTCGCTGGCTGATAAGGAGCTGTGGTGTAGGCGAAAACATTTGTCACCTCTCTCTCTTCCACTACCGTTATCAGAGATTATCTCTTCCCTTATTCTCTTCTTCTATTCCCTTATTTGTCCTCCTCTCCTTTCCTATTCCTCGTTCCTCTGTCCTTCGGACCCAGACATTTTCTCTTTGAGCTTTCCGTCGCAAATCAATAGTTTCGGAGATATAGAACATTTTAGGTGGGAGGAGGCATACGTTTCCTTGTTTACAAAATGCCTCCCTCTTCCTCTTCTTGTGACCTGCATCGCTTACCTTACCTTACCCTAACCTAACCTAACCTAACTTTAACCTCCTAACTGGGTCCAATAATATAAAAGTTTAATAAAATACCAAACCTCGAGATTAACCTCCTAACCACGGGTGCGCACAGAAAACTTACTCCGAAACAAAAGCGATGCAGGTCACAAGAAGAGGAAGAGAGGGCACTTTGTAAACAAGGAAACGTATGCCTCCTCCCACCTAAAATGCTCTATATCTCCGAAACTATTGATTTGCGACGGAAAGCTCAGAGAAAATGTTTCTTAGAATACAATAAGGTAAACAAAAACCATGCTCCCAATTGTGTAGGGAAGTTTGGTCCTATCGTAAAATAATACCTTGGTGAGGTTAGGTTAGGTTATCGGTGGGTCAAGCCCCAGCTAGGTTAGGTTAATTTTGGGGAAAATCTTAAGAACAAGGGCTCCACGCTAAGCTGACCCAAATGTTGGCTCTACGTATTATACTTACTGTCCTTAACACATCTGTTTAGATTTTAATGAGTGCCGATCCTTACTTTGCCTACATGGCCGATATTAAATTTCAGGTTCTTGAGAAAAACTAAGTCCAGCGAGATGCGCAATGGACAAGTTTGAGAATTGGTCTACTTTGAGGATATTTTTCCTAAGTTTTGAGAAGTGCGCCCCCGTCCCCTAGGTTACGTTAGATTAGTGTACAGCACGGGGGGGTCGAGGGGAGCGGAGCCCCCCCTGTTAGGTTAGAGTAGGTTAGGTTAGTGCACAGTATGGGGGGTCGAGGGGGGAGCGGAGCCCCCCCCTTAGGTTAGGTTAGTGCAGAGCACGAGGGGCTCGAGGAGGGGTGCTAGGTTAGGTCTAGAGTTTTGTCATCTTTAGAATAAAGGTTCAACCTCCTATCTTCTTCTTATAGCCAATAGGCTTGGGGACATGGTGGAAACCGGGGTTTTTGGGTGGGGGAGCACACATATAAGGGAAATATGGCCCCAATAAAGTCTATGAGCTAGGGAAATTTCCCTAGTTTAGGGATTATTTTGAGGGGCCATATTTCCCTTATATGTGTGCTCCCCCACCCGAAAACCCCGCATTCCCACAAATCCCCAAACTTGTTTGGGGGAAGTGGGAGAGTATGGGCAAACACTAGAAATGTACCTATTGGTATATCTCTTATGTATTTCGGTATTAAGAGATACCCCCGCCCCCCGCCATGCTGGCCCGCTGCAGACGCTGGGATTTTGTGCTCTTGATAAAATAGTTGCTCCTAAGTAAAGAGTATACCATTGTAAAGTGATAGGCCAGACCTAAAACCAATCTTCACCAAACAAAACAGCCCCCCGTCCACCGCCATGCACATGTCCCTGGCCGCCACCTACCTGATCCACATTTGTCATCGTTTTCTCTCTTGACAGACATGTGACAATGGTTGATTTGCGCTGAAACTGCAGCGGCGGCGGCGGCGGCAGCTGCAGCAGCAGCGGAGGCCACGGCAGACATGGTAACGTTGGAGGGCCCCAAAGGACTCATGTAGCTGGGTTTGAGCAGCGACCCCGCCGTGGGCGCGGGTTTCTTTCCCGCCCCGATGGCTGGATTCGCCCTTCCAAGAGGCGTACTGTTGGCTCCGCTCATCTTCAGCAACTAATCTCCTCCAAGAATCTATTCCCACCGCTTTGGTGAAGCTGCACAAATCAAGAAAGAAAAACGCGAGGGGTCCAGCGCCACCCCGTCACTATATCGACCCTACCAACACACAAGATGGCCGTCGCCACCCCCGCGGGCCCCCACAGGATTTTATAAAACATTCATATAAAAAGGGGCTAGAATGTTATATATATATAGAATATTCACTTCTTTTTTTTGCTTAATCAAGTGAGAGTATTCATAGGCATCATTTATTCACAAAAACCACGCTTTGCGTGTCTTTACCGCGGAAATATCCTTCCTATTTTTCACCGCTACCTACCTAACTCATCAAGTAACTCTAATTGTAAAGAAATAACTGGTTTTCTCAACAAGAAACTACACAAGTATAAATTTCCACGGTAATCCCCCCGCTCAGTGTTTAGCATTAGCGATAGCGAGCCAGCGCAAGGAGGGAGCAGCAGGGAGCAGTGGCACACGGGACAATCTGTGGATCCGCGGTCACGCGGTGGTCCCGCCGCAGCCTAAACGACGTAAACAAAGCCCGTCAAGCTGTGCGCCACCGCCGTGACGCCTGGAAAATGAAGCCACAATGGTTCCGTGTCAATCTCAGGTGGATTATTATTTGCTTGGCGCTGTCCCTGAGGGTGCCGGGGAGTGAGGGGTCGGTGTCCATAGGAGTGTCAGCCCTTGGCTTGGCCGGAGCGGCTCTGTACGCGGGCTTCGAAAAACTCCGTTGTTCATTTTATGAGTGCTGCGCCTCTAATACCCCTTGGATTCATCCTAACATGACAAGTAAGTATTCTTGTCATTTTTTATGGTATGTTAACGGTCACCCAGGTGCTCACCTTATTACGTTTGGTGGTTTTAGTTCGGTAGTGGGCTTTCAAAAGTTTTAGGACTCTTACCTACATCATCGTGTAGATTTCTTCATTCTGAGTATTTTGAACCCCATTTCCCATGGCGCAATTGGTATTATTCCAGATGAACACCGAACTCTCTTTCGTGGACGAAACAATTTTTTTCTGGTGAGTTTTGATGTGTATTGGTAATTTTTTTAGTTAGGTATAGGTTCGGTTAGGTTCAGTTTTTTTTTTCTTCACTTTTGCAAAGAAAAAAAAAATTGCGACAGAAATGGTTAACGTTAATCAGAAACAGGGAACTCCGTAGTGTAAGGGTTAGCACGCTCGGTCCATAACCGAGAAGTCCCGGGTTCGATCCCCGGGCGGAACGAAGACAGACGGGCGGTCTTCTTAAAACCCGAGCCCCTGTCCACCCAGCAGTGAATGGGTACCGGGTGTTAGGCGGGGGTTTGTGCCCCGCCTCCCAGGGTGATGGCTTCGGCCAACACTGAGGGGTGCCGTTGTTAAGGCTATACCCCAAACACCATCGTATCGGATCAGACGGTTAGCAGATTAATTCAAAACACATCAAAACTCTCTATCTTGGACAGCATGTGAACAAGCAGAGTTAAACCAAGGTTGACGGGCTTTAGGATTAGAGAAAGTGTGTGGAATGTACGCCTCCATGCCAGAGACTATGACCTCAGTTATGCACTCTGCACAAAGAGATGTGTCTCTGACATGGAAGCCATAATCATTCCATGGAAAATCAGAGTAGTACTGCCTTAGGTCTTCCCACTTAGCTGAGTTGAAATGCCAGAGGCACCTCTGCTTAGGTGGGTCCCGAGGCGGCACCGGAGCGATAGGACAGGTTACAGAAATAAGATTGTGATCGGAGGAACCCAAGGGAGAGAATAGTTTCACAGAGTAAGCAGAAGGGTTAGTAGTTAGGAAAAGATCAAGAATGTTGGGCGTGTCTCCAAGGCGGTCAGGAATACGGGTAGGGTGCTGCACCAGCTGCTCTAGGTCTTGGAGGATAGAAAAGCTGTAGGCTTGTTCACCAGGTTGGTCAGTGAAAGATGATAGCCAATGCTGGTGGTGAACTTTGAAATCCTCAAGAATGGACATTTCTGCTAAAGAAAAATGAGACGAGACGTGCTCCAGCTTTGATGTAAAGTAGTCGAAGAATTTTACATAGTCCGAGGAGTTAGGTGAGAGATATACAGCACAGATAAATTTAGTAAGAGAGTGACATTGCAGTCGAAGCCAGATGGTAGAAAATTCGGAAGATTCAAGATCGTGGGCACGAGAGCAAGTGATGTCGTTGCGCACATATACGCAACAGCCAGCTTTGGATTGAAACTGAGAATAGAGACAGAAAAGGGATTGCTGTCAACTGGTTGATGGTTGCCGCCGCCAACTCCTGCGGAATATTTACCTTTATTACTTTTATTGCTTTTTCTTTAGCGGCCAATCTTGCCTTACCCAGTGGATTTGTGTCATCATAATATGACACAAATCATCATATACAGACATGCACTATATTATAGTGTATGTCTGTATGTTTTATTTTTTGTGCAAATGATTTCAAAAATTCAGGTACGTCAGGCTAGGTTAGGTTAAGTTAGGGTTAATATTCCGCAGGAGTTGGCGGGCTCCACGGGACTTGCAGCTTAATTTTTCTTTATTATTTTTTGGCTCGGTATATTGTGCAGTTGTTATTCACTTGCGGAAACCAAAAATATAACACTTATTTTCATATGATAATTGCTAGGTTAGGTTTGGTTTAGGTTATGATAGGTTTGGGTTAGGTTTTGTTGAGTTATTAAGGTTGAAAAAATTAATTTGATGGTGCGTGATTGCCCGGGTGGTTGGCGCCGCCAACTCCTGCGGAATATTTACCTAAGTTAGTTTTGGTTAGGTTAGATTCTATTCACCTATTTTTCTTCATTTATTCAGGTTTTTTCCAACATTTTCCCTGACCTTCACAAGCCCTCCCCACTATCAGGGGGTCAATATTGCCATGGTCATATTATGGTTATTATTCATTTCCACAACAAATGAGGCCTCAAAACATTCTAATGAACTAAAGAACTATCTAATGGGTGAAAAAAACTACTAAAAAGACGAAGCGGCAACCAAGGTAATATTTACCATTCCCCCCCCCCCCCAAGTTTATGAAATAAGTTAATTCTGTTAGTTAGACGGAGTTTGATTTAGTTACAAATAATATAAAGGGAAAAAAATGTATCAGTACTACCGCAGTTTGCACCAGAGCGGGATGTTTGTGGGGTGGAACAGCCCGGCCACAACTAAATCATCATGCTCTCTCTGTTTAATGTCAACGTCAGAGCCCTTTGATCCTAACTTGTGCCGGAAACAATCTGACTGTAAAAAAAATATATAGTGCCGACCGGGGTAACTCAGTCCTTCCAACGGACCGGTTCTATTCGGACCGCTATCTTTGCTTTGGTGTTTGTTTCTATATAAATAAGAGTGTAACAGTTTTGAATATCCCATGTAGTAAAACAACCATTTTTACATTTCTAGTATTAATATGAATATAAATATCGATATGTAACTGAACCCAGGAACCAAAAAAGAAAATGAGTAAAAATGACAGTAAAAAAAAGTGTCAGCGAAGTTTGTATAAAAAATCAGCTGATTTGGCGAACTTTCATGGGACGCAAAGACGAGACGGAGTATCTCCTTGTAAGTAAGCGTATATAGAGTGCTTTTCCTCCACTTTAACATGAAAATATCAGAAATGCTCTGTCTTGTCTCATTTTTCTTATGATCAATGCTCAGTTTTGGCCCCATATATACCCCGGTGACAAAAAACACGCGGGGTAACTGGACCGTTGTAATGTAGGGTGAGTTAGGGAGGAACTGTACAGTACATAAGGATATCGTACAGACCATGGAGGTAGTATGGGACTTCCTCCAAGGTACAGACGCTCTCATTACCACATTTATAGGTTTAGAATGGTATCCCTCTAATATGTATTAGAGAAAATGGGAGCGTACAGCTGAGGGGGATTTAAAACGAATGACCCGCGGCAAAAATTTTGAGGTGAGTTTTTTGCTGTTTTTTCATTTTAGATGTAATATTTCGCCACCATTACCGTTTTTCTGGTGTCCATGAATACATCAAGTGGGGTTTGGGTTTAAAGTACAGAACACTGAGATATGTCTACCGTAGATAACACTGTAGACGCCACCGGCAGTGATGTCGCCAGGCGCCAAATGTTACGAATTATAGCCTTTCGGGCGGGAGTATAAAAACACTAGCTGCGATTTTTGTAGTCGTTACCAAGGCCGTCACTCGGTTGTATTTTTGTAATTTGTTAATGTATAGCCAAAATATGATACAGATGAAGACAAAATGACACAGACTGGCACTCGTGGAGATGATGGGCCCAGTCACTAACACCTGTTTTCCCCAGCGATCTTTTGCCAGATATTTTTTTTTCTGCTGCAGTCACGGTTGTAGTGTTACCACGCTGGGCGAGTAGTCTGCAGTGTTCTGTTTTCAACAGTGTTCTGTTTGCCTAGCTTTTCGCGATTTGTTTAAATGTTTCCACGACTCCGCCAGAAACACAACCGTTTCTCCTTTGTCTGGCTGCAAGCAAGGAGACGCCGCCAGTTCATGTTTTTTGTGTGCGGGTCTGATCTCGCTGAAACTGATGCCTTCATTTGAACCGCGGTTCACACGCTCAGCTGCTTTGATGGATTCTTTCTGTGTATGTGCCCAAAGACAACATCGATGCGCTCATTTGCCTTGACCAGGGGTGAAGCGCTGCAGCAAGGATGCGGTCGGGATAGTTCTTGGGAACGGTGTTCTCGCCATGCATCTTTTGTATGAGAGCCATCGCATCAATTATTGTTGCATTTTCGCTTGTCAACGTTATCGGCTGGTTCCACAAGACCTTCCATGTGTGTTGCAAGTGCAACTTTTTTTCGTTTTTTTCATTGACCCATTGAAACTGGTTGTGTTTCTGGCAGAGTCGTGGAAACATGAAACAAATCGCGAAAAGCTAGGCAACAGAACACTGTATGTCACCTGTGGTGAAAAATGTCTGGACTGACCCGCGATGGGGTGGAAGTTGGTGCAACACTCGAATGTACCCACGAGGAAGCAGACAGCGTATGTTTTCTCCACGCAAAGCACGCCGCTACCCACAACAAGACGATCATCTTAGTTGGCAGATGACACCGCGTTCTGATCACAGTCTTCATCTCAGCAGAACCATCGATAGTCAGCTCTTCATCAACGAGGGAACAAAAGGTTCGATCAGAATGATTGACTTTGAAAGTTGGCTGGGGGTATTGGGGTCTGGAGTTTGCAGTGCATTTCCAGGGCTTCATGCATGGAGGGGTGTGACACTGTTAGTGCTCTGGCTAGCCAAGGAAAGAATAAAAGGCTTTGAAGCTTGTGCAAGCGAATGATCTGTATCTTCAAGCATTCACAGATCTGGGATTCTTCGTGGAATGTACCAAAAAGACGTCTTCAATAGCATTCAGCCTTCACGTGTCAGCTGTACGCCAGGAAAACGAAGACGTCGGTGCTAATTCACTCCGTTATCACATGTTCGTGCAAAGAAGGGCCAGATCGAATCTGGACAATTGCCGCCTTGTGAAGACTCCTTGATGCAGCATACGCTTAGGGCCAACTATCAGGCGGCTATCTGGCGACGCAGCCTTGAAAACCTGCCAGACGTCCCAGCACCATCAGCAGGACATGGCTGGGAACTCGATGATGGCGGTTCGCTCAAAATCCGATGGATGGGGGGTCTACCAGCTCCAGATGTCGTTTTGGGAATCTCACTCATGCACATGCAGAAGGACGTGTCGACCGTCAGATTGCTCCTGCATACTGAATGGGTTGAAGTGCACGTTGTGTGTAAGCTGCAGGGATGCTCCAACATGGTGCAGGATGATGCTATCGTGGCTCAGGATGCCAATGACTCTGATGGCGACTCTGATGATTAACTTTGTGTGCACTGTATTTGTATAGCATATGTTTTCTCTTATAATGCAGGCCAAATTGCCTGAAAAAACTTTATAGACAGATAAACGGTTTAGCCCAAAAAGTATAATTTGGAAGATCATACCGGTGTTATTTGACTAAAACATGACATTTGTTCAATGATACCTCCGCTTGCTTATTAGGAATATACATCGTATGGTGTTAAAATCAGCTCCATACGTCTTTCCAAACTCTAGTAATGAATATTAATATAAAATTTGGGGGCCATTTTGAAATCCCAAAATGGCCACCAAAGTGCAGATTTCCTATGTAACAATTTCCGCCTGCTTATTAGATACGTATGGTGTTAAAAAACCTCTCCGTACGACATTCCTAACTTGCGTTATCGTCAGAATAGATAATGCCAGCGGCGGCCTAAGTCATTTTATGCCTCTTTACATATATTGTTGTAAACTCGTGGTGGATGATATGTTTTAGTTTTTGAGTTTTTTTTTATAGACAGATAAACGGTGTAGCACAATGCATAATTTGGAAAATCATACCAGGTGTTGTTTTTACTAAAAAAAAATACAAGTCTAATAATAAAATATTGAAAATATATTTTTTTTTCGATAATTGATTTTTATAATAATTAATCTAACAAAATGCTTCATATTATTTTTTATTTAGACGGTACACATTGGACGTATATTTAGTCGTCAACCGCACATCGATAGCTAGTATAGAAGTCCAGTACACGTGCAACAATGTACCCCACCAAATGGGCATTTTCGCGCTGGGTGGTTTCAAAGATGGCGTCCATCCGGGCACTAAGCTACCGTTCTCAGATGTCCATCATGCATTTTCGATACCTGAGATATTGCCCTAATGGAAAATCATAATGAGAATTACTCACCCCGCCAGAGCATTTACTTCAAATATGGCCGGTTGGCTCAAGGACTAGTGTGTGTGTGTGTGTGACTTGGGCTTGATCTGGTCAGATGAGGTGATGCAAGTGAACTCATATGTCACAGGATGACCACCGTGGTGTTTTCATAAAAGTGGCGTCTTTTATAACTAATATAGACTAGGACATAGAACACTGTAAATCTGGACTGCGCACGGAATCGGGGCCCGTTGCACAAGGGGCCTGAAGTCGGAGGGTCCCTCGGATTCATATATAATATATATATATATAATATATATATATATATTATATATAATATATAATATATATATATATTATATATACGGATCATATAGACTGGTTTTTCAGTATATATGATATACTGTAATCTTCGTAAATGTTTGCTCTATAATATTATCAAATAAAAAACAGTAAAACACACTAAAGAAATGCCATACGAGACTGAAGAAATATGCATGAACTTAATATTTCACTTAACTCTTCGCCATTTAAAACTTGCGAGTCAACTTTTATCATGAAGGGGATCAATAGAAGCGCAATTTTTTTTAGCTTTCCATGATGTATTTCGTTTTCTGATTAATGAATTACCACCATGCATAAAAATTTGCGTTAACTAAATAAATAAAATCATCAAACGGGTAATTTCCCGATTGATGATTGATATTTATTTAAATTAACACTAATTTTTACATGGTGCTAATTCATTTGTCAGAAAATGGAATATATAAATAAATAAATAACATCATCAATCGGGAAAAATTACCAGTTTGATGATTTTATTTATGTATTTAACGCTAATTTTTGCATACTTCTAATTTTTATTTATCAGAAACTAAATATATCAATGGAAAGCTAATAAAATTGCGCTTCTATTGATACCCTTCATGATAAAATTTGGCTCAAAGTTTTAAAATGGCGAAGAGTTGAAGTGAATATTAAGTTCATGCATATTTCTTCAGTTTTCGTAATGGCATTTCTTTAGCGTGTTTTACGTTTTGTATTTGATAATATTATAGAACAAACATTTGAATATGACACTTTTTCTTCATATACAATTATTTTATTTTGTCTTAAAAGGTCTGTGGCATGGTATGACATGATATGACACTTTTTTTCATATATAATTCTTTTATTTTGTCTGTAAAAGTCCTTTGGCATGGTTTTTGAATGATATAACACTTTTTTCATATATCAATTCTTTTATTTTGTTTTGTAAAAGGCCCTGGCATGGTAATGACATGAGTTAAAGTTTTTGGAGTTTGTCTATTGAAAAAAATAAAAAAAGTTAAGAATTATATATAGGACCAATTTACCCCAGAGTTTAGGCCCAATTTACCCCATTTAGTGAAACATGCGGTCCCATGTCTCAGTGTATTGCTAACAGAGCTATAATGGAAATTTTTTCAAACTTTAATAACATATAGTATGACCTTTATGATTGTATTAATTTTTTTGTTTGTTTACTTCAATAGATATGGAAATAGATCAAAGTTTGTCAAAACCAGGACCAAATTACCCGGTCGGCACTATATGAATCAGAATGATAATTATATAGGAAATACGCTGTAACATTTAAAAATTTCATATCCCGTTTTCTTTAAAGGTCATTTCGCCCCCACTGTCGTGAAATTGGCGCATTAAAACGTTTGATTATTTTGGTTAGGGCGGCTCTGAAGTTTGCGTTACCAGGGTCTTACCATAAACCCAGCAAGCTTGTTTAGGCCTCCAAGAGTGTTTGGAACTTTGATGCAGGAACATGTAGTATGGAGTCACGTAAGTGCAAAAGTGCATTCAATTTTGCAATCGCATATTAATAAACACTTAGTATATTATTATATATATATAATAAAATATAATATATATATTATATATATATATATATATATATATATATATATATATATATATATATATATTCGGGGCCGCCTAGAATTAGAGAAAAAACTGCAACTCCGAAATGCCAGTGGCCGCTGGCAGTTTTAACTCACAATTTGGTGAAAAGTTGGTCAACTTGAAAGAAAAATATGGGCTTATTCCACTGCACTTAAAACAAAAAAGTATAATTTTAAGAACGATTTTCTTCTATAGTATTTTGTATAGAAGCCTGATTCTGTAAAACAGGGTATTTAACCAAAACCAAGCAGGTATAGTTGAGGAGGCGAGGAAAAATGTTACTCTATGATATTATACAGTCAATAACGTATGTTTAGAAGTTATCTATACCTAGGCAGTCATATGTTCCTGTTTTATTGTGTATCAATCAGATAGAAAGCCTGGAAGTGCAATGAGTCGACGCGTGAAGTGGCAATGTTTTGATTCAAAACTCCCCGCCACAATCTCCCCGCCACAATCTCCCCCCCCACCACCCCGCGCGGGGTGTCCCCCTCCACAATTATAACCTACATTGTCGCAGCAACAAGCCGATTTCGGCATTCTTTATTCTTCGTTTTTCCAAGGCATTGCTTATTGTATTTTGACAACGTTGCCAGACGCAGCATACTGTCTTAGAAAACAGTGTGAACATCGCCAAATTTTACATGCCCCAAAATACATGTAAAAAAAATATTAGCTTTGCTACTCGAGGCGAGTAATTTTTCATTAAATTGCTATCTTAGAACGTTTTAATCGTAATGCATGTCATGCATAACTTACTAGAACAACAGAAAAAACGTTCTTTTTTAGTATTCAGATGCGGTGCATCAATATTTATCGCGAATTGATTTATGAAAAATATTTGTCGCGGAGGGAAAACACAGTAGACCACCTTTGAGTTAAAACTGCCAGCGACCACTGGCATTTCTCGAGTTTCAGTTCTCTCCAAATTGGAAAAGGCACAAGCGCCACTTTTAAAAAAATGAAAAAAAATGCGGTTAAAGTTTAATCTAATATCTTCATTTGTTGCTGATTTACTTTGAAAACACTTTAGGTGCATTTTTTTCATTGATAAAAAGTGACGCTTGTGCCGTTTCATATTTTGTTTTCTTAGATTAAACTTTTAAATGCGTTTTTTTCAGTTTTTTTAAAAATGGCCCCTAATGCCGTTTCAATTCTAGGCGCCCTATATATGATATAATTTTAGATATATAGATAGATATATAGATAGATTAGGGTGCCAATAGCGCATAGGGGTTAATTTTTCAAAGTCAATATTTTTTCACGTACTTTTGTGGTATTCTGCCTTGTACTTAGAAACTGTCGGGGTGCAAAGTTTTCAGGCTAATCGGTTGATATTTAGAGGTGGCGGATCGATCTTGAACATTTCCTCTTTTCGCCCTTAGGTCATGACCACGAGAAAGAAACTGAAGTTGGCTTCTTGGCCATAGTGTTCCTATATCACAGGAGCAAAACTTCCCAGCGTGGAGACGTTTTACGACGTTTTTTTAACGCACAAAAGGGAAGAGAAGAAACGGTGCAGCTGAGGCTGCAAAGGAGGTCCTCAACTTCTGGACACGAGCTAGGATCCCCACCATCGAAAGAAACTAGCGTGAGGAGGAAGATTACTGGACTTTTCGACGAGTAGAAGATCCTGAGCAAAAGCAAGAATAACTCTGGAGTCACGCCTGCCAAAAAACAGAAGCCCTTCCAAGAAAGTCTCCCAGCCCCTTTTGGACATCACCCACTCCAAACGCCCTCACTCTGATGACCATTCCTGAAGACAAAGAATTCCTTCTTGCCCACGGGAGAAAGGGGAGGCGGGGTTCGATGGTGGTCTGGACAAGAAGCTGAAAGAATCGGTTTGCCGATGTGAAAGCTCTCTCTCACGTAGCCGTCAACGGACGCCAAAAGGGGGAAGAGATGGTGGAGCTGGAGTCGTCATCGTCTGAGTCATCAAGTCCAGCCAACGCTGCCAACACATCGACTTCTTCTTCCGACGCCGGGGTCGCTTCTCACCAAAGCGATTGAGGACACAGGGCACGAAGTCCGCCCTACCCCCTGATCTCGTCGGAGCCCTTGAAGAACTGGGGTCAGTAGCCCGCCAAGCCCTTCAAATTGTGGCGGCACGGCAAGTAGCTTGGGCCACGACCCACAAGAGCTTGTGCTGAATCCCGAGTCCATTCGACAGGCAAGAGCGAAGTACAGGTCCACTTTGGCGAAGGACATAAAAAGAGACTTTCAGTCCTCTTACCCTCTTACCGTTCATTGGGACGGGAAGATCCTTCCTCAGGACGATGGTACTCGCGCCGAAAGACTCGCCATCCTCGTCACAGGAGAAGGAGTGGAGAAGCTCCTAGGAGTCCCGAAACTGCACTCCGGAACTGGTGATGCCGCCGCTACAGCTGTGTTCGAGGCTCTAGAAGACTGGGGGGTCCAGGAACGAGTCGTGGCGATGTGCTTGGGACACAACCGTGCCAACACTGGAGCCATCAAGGTGCATGCACCATCTTGCAACAGAAGATCGGCCGACCCCTCTTTTTCACTTGCTTGCCGTCATCACGTCCACGAACTTGTCCTTGAGAAGGCCTTTCTACGTGTTTGGGGGCATCTTTGGTCCTGAGATCAACCATCTTCTCTCGCTTCAAAGGGGCTACTGGTTTACATCAACCAGTCGGCAATAAACCCTCCCACCAACGAAGATCTGCGGAGAATCTGGTCTCCAAGAGGGACGATCTCATTCAAGGTTTGAAACGTCTGCTTCAGACAAAGCAGCCCCGTGACGACTATAAGGAACTCGCTGAGCTGAGCATCCTTTTCCTCGGCGGCGCTCTTCCGAAGACCTCGATCCGTAGCCCCGGAGCGCTTCATCGAGCGCGTTGGATGGCGCGTATCATTTACACTCTGAAATGAAACTTGTTTCGGGAGCAGCTGACTGGAATCGTCACACCTCGAGAAATGTCAGACCTCCAGCGGTTCTCATCGTTCGCAACCGAGATCTACGTCCTGCGATGGTTCGAATCGACGGTTCATCCTACGCTCCCGCCAAAGATCTTGGATTCGCTAAGGACATCCTTCAGTACCACGACGTAAGTATTCGGAAGGCCTGCTTCACCACTCTGAGCCGCCATTTCTGGTACTTGAGCGAAGATCTCATTGGCCTGTCACTGTTTGACTCACGTCTCCGTCTCCGACAAACAAGCAATTGTACACAATGTACAGGCCATTCTCTACGATGAAGGAGCCGAGGAACCCCCCAAGCGAATAAACCTCCCATCATCACAAGTTCCTGCGGCAACACTGCCCTCCTTGCCACGAAAAATTCCCTCCGCCTCTTCGAAGCTCTTGATATCAAGACCGACTTCCTGTCCGCCAACCCTCGGAAGTGGCAGGAAAAAGGAATCGTACGTCGAGGCCTGCCGCCGAATCAAGGGACTTCGCGTCGTCAACGACACGCCGAGCGAGGAGTGGCGCTCATCCAGTCCTTAACCTCCCCGGGTGACCAAAGACGAGGAACAGCGCCAGTTCCTCCTCCAAGTTGTGGAGGCCCATCGCCATCAACAGCCCGGGACCTCGAAGGCTTCCCCTTTCCCCCGGCCAAGCCGGCCACAATGAGTGGGGTGGCTCCCCCTGATACCCCCCCCACCGAGGGGCTAATACTCACCAAGAGGGGGACCAGCAGCCCTGCTGGGGAAGGGATGTCCGGCTTGTCCGCTTTCAAGAGATGACATCCCCTCCCTTTAAAAGGCCAGTGCATAAGGGTAAATAACAAAGTTGTAATCCGCCACCCTTAAATATCAACCCATTGAGGTCAAACTTTGCATACGATGGTTTCTTGCATAGATGCACCATTACACCAAAGTAGGAAGAAAAATTCAAACTTTGACTTTTATTGGCACCCTAATATTATATATATTATATATATTTTATATATATATATATATATATATATATATATTTTATTTTATATATATATATATATATATATATATATATATATATTATATATATAATATATGAAATGTCTGCTTTTAACTTCATATATAATCTGGTCACCCTTAACTATTATCAACATTATCATTGTCTTTATTGTTGTTGTTGTATATAGATGTTTTCTTGCAGCTCTGGAGAATGCCCTGACCTCACGCTTGCATGGGCAGCATCTGGTACGAGAGGTTGTGAAAAAAGCACTGAAGGCCCATCTTCATGATGATCAGCCTTCAAAGGTAAGCTGGGCAGTGGATGATATTTGTATTATGCTTTAACCTCGTGTATGTATAGATGTATGGACAAGTATTCAGGCAATCCCCCTCTCCCCCACTCATGAACATTCTAATTATGAGCTTTCAGAGATACAAACAAACCTGTGTAAATCCAAATGCTGAATACTGTGCCATTGCAAGTTCAAACACAGCGCTGCCACTCATTAGGTGCCAATGGACCATTTCAGTAAGCGGTTGTGCCATCTGGTGGCAGCTTGTGAATCTCACTTAGATACATGTTGTGCGGACTTCAAAGATTTTTTTTTTACACACTTGCATGTAGCCTACGGTTGACCCAAAATGGAAAGGGAAACTTTTCTTCAAGTATCGTTCACATTCCCACTTTTTTTGCTCCTCATACTTACCCCACTGCCTGGGATGGAGTGAATACAAGAGTTGTGTATTCGAATATCTATGAATGCTTCAAATTCCTAGGAATACGAATACGTACACTGAAATACTGTTAATACGAATACTTCAAGAAAGTATTCATGAATGCATTCATGAATACTTTTTGTTTAAAAATAGCTTCTTGATGTAACTCGGCATAGCAAAGTTACCGTAAATGGCGGCGTACAAGTCGACCAGGCGTATAAGTCGACCAGGCGTACAAGACAATCAGGCGTATAAGTCGACCAGGCGTATAAGTCGACCCCAAGATTATTAGCTCAAGATTACGGGTTAGGCCTATACTTGCTGTATAAGTCGACCCAAAAAGACGGTAAGCTACTGGTAGGCCAAAGCTTGAATGTGGATAGGCTACGGTACGGTATACGGTAACCTGTCGCAAAAAACACATAACACCACTCCACTTATATGAAGATATGAATCTTTACTATATGTCTGCCTCTTGTTTTCACTTGAAAAACACCATAGTCACCTGATAGTACTGCTACATACTGTATATTATAGTAAAACACAGTAGTACCTATGACTGGACTGCACTCACCCTCCGCCATTTGCATTCGCCAGTGTTTACACTCTGTGTATCAGCTGTTGGAAACAGCTGTGGGTGGAACTGCCGCTAAACGTCTTCTCCAGTTGTCGCTGTTGCTCTGGAAGTGGCGCATATTGTAGTTGTCTGACTGGAGTTACGGTAAGTGGTGTACAGCGATTGTTAGTAGTGCTGATCCACTTGTTTACCTCTCGGTGGGAAAGGTTCGCATTTTATCCTTGCCGTATAAGTTGACCCCTAGTTTTGGTGAGATTTTTTCAGGCTCAAAGAGTCGGCTTATACGCCGCCATTTACGGTATGCAATGGTAAAATGACTTCATGAATAATGCCTCATGACTGGTACCAGTATTCAGTACATGGATATCACATCTGCCTTAAGTACAGCAGGAACATGTAAGTTTATGTTTTCCCAAAATTTCCAGTAACCAGTTATGAAAGAAACACAACAAAAGATATTCGTAAGCCCAGTCTTTAGTGGTCTCATGTTGTAGACCTCACTTCTATTCTTCGGTGTTTTAATAAGTTTTTTTTATGCCACTTTTGTGAAGCAGAATGGCGATAGTAAGAAGCTAAGGCATTTCACAAATTTCTTGGTAGTGTGGTGTATCACACCGTTTACACCGTCTGGCACACTATTTACACGGACAGTGAATTCACTGTAACCTCCGTATTCTTATTTGTATTCAAATTAACAGTATTTCAGCGTATTCGCATTCATAGGAATTTGAAGCATTCGTAGATATTCAAATGCACAGACACCTCAGTGCTGTACATGTAATATCCAGGGGGCAACAGCACAGTAGATAATAAATCCAACAATGAGGCTGTCTCAACTTGGACAAACCAGCCGTCGTCCACTGGCAAGTGACAACTAAGTCAAACTCCAGACGCCACTCTGCCGGCTGCCACAACCTGCGAACCTGTACTATACACGTCCACCCAGCAAACTTGAGTTGTAAGGAACAACGGCTCTGTTATTTATGATAATACATTTAGGATTATTAGTCACATTATTCGAAGAATACAAATACTTTTCCCAAGTACACGGCCACCTCGATTTACGAATGGGTTACGTTCCTGAAAAACTGTTTGTAAATCGAAAATTCGTAAATCGAATGTATTTTTCCCATTTAAACCCATTATTTAATTTGAGATACGTTCCTCTTTGGACCGAAACTCCCTACCGTAGATAACACTAAAGTCGCCTGGACAACTTTTTTTTTCTTCGATTTACAGGCGTGTGGTGGCGTTAATACTTCCCTTATTACATCCATGCTATCTACGGTACACAGTCTGGTTTCTGTTTATCGTATTGGATTCTAGGAAACATTTTCTCTATGAGCTTCCGTCGCAAATCATTACTTTTGGAGATAATGACATGTTGTTCATAGGGAGGCGAGAGACAAGTGTTTACGAGTGCCTCACTCTTCTTCCTCTTGTGACCTGCATCGCCTCTGTTCTTCCCTTACCGTGGACACTTTTTTAATGCACTCAAAGGGGTAGCACTTTTAGCATTTGACATAATCTTCTCCTTGTCCTTCTTAATAGTTACGACAGTCGATGAGGAAGGGCTAAACCAATTAGCCATGTCCTTCACTCGCACGCCTTCGTCAAATTTCTTGACAATCGCTATCTTAAACTCTAGTGTTATGGCTTTTCTGGCTTTCTTGGGCTTAGGACCACCCACTCTAGCACTGGCACCATGCTTGGGAGGCATTATTCACTGAAATAATCACTGAAATGTCTGATTATACACAATAATGTTCATAAACACAGCACGACCGGTCGGAGAATATGTAAACAAACAATCTTGAGCGTCCCCGCGTGTGGATGTGCTGAGCCAATGGTTCTGTTTACTGAACATTTTACAATATTTAGGTGTTATAACTATTCTTACTATTCATGTATTAAATTTTTTGTTGTTTTTTTGTTTATGAATTTACGAACTTTTGTTCGTAACTTCGAATTTGGTAACTTCAAACCGAATTTGGGACAAAATAATTTTGTTCGTATCTTCGAAAATTCGTAAATAGAGTGTTCGTAAATCGCGGTACGAGTGTATTCAAATACGGATGAGAATATTTTGATTTATAATACAATTATTTGAATACGAATACACCCAAATACTGTGTTCGAATACGAATACTCCATCCCTGACCTCTACCAGGGTAAAGGAGATGGGGCAGGCATGGGGACTCTTTGAGTGATCAAGGGATTAGCAGGACGATAAAGAACATTCCGACCTCTCATCCCGCCTTTCTGACTACATGCGGAAGACAGATACTTCTATAAAGTATACTCTCTCTTTCATAAACAGTCTCCTCTCTCTCTCTCAGATTATAATTTTTTTTTTATTCATATCTTCCAATTATTTAAATCATTATCAATGTCATTAGCATTATTACTGTTATTATCAATGACATTGTTTCCAACATAATTACAAAATAGTGATAATTATAGCAGTTGGTACCAGAACTAGAAGAACTGACTTATGAGGAAAGGTTGAGAGAGATCAAATTGCCAACACTTGAGCAAAGAACAGAAAGAGGAGACTGAATAACAATAAACAGACCGATAAGCAAGATGTAAGAAACAGACAATGAGAGACTACTGACTCGGAAGCAAAGAGAAGGTTGATACACAAGAGGACATACAAAAAAAATAAGAAAAGGGAGATGCCTATATCTTGCTTATTATTACTGTTATTCCAACTAGGATAAGACTAGGCTATGCTACTAGTAGTCAAGCTGATTTATTATAATTTGTTCACCAGAGACACATGTAATTAAGACCATACTAGTCAGATACACATAAGTTAGGACATTTATATTCACATGTATGTAAACCTAATGTCATGATGCCCCCTTTATGTTACAAGGGAATTATCTGGAGTCAACTGCTAAAATTGTAAGCATTTAAACATTTAGGTAGCTTGCGTGAAATTGTATGTGCTATAAAAGCAAATAATATAACTCATAGTTCTAAATCCCACAAATTGTTTTCTCACTTACAGGCTCTTGTTTTAAGTTTCCATGGATGGACTGGAGGAGGGAAGAATTTTGTGTCAAGATTTATTGCTGAGAGTGTCTACAAATTAGGAATGAAGAGTGACTATGTTCATATTTTTGTTAGTACGATCCACTTTCCTCATGACCAACAAACAGATATTTATAAGGTATGGTAAACTCAATGTTGATTTTAAAGTACCAATGAAATTATGTTGATTGATATAACATTGAAATTTGCTTGTATTGACACACTTTCAGAGGATGCTTATAAGAAGTGGCCAAGATATAAGATTTTAGAATAGCAATTGTATCCAGGTATTATCAAGTAAAAGAATACTCTAGGAAAATATACAAGTTTAATGTTTGTACATTAGTAATCCATCAAAATGTACCTTATCTCAATATGCAAGTACAAAGTAACCACTGACTTTGTTTTGAATACAGTGAATACTGTTTACATGAAATAATAACTACCCATCATTTACTTAAAGTAAGATAGAAAAAGGTGAAACAAGGATTAAGGTCTCATACTTGGTCATTTTTACTAAACATTACAAAATCTTGATGGACAAGAAAAAACACTCCTGATAAATGCAGGGAGCAATCAATGCCTAAGTGGCCATTGGTATGGAATGTCATTAAATGTTCACCTGCTGTCAAGCGGCATAAAATCAGCCACAGGACCCCCAGATACCCTACCTTTGATTGTTACTTTGGTCAAATAAAGAATACCAAGGGATGGCACACAGGTCTTTAATGCACACTTGTGACAAGCATGGGCTAGGATGTTAAGGAGAAGGCGGGAGAGAATATGAGTGTGCAGGCTGACGTTACTGGGGACTGTTACTTATAGGCGAAGCTTGTCCTGTTGTGGTTAGAGCTGTAGTAGGGGCCTCCAGGGATATTTGTAACAATGCCAAATCAGAAGATTACATTTTAGAAATAGTATGAGTGTAGTTGTTGGTTGATCCACCACAAATCAGTAAACAAAAGATAGTACAGCACACGAGGGACTGTACATCCTGAACACTCAATGTATGACTCTCCCGGCCACAGCTTCACCTGCAGGATTGGATACGAGGAAATGTAAGTCACTGCCAGAGGTCCATGTTCATCTTTGACGAAATAGACAAGATGCCAATTGGAATGATAAATGGAATCAAGCCCTTCATTGACTACCATGAAAATATTGATGGTGTGGACTTCAGGTATTGTCAGTTACATTTTTACTATCATCACCACTAATTCCATTCCCTTGTAACAAACATAATTTCACATAGGGAACAAGGGTTAGGAGTTTCAGTTGATTCTAATAGTTATTATTTATAGTCAATGGGAAGTGGGCTATACATTATACATCCATAGCTAACAGAATAATTTGATGTACTATCATACCACTTTTACTCTCTAACTTCTTGCACTCATCAGCTGCATGTCTGCTGTCTCGTTTCCTTTCAAACCACTTCTCTTCTTCAGCCAACTAATGGGCACACAAATGTTGCGACATCCTTTTCTTTAACCCCTTGAGACCCAGAACGTAATTTCCATTGTAATTTGGGTACCATTAGACAATTTTTAGTGAATATAAGCAATGTTTTATAGATATGACCTGTTTAGTATCCTTGTCGACTAACTAATTTGGTATATTCCGCTACTTTTCGTAATTTTGTGGCTCAACAACAGACAATTTTTTATAGCAAAGGAAAGATTTGGGTGTGAAGGGGTTAAGGCTAATGCAACAAGCATGGTGTTTTAAGCTGGCACCCCAAGCAGTTGAGTCAGTTCTCTTGTTTCCCTGTTTATATGCTTGCAAATATAAGTTCACATTTTTAATTCCTACAGTAGTAATGTTATGTGATTCAGGTTTTTATGTGCATTTCAAATAAGTAGAAAAAACTAAAGAAATTATTATTTAGAAGTCTATCTTCAAACCATTGTGAGGGTAGGTGACTGAATACTGGAGTTTGTACGTGTCGTTTATTGAAGTAGGTAAAGCAAAAGAATAATTTCTTGCCCCTTCATCTCAGCTACACCCTTCCCTCTAGTCTTTGTAGCGATTTTTCCCCTCTTCTATTACCAATCCCACCAGCCTCCATTAGGCTATGCATCAGTAACAAGATGGTGGAATCTTACATTTCAGACACAGAGTATATGTTTCACTTTGTAGATATCCTTGCTGCAACTCATGTGTCCCAAAGACTAAAGCAACTTAATGCCTGTGTATCATTTCCTGGACTTGAACATGGTGCAATTTATTATGATGGTCCAACTAAGAACAACTTATTACTCATTTGGTTATTGAATAGCTATCTGAACTTTAGAAGTGCTGAAATTTCACTATAATGAGGAATGTGGTGTACACAAGTAAACATTTTGAACCTGAGGTGTACAAATACTTTAATCATCCAAAAAAGGGAACACTAGGTACTTTAATCATCCAAAAAAGGGAACACTAGGTACTTTAATCATCAAAAAAAGGGAACACTAGGTACTTTAATCATCCAAAAAAGGGAACACTAGGTACTTTAATCATCCAAAAAAGGGAACACTAGGTACTTTAATCTCCAAAAACGTAAAGCACGTTATGTGTGACTGTGAATTACTATGGATTGGGGATGATAAAAAGAACAGCAGGGAAAATTATAGGTCCATAAATATTGAGTTGTATAAACTATCGAATTGAAGGAATGTTTGGATTTTATTTCAACTAAAAGCTGTGATTCCGATGCTTTATGAAATGTATTGTCAGTGACCTATTTTGATCATCTAAACTGAATGGGGAGTTGACTGTTATTTATGATCAGTGCATATCAGAATGTATGTTCTCTGTCTTGATAATATTTCATGCAAAGGTTTATTTGTTATTTCTAGTAGGGTAGAAATTTGGATTGTGGAAATGATGACTTTATTTTGTGTGTTCCCAGGAAGTCCATATTTCTGTTCCTAAGTAACACTGGTGGTCCGGACATTACAGAGCTGTGCTAAAACTAGGCGTAACGGCAAGAAAGAGAGAAATTAACATGTTGGATTTAGAGATCCTGGTTGAACGTGGAGCCTTTAATGAACAAAGGTATGGTTGGCTTGATTCTTGTATCAGAAGCTTTTGAAAAGATATATTAGTGTTAGTTTCTAGAGCAGATCAAAAATGTGTAATGAAAGCTGATTTATATCTTTGTGTTCATAGAGCTTGCTTTCTCCCAATCATTGAAAACCATTTGAATTACGTTCGACAACCTACAAAGCAAACCTTTTGTAATCTGGCAAACTAAATGAATCTTGACAATTGTACACAATATTGCAATTTAATACAACTGAAAGCTTTTTCCTTTTCATATACTGTATATTCACGCTTCCACTACCGTAGATAACACTAAGTCGCCAGGACAACGTTTTTTCGAGGACAGACTGTGGTGGCTTAATACTTTACATTTCTCAACATCCATGATTTCATGAAAGTTAAAAAGGGCTATCTGGAGAGTGTGTCAATTTTGTCTTCACTGTGTCATATTATGGCTATAAATGAACAAATTCAAAAATATCACCCAGAGTGGCGACAACAGACAACCAGTTTTTTTCGATGTCAGACTTGTGGAAATTTCACATCCATATTTCAGTGAAAGTTAAAAGGGCTATCTGGAGAGTGTGTCATTTTGTGTCTTCATCTGTGTCATATTATGGCTATAAATGAACAAATTACAAAAATATCACCAGAGTGGCGACCAACAATAAGATCACCAGCTAGTGTTTATGTTCTGAGTGTTCTCCCGCCGTCGTCGTCGCGCAAAAAAAAAAACTTGTAGGGAAATTTGAAACCGTATATACTTGCAGATGCAAAGCATAAAACAACACTGAAACAGGGTAGATTATACAGTCATGATATAAACTACTGTGTATCATCTTCAGTGGCACATAAAAATCAGTATTAATGCTATAATTCGTAATATTTGGCGGCTGGCGACATTATTGCAGCTGGCGACTAAAGTGTTATCTGCGGTAGAACTTACCCCCTTACCTCATTTTGTTATTTTTGCATTTTTATACCATTTGTTTTCTACATTGATGTAAACAAATTTCATAATGTATGCATGTACCTATATATGCACACACATTGATATACTTATACATGCATTGCACGCACATCCGCATATTAGCTTTCTCCCCCCTCTCCACCTCTCCTCCAAGTAATGAAACATGTTTTATTTTTTTTAAATATATCACTCCAAGATTTTTCTGCACCTAGGCCCTTGTGCCATTTGCTGCTTTGCCCCCAACTGCTTCTTGCTGCATAAGGTCCCAGATGTCAGTAGTGTATTGCCCCCTATAGACCACATCATTCCACTCACTCGGTCCCATACATGGTTTTCACACTCTTGGATGCTGAGTCCCTGGTGACGCAATACTTCCACGACCCTATCTCTCCATCCCTTTCTTTGTCTTTCCTTCCATCTTTCACCCTATACATGGGATCTATCCATGATTTTAATCATTCTTTCCTACTCTATTCTTTCTTTTTTACCATAGAACTTCCTCTAACCCTTCAGCTTAATCTATCAAGCTATTCTCTCCGTTGGGTTCCTCCGATCGCAATCATATTTCCATAACCTGTCCTATCGCTCTGCTGCTGCCTCGGTACCCACCTAATCAGAGGTGCTTCTGGCATTACACCACAGCTAAGTGGGAGAACCTAAGGCAGTACTGCTCTGATTTTCCATGGAATTATTATTGCTTCCATGTTAGAGAACCATCTCTTTGTGCAGAGCGCATAACTGAGGTCATTGTTTCTGGCATGGAGGCATACATTCCACACACTTTCTCTTATCCTAAAGTCCATAGGCCTTGGTGTAACTCGGCTTGTTCTCGTGCTGTCCAAGAGAGAGGCGTCTCACTGACAGTACCGTAACCATCCATCTCCTGAAACTCATGCCATTTATATTTCTGCCTGTAATGCTAAATCTATTCTTCAACTTACCAAAAACTCTTTCATCAATAGAAAATGTCCAAATTTGTTTTGATCTAACTCCTCTCGTGGTTTCTGGCACCGAGCCAAACAAACAAAAAAAACATCATCAATTTTTCTTCATCTTTCCCTCCTATGCTTCACCCAGATGGCTCCACAGCTGTCTCATCTATTTCTAAAGCTGAACGCTGCTCAAATTTTTGCTCGAAATTCCACTCTGGTTGATGAAGGGCTTTTTCATCCTTCTCCTCCACCCTCTGACTATATTATGCCTGTTATTAAGGTCCTTCGTAATGATGGTTTTTTTTGCCCTCTCTGGCCTAGATCCTCGGAAGGTACGGTCTTGACGGAGTCCCTCCTATTGTTCTCTAAAACTGAGCTTCCACCCTGCCTGGTCAAACTTGCCTTTGTCTATCTACATCCACCTTTCCTTCTTGCTAGAAGTTTGCTCACATCCTGGATGTGAGCAAACTTCCAGCAAGAAGGAAAGGTGAATGTAGATATGAAGGGTGACCGCTTTAATCCTTCAAACTACTGTCCTATAGCTTTGACTTCCTGCCTTTCTAAAGCTTTTGAATCTATACTTAATAAGAAGATACTTAAGTATCTATCTGCTCACAATCTTATATCTAATCGTTAGTACAGAGTCCGTAAAGGTCGATTTACTGGCGATCTTATAGCTTTCCTAACTGAATCTTGGTCATACTCTTTTATGCTTTTAGGTGAAACTTTTGCGGTTGCCTTTGACATATCAAAAGCTTTTAATAGAGTCTTGCATAAATCTTTTATTTCCAAACTACCCTCTTTCAGTTTATATCCTTTTATCTGCACCTTCATCTCAAGTTTCCTTTCAAACCATTCTATTGCAGCTACTGTAGACGGACATTGTTCTTCTCCTAAGCCTATCAACAGTGGTGTTCCTCAGAGTTCTGTCCTATCACCCACTCTCTTTCTATTATTCATTATTGATCTTCCAAGTTTAATCAATGCCCTATCTACTCCTACGCTGATGACTCTAGCCTGCATTTTTCAAAGTCATTCACTAGATTTCCAACTCTACAGGAATTAAGTGATTCACGGAGATGCCACCGAGCGCCTAACTTATGATCTTTCTACAATTTCTGAATGGGGCAAAGCAAACCTTGTTTTGTTCAGTGCCTAAAAAACTCAATTTATATCTAAACATAAACCTATATACTATATATAAACCTATCAACTCGACGTAACCTTCCAGACAACTATACCCTCTTCTTCAGTGACACTCAATAGTCTCCCTCTTGTACAATGCACATTCTTGGACTATCCTTTACTAAAAATCTTAAGTGGAAATTTCATATCTCATCTCTTGCTGAATCAGCTTCTAAGAAGTTAGGTGTCATGTGGTATATGCATCCATTTTTTCTTCCTCCCAGTTGCTAGCTCCGTACAGGGGCTTTTCTGCCCATGTATGAAGTATGCCTCTCATGTTTGGACAAACCTACAAAACATAACAAAATCTACCAGATAACTATCCCCTCTTCTTCAATGACACTCAACTATCTCCTTCTACTACAAGGAACATTCTTGGACTATCCTTTACTACAAATCTGAACTGGAAATCTGACATCTCATCTCATGCTAAAACAGCTTCTAAGAAGTTAATGTCCTGTGGCATCTGCGTCCATATTTTTTCCCTCCCTTGTCTCTCTACAGGGGCCTTATCCGCCCATGTATGGAGTATGTCTCACATGTTTGGGGTGGATCCACTCATACAGATCTCCTAAACAGGGTTGAGTCAAAAGCTGTTCATCTCATCAACTCCCCTCCTCTGACTGACTGTCTTCAATCTTTAAATCACCGCCGCAATGTTGTTTCTCTTGCTATTTTCTATCGTTATTTTCATGCTCACTTCTTCTTACTATTTAACATCAGTTTTTCCCATCATTTTTATGAGGTTAGATGGGCGATGATACACTTCCAACTATCTCTATCCGCTGCTTCAACTTCTTCATTTTCATGTTCACTGGACTTCTGAACTTGCTAACTGCATGCCTTCCCCCCTCCCACAGCCTCGCTGAGCAAGACTTCCTACTCATTCTCATCCCTATTCTGTCCATCTTACATACAAGAGTTAACCAGTATCTTCACTTTTTCATCCCTTTCACTGGTAAACTCTGGAACTCTCTTCCTGTTTCTATTTTTCCACCTTCCTACGACTTAAATTATTTCAAGAGAAACAAGATGTCAAGACACATCCCTAACTAAATTGGCCCACCCAATACCTTTGGAAGCCATGGCTGAATCTGGCTCGTAGTTTGTTTACCTTTCACTAGAGCTTGAGCATGACTAGCCAGACGTTGAGAGAAAGCATCAACATTTTAGGGATAACCCATCACTTTACGGGAGACTTTTTCTTCCTTTTTATCTATTTTGGGGTGATTATAATGTCTCATGATGCTGCTGCTGCTGCCGCGGCCGCGCTGCCAGGCGTGGATGAGCGCCTTGAAAGTATTTTCATATCTTTACTCATATGTATGAATAATAGCAATTCAAATGTGATTATATGTCTACATTCAACTAGACCAGAGGTCGGCAACCTAGAATTCGAGAAGAGCCAGTTTCTTCAAACTTGGCAGAAAAGCAGAGCTGATCGAGCCGCAGTGTAATGTATGAATGGAAATTACGAAACAACAAAATTTTCCTCCTCCATAATGCCATAGGGAAAAACTGGTTCAGAAATAGGGTGGTAAATGATTGGAATGGACTCAGTAGACAGGTAGTTAGTGCGGAGTCATTAGAGAGCTTTAAAGGGAGGCTAGATAATTTCATGGATGGGGATGAAAGGTGGATGTAGGTAGTGTTAGGTAACAGGAACTACCACGTGTAGGTCTTACGGCCTCTTGTAGCTTCCTTATTTTCTTATAAGGAGTTGAATATACCCACATACAAGATAATCAAATACACTTTAAATATAATAATTATTATAATAATAAAAATAATAATGATAATAATAATAATAAGTACAAGAATTCATCCCAATATTTTCCTAGATACCAAGGATCTCGGTCACATACACTATGGTACTGCGGCTATCTATGCCAGTATTTTATATCTTTTTTTTCTTTCTTTCTTTTTTTTTTCTTCTTTTTTTTCTGTTCCTTTTTTTAACGATAATTTGGACATTTTTAAGTAGGTGGCAGGAGCCGCACAGGTCTCTTGAAAGAGCCGCATGCGGCTCCGGAGCCGCTGGTTGCCGACCGATGAACTAGACTAACGAAATTTCATAGCATACCAAGCAGTAATGAGGGAGCCTGGATACTTACTACCTCTCCTAATACCAGTCCCGAACAGTCGTGGGTGAGTGTGCCAAATCCCTGATGTAGCGCTAGTCACTGTTTACCTTCCAACATAGCTACATGGTCTGGTTGTGTTTGAGATTATTTCTCATTTATTTCACGTGTAGGAGCGGACCAAATTCAGCATGTAGTGCCAGTCACTGTTTACCTCCCAACATGGCTACACAGTCTGGTTGTGTGTGATTATTTCTCATTTATTTCACCATTTTTTTTTTTTCATATATTTTTCCACCCTTGGGAAAATACCCTCGCTATAACGGACAATCAGCTTTAACGGACCACTCCTCCTCCCCTTTAGTCCGTTATATCGAGGTTTGACTGTATATATATATATATATATATATATATATATATATATATATATATATATATATATATATATATATATATACATATATATATATATATATACACACACAGGGAGGTCCCGTTATACGAGCATTCAATATACGAGAATCCGATGGTACGAGATATGTAAATTAGGGTCTATTTTCAATATACGAGATCGAAAATCCAATGCTACGACATTCAAACTGGGGTGAGTAAAATTACCAAGTTATTTACTAAAGTAAATTACAAGTTATTAACTAAAATTATAAAGTCATTTACTGACTATATGATTTTACCTAAGGTTGTACGATATTAATCAATCTGAAAATATGATAATTCTGGTGGCTCGGTACGACAATGTGACCTACAAAAATTCACATCCCTGGACGATGTACAATGATTCAGATGCGCAGAGACGAGTTTGTGGGCAGTGGAAGAGGTCTGCGCACCCCTCCCTTGTCCCTTACCTACCCTACCCTCTCGAGTCTATTGTATCACGCGGCAGCACCGAGGATCTTTCCTCTTCCCCAAGTGATCAAGGGGAGGAGGAAGAACTCTAACCCAATCATCCCTGCAAACGCAGTCACCCCTGTTTTCTCTCGAGCCTCGGAGAGAGAAAACAGGGACTCTCAGCTGGCTACTTGCCAGCTTCCTGTCTCCCCACACAACATTACCACTTGTGTGTGTTATGCATGTTTTATGTTTAATTAATGTGCAGTTATGTTATTTTGTGTGCTATTTTCTCTTTCAGAATGCTTTTTCTACAGAATAGGTAGTACAGTGTGGGTAATATAGACGCTGTGTGTTTGTTGTGTTTGCTATAGTTTATTTTAGCTTGAAAAACATGTCTTTTTTTTTTTCTTTTTTTTTAATTGATGGGGTCCTGGAACCAAACCTATATTTTACCATTAGTTGTGTGTTTCGTTATACGAAATTTCGCTTTACGAGTATGCCAGGTGGAACCTAACTGCTCGTATCTTCGGGACCTCCCTGTATATATATATATATATATATATATACATACACACAAACCTCGATTTCCCGGACTAATAGGGGGGAGCACTGGTCCGGGAATCGCAAGTATAAAAAATAAATAAAAAAAAAGTCCGATGCCATTACCCACCCCCGGACGTTTATCCTACTCTAGTATTTACTGTCCGGCAACCGACAATATCAACTACCCCGCCGCGGACTTTTAAGTCCGCTGAGCATGCAGCCACCTGGCGGGAGGCAGCAGAAAGTGTTCAATAGTCTCAAGAGACGTTCCTGCACCAGGGGCAGTGGGGGTCAGGGGACTAACGGAGGCTGTACAGGTGAACCGTGAGTGTCGTGTGCCCAAATGTAAACAATACGACCACTGAGCATGCTGCCACCTGGCGGGAGGCAGCAGAAAGTGTTCAATAGTCTCAGAAATGTTCTTGCACCAGGGGCAGTGGGAGTCAGGTGACTGACGGAGGCGGTGCAGGTGAACCGTGAAAGTTGTGTGCCCAAATGTAAACAATACGACCGCTGAGCATGCTGCCACCTGGCGGGAGGCGCGGACACTGACCAGGGGTGACAGGAGACGCTCGGACCGCCGGACAACTTTGTCAATTTACGAACAGGACCAGGCATTTCATAGTTAAAAAAAAAAAAAAAAATGTCCGAGACTGACATATCCCCGGACCTCGGATTTTGTCCGGCAAATCCGATATCCGGGAAATCGAGGTTTGTGTGTATTTCGTTTTCTGATAAATTAATTAAAACCATGCATAAATTAGCGTTAACTAAAACAATTACCGTATTTGCCGGCGCATAAGACGCACCTCCGCATAAGACGCACCCCTATTTTACAAGGTTTTGAGAAAAAAAAAATATTGGGGTTTTTGAAGGAAGTTTTTTTTTTATTATTATTTAGCAAAAGTTATATATAAAAAAATAAAAAAAAGGATTTGTAGGGGAAAGCAAATGATTATGAGCATGTACTTAAATACAATATTCACTGTGCAGTGAATGTGAATGAAAAATCATACTAGTTAAAATGTAAAGGGAATGACAGGGTAACCAAAATCGGTCATCATTTATTGCAAGATGCCCCCACGAATTGATATTCTAATATTTTGCTACCTATGACATATAGCTCAGATTTAATGTTGTAGGTATGCCTTTGTTGCTTTTCTGCTATGTGTTTAGACTTTGTGGAAAATTTGCAGTATAGATATTGGTATTATTTTGGTAGTGGGCTTTCAAAAGTCCTAGGATTCTTACCTACATCATCGTGTAGCTTTCTTCATTCTGAGTATTTTGAGCCCCATTTCCCATGGCGCAATTGAATAATAATGGCATTACACGTAGTACCAAAAATCTACCGTTATTTCAGCCAGAAAGTTAAGTTAGGTTAAATCAGATTAGGTTAGGTTAGAGGTGGGGTTTGGTTTAGTAACAGATGATATAGAGAAAAAACGAAAATTACCCATAATATGGCAGTGTGAAGCGTAGCAATGTTTGCGGGGCGGAACTGGAAGGGCAGGTTGCTCCCCCCCCACACACATACATATAAACAAACATTGATTTCCGACAAAAATGAGAGCCAGATTAATTCAAAACACATCAAACCTATTCAGGAGGACTAAGTTTCGGCCTCGAAATCGGTGGTTGTCCAATAACAAAAATTCACGAAGATATTTAGGTAACACTGTAAGGTAACCATCTCTAACTTGTTGTTATTATTGTAATTGTTGAAGGGTACCGTTGTCGGGATCGACAATTTTTGCCGCGCACCTCTTGTCCCCACTTTGTACAATGACTCGCTGTCAAATAAACAACAAAGTCACGACGCCCTTTCTCCATCCTTGTGTGAATAGACAGACTCCCCAAGATACTACACCTCCCTCTCACCGCTCACACTCCTTCACCGCTCACACTCCTTCAAATAAAACTTTAACACGCTCTTTGTTTCACTATTCCATTTATCAACAATACTCATTCCAGCGAAGATTCCATCACCATTTTCTGCCTCCCTTCTATCATCCCCTTCCAACTTTTGTGTCAACCTGTGGGGCCCCGAGTCGAATGGGGGTTAATTAATGCGTCATCTAATTGCGGGATTTTTTGTCTTTCCATGGGTGCGGGGAGGAGTCGAGCGGTAAGGGACCCATGATGGGGGCGCGGAGGGCGTCACCGAGTGAAGTATCCCAGGTGAAGCGGCAGACCTGAGATATCAGACGTTTTACAATGAGAGCAGCAGCCGGGTGTGGATGATGTTTACATCTGACACGGCCATCTTGACAAGCAAACAATCGCTATTTGTCCCCCAGCTCTTATTTTCTCTTAAACTCCAACCTTTTCTTAGTAATTATGCATTACTGTTGATAACACAGTTACCAATTTGTGCTCAGGGGATACTGCTCAACACAGATCACTCCAGACCCTTAGTAATACACCACGGCTGTTTGCATTCTCTGCCCGCCCTCTCATGCGTAATATGGCCGCTTAGCGCAGGGTGAACTTGCATTCCATTTTAAGGGAAAAAACTGCGTCTTATGCGCCGGCAAATACGGTACATCATCAATCAGGTAATTTTCCCGATTGATGAGGTTATTTAGTTAACGCTAATTTATGAATAGTACTAATTCATTAATCAGAAAACGAAATATATCAATGGAAAGCTAATAACATTCCGCTTCTATTGCACTTGTTAGAAACAGTGCAGAGAAGGATGACCAAAATGATACAAGGGATGCGTAACTTTAGTTATGAGTAGAGATTGAAGTTATTAAAATTACACTCACTCGAGAGACGCAGAGTAAGGGGCGATCTGATAGAAGTTTTTGAGTGGATAAAGGGATTTAATAAAGGAGAGGTAGGAAAAGTTCTTACGGCTTTTAACCAGGTTAGAACAAGAAGTAACGGATTCAAGCTGGAAAAGCGTAGATTTAGAAAGGAAATAGGGAAAAACTGGTTCACAAATAGGGTGGTGAATGAATGGAATGGTCTCAGTAGACAGGTAGTTAGTGCTGAGTCATTAGGGAGCTTTAAAGAGGGGCTGGATAGGTTCATGGATGGGGACGAAAGGTGGATGTAGGTAGTGTTAGGTGACAGGAACTACCACGTGTAGGCCTCGCGGCCACTTGTAGCTTCCTTATTTTCTTATGTTCTTCTTATGTTCTTATGTTCTATTGATATGTTTCATGTAAAATGTTTTCTCGCAAAATGTTAAATGGCGAAGAGTTTATAAGTGAATATTAAGTTTATGCATATTTCTTCACTCTCATAATGGCATTTCTTGAGTATATTTTACTGTTTTTTATTTGATAATATTATAGAACAAACATTTACGAAGATAACGGTATATCATTTATACTGATAAACCATAGGAAGGGAGATGGGAGTGATGTTAAAAAATGTCAGGAATCGTAAAACTGGCCTCCACTGGAAATAGCCCAAACTGAGTAGCAAGTCCAGTATACAGTAGTCTTTGATCAGACCCACAAGGACCCACGTCACACACGCCCAGACCTGTGTATCTCACATAGAGGTGTCAATTCATGTCACATCTTTAAAAAGAATTGTCTCAAAACGGCAGCTTACACAGGACCACTGTAGTACATTTCCCTCATCATGCATAGCAGAAAATGGCGCCAAGGTATTTTATCCATGATTAAACAAGGCATAATTTTTATTCATACATTTGCAGGAGGGCTGCACAAGAGTGAGTTGATCCAACATTCACTCGTGGATCACTATATCCCCTTCCTGCCTCTGGAGAGACAACATGTAGAACTCTGCATCCGTGATGAAATCCGCAGAAGGGGTCACACTCCAACTAAGGAATTAATCCAGTAAGTACATCAAACTACATCATGTTTGTCATCAATAACTTCTTCCTTCATGGCTGTATGTTAAATATTGTAAGGCATCATATTCAAAACTGATTAGCCTCGTAATTCTGGCAGCCAAAATTCAGACATGTATATGTAATGAAAATGTGTGAAACATGGCCTATCATGATGAACACAGGGCTGTAACAGACGTATTCTTCATACATATTCACTATCAAAAGCACTATCAAAGTAAAAATTCGCTAAAAAAGCACTATATAAGCACTATCAAAATGATAATGCTTACCTATCAAAACAATGTGTATCTTGATATTCAAACTGGTATGTCAAAAATACTTTGGTGCCTGATATGTCATGCAGAGCCATTTCCCAAATCACATTTGACCTGGATATTAGATTTTTTTGTAGAGATACAAAT
>JACEEZ010008767.1:32500-97500 GCA_016584305.1 Chionoecetes opilio | reverse complement strand
CACAAGTTTATTACGGCGGGAATGTAGGTAAGTACAGCGGAGTGATGCCACGAGGAACACAGGGAGAGGAGTGATGTGTTACCTCTGTCATGGTAGGTAGGTAACTGCCTGAATACAGGACTCCTGGGCTGGACAAAGGGGGATTTGGTTGACCCCAGTCAGGTCACCCCTAGCAAGGCGTGACCTGAAGGGTAATTAAGCATACGGCGGGGCCTGACCTTTAGGTGTAATTGGCCAGCTGTGCGGCCCCAACCTTGGGACCACTACACTACCCTCTTGTATCACGCGGCGTCCCCTACAGTACGTCTTATTTGCTTGTTATGCATGTTTTATGTTTAATTAATGTGCAGTTAAGTTATTTTGTGTGCTATTTTCTCTCAGAATGCTTTTTCTACCAAATAGGTAGTACAGTGTGGGTAATATAGACGCTGTGTGTTTGTTGTGTTTGGTATAGTTTATTTTAGCTTGAAAAACATGTCTTTGATGGGGTCCTGGAACCAAACCTATATTTTACCATTAGTTATGTACAGTAAAAGCCTTATAACTCGGCACTGTATAACTCGGAATTTGATATAACTCGGCGTGGCAAAGACAAAGATTTTTTTTTTTTTTTTTTTTTTTTTTTTTTTTTTTTAAATGGTAGGCCCTAGAGCAGTGGTTCCCAAACTGTGGTACGCGTACCACTGGTGGTACGCGAGGCCTTTCCAGGCGGTACGCGAGGACGTACTCCGTCTATGCTCGGTCGAAAGTCTGGGTTTCAAGCCCGTGTGAAAGCTGTGTCACTAAACGCCACCGCTGTCCATTGTTTCGTACACAGATTCGCCCTTTGTGCTAAGGTGCACCCTCCGAAGTTGTTATCATGCTTGAACCGAGTTATCAGAATCGTGAATTTCGTCAAAACGTCCGCCCTGAATAGTCGGCTGTTCAAGCTGCTCTGTGAAGATCTCGGCTCCGACCACACCTGTCTCCTCTACCACACAGAGGTGCGCTGGTTTTCCTGAGGGAATACGACTAGGCGTCTCTTTGAACTGAGGGATGAACTCCTCGTGTTCTTCACGGAGAAAAAACACGATTTTCAAAAAGATCTGAAGGACGAGGAGTTCATCTCAAGGTTGGCCTACATGTTGGACATTTTTGGGGCCCTCAATCACTTCAACCTGTCGTTCCAAGGGCCCAACGGCACTGTCACAGAGTTCATCTCGAAGCTGGGAGCATTTATCCGGAAGTTGGACCTCTGGATGAAGAACGTGGAGAGCAAACGCTACGAAATGTTCGAACTCCTGACTACCCTTGAGAGCGAGCCCATTGATGAATTTGCCCAAGAAATCGTCCGTCACCTCTCAATGCTCAAGACTGAGTTGAAACATTACTTCCCGGACGTGACATGTTGTGCCTACATCGCCAATCCGTTCTCCGTTGATCCAGCCGATCTGCCTGTCGGGACCGGGGAACAAGAGGAGCTCATAGATATCCAGGCTGACGAGGGAGCAAAGACGAAGCACAAGGAATGCTCTCCTATAAACTTTTGGGTGAGCATGGCCTCCTCGTACCCGACGCTAGCCCGTCACGCTGTTCCCCAGCTACTGATTTTCCCATCTACGTGAGAGTGCGAGCAGGGGTTCTCAGCCATGCTGACCATCAAGTCGAAGAGCCGGAACCGTCTTGCTGCGCCCGGGCATGGTTTCCGATGCGCTGTGAGCAAAGTTATGCCCCGCATCTACCAGCTGGTGGAAAAGAAACAGATGCAGCCCTCGCATTGAATTAAGTTGTGTTTTTTGTTGTTAGTTCATTTGTGTGTTCTACTTGTGAATAAATTGATATCTGATCGAATTGAGTTTACGTTACAGCCAACGTGTTTTCTGTTGTTCACAGTAGACTAGTAGAGGTTCACTAGAAGAGCAAGTTACTCGATACTGGGTTCACTAGAAGAGCAAGTTACTCGATACTGGGTTCACTAGAAGAGCAAGTTACTCGATACTGGGTTCACTAGAAGAGCAAGTTACTCGATACAGGAACCTGGAACCAGGTGGTGCGCGACCACGGTACGGGACCTCCAAATGGTACGCGATCAGAAAAAGGTTGGGAACCACTGCCCTAGAGGCTCACTCGAGGGCTGTGATGGTTGGCCCTCGCCCGTGGTGGCGCAGGCAGGATTGTTATAGTGACGCCTGTGATTAGAGGCTCATGCCGCCCCCGTGTGTCCTTCCATGCACTTGCAGTCGAAGGTAGAGTTAATGGACAGGGCATGTGGGTGTTCTTAGGCCACTTTACGGTGCAGAAAGATTTCAAGTGGATTTATGGGTCTCGCTCGGGATCGAACCACTCTGCTACCACCTCACCTAAACTGCATCTCATGGTTTTCACTCGGCATATCATGCCCTCACAACCTCTTCTGTGAACATGTAAACAGAAAGTCGGCAAAAAATAATGTATCTCGGCATATTTATGTTATAACTGCATCTCTTCACTTACACTCGGCATATCGTTAGTCGCATAAAGTCGTATTTTTGTCCTTTTGACCTTTTCCTGCAGGCTCAGGCTCTTCAATTTCATTCCCTTCCTTCTGGAGACACCCTTGCGTGATGGAGCCGACATCTTGAAATACGGTACTGTATGATGTAATCCCAAAACACCGTCTTGGATACGAATTCCGTTTTTTGTCGAAATTGAAAAAGGATTGGTTTCTGCTTCAAAAACACAAGCTTGGTAGGAGCCGAAATAATAATCAATGCAAAACATTGCAAACAATATCACAAAGTAGTATAACACACATTTCAGCAAGTGTTATTGGATTGGGATTCGTAATCCAAGACGGTGCTTGGACGACAAAAACACGGCTCAGCCTAAACGCTGGTTCCCGACCCTTTCTTTAATTTGCCACCTATTTTACGTGTTTTGGGATTACATCATACAGTACTGTATATCAAGATGTCAGCTCCATCACGCAAGGGTGTCTCCAGCAGGAAGGGAATGAAATTGAAGAGCCTGAGCTGCAGGAAAAGGTGAAAGTGCTGGCAAGGATGGATGCAGGTGCGTCCATGCGTGCTATTTGTGCTGAGTTTGATATAAAATCTGTACTGTATTTACTTTTTTTTCTTTTCTTTCCTTTTTTTCCCCATATCAGAGGAGGACATTGCATAACTCGGCAAGGGCCAGAGCCCCTATCGTGCTGAGCTATAAGGCTTTTACTGTATTTCGCTATACGAGATTTCGCTTTACGAGTATGCCAGGTGGAACCTAACTGCTCGTATCTTCGGGACTTCCCTGTACAGTAGGTCCATACAGTATACAGTGTACACTACACTGTACAGTAGGTCTATACAGTATACAGGGAGGTCCCGAAGATACGAGCAGCTATGTTCAACCTGGCATACTCGTAAAGCGAAATCTCGTATAACGAAACACATAACTAATGGTAAAATATAGGTTTGGTTCCAGGACCATCAATTAAAAAAAAAAAAAAATTAAAAAGTGTTTTTAAAGCTAAAATAAACTATAGCAAACACAACAAACACACAGCGTCTATATTACCCACACTGTACTACCTATTCTGTAGAAAAAGCATTCTGAAAGAGAAAATAGCACACAAAATAACATAACTGCACATTAATTAAACATAAAACATGCATAACAAGCAAAAAAGACGTTGTACTGTAGGGGAAGCCGTGTGATACAAAAGAGGGTAGTGTAGGGGTCCAAAGATTGGGGCAGCACACCTGGCTAATTACCCCTAAGTATCAGGCCGCGCCATATGCTTAATTACCCTTCAGGTCACGCCTTGCTAGGGGTGACCTGACTGCGGTCCCAAGGTTGGAGCAGCACACTTGGCTAATTACCCCTAAATGTCAGGCCGCGCCATATGCTTAATTACCCTTCAGGTCACGGCTTGCTAGGGGTGACCTGACTGGGGTCAACCAAATCCCCCTTTGTCCAGCCTGGGAGTGGTAGGGTGCGTATTTTGAACTTGATAATTTTACTCACCCCTGTTTGAATGTCGTAGCATTGGATTTTCGATCTCGTATATTGAAAATAGACCCTAATTTACACATCTCGTATCATCGGGTTCTCGTATACCGAATGCTCGTATAACGGGACCTCCCTGTACAGTGTACAGGTCTAGACAAGGTGATGTGTACCATTAGATAGATTTTTGTGACCTGAGGATATAACATAATACCTGATCTCAGACACTCCTGAAATATTTTTGGAGATAATCAAATTGTAATTTGCTGACCAGTAGCTTGTGCCTTCTGGTATGTCTTGTAATAAAGCTCCGCCCACACTAGCGGGCTTTGCCCGCCAGGCAGTGCCCGTCACCGGCAAAAGCCCGCGGGCACACCGAAACTGTTGTCCACACAGCATAGCCTGCTTGCCTTGCCTAGTCAGAGGCGAGCAGCTGGGTAGCCAGGCAGTGTACGACAACAATGTGAAGCAAGAAGGACCGTAAGAAGCTAAAACTGTGTACCATAATCATTGCAATGTGCCTGAAAAAGAAAAAAAGGACAAAGTGGAGAAAAAGAAGTGGTGCAAAGACTGGCTAAGTAAATGAAAACAGTTGGGAAGTCATGTTACGATTTCTCGAGAATTGCAAGATGGAAATATGCGTGACTTCATAAACTATGTGAGAATGGACCCAAGTACATTCTATAAACTCCTTGCGAAAGTAACACCATATATAGAAAAGCAGGATACCAGAATGAGGGACAGCATAACCTTTCTGACTTCTCTTTTTTTCTCAGTTCCCGTCTGTGTTGGTTGCGGAGTGTGTCTATTTTCTTTCTAATCTCATCCACTGTCACGGACACACCTACATCTTGCATTTCCTTTGCGATACTCTGGAAAGCAGCAGCTTTATTGTCTCTGTCTCTGTATATGTCCATTTTCACTTTCCATAGGCACGGGTGTTGCCGATAAAATTCAATTAGGTGAAGGATCGCATATCTTGACCACCGATTCTTACTGGGCGGAGGGGTAGACATGATGTTCTGATGTAGGCGTAGTGTAAATTCCTGACAAACTGACAATCATGGCTCCAAAGATCCGCATGTAACCTCGTATGTCTGGCAGCGACGCACTGCTGGGCAGTGCCTGGTGAAATCGCTCACCTACCATCACAGGCACTTTACTCATTTACCCGCGGGCACAAGCGGTGAGCCCGTCAACAGGCAAACTGCTCGCTTGTGCCCGCGGGCATTGCCCGTTAGTGTGGACGGAGCTTTAGAGTATTTGAAATGTTTTTGTATTTAAAGCTAATCCATTGAAATATATTTTATTATGATAGTCATATACAGGTTGACGATCACTAATCCGGCAACCACGGGACCTTAGGACTGCCGGATTTTCGAAATTTCCGGATTATTGATGTTTTGTCCCCTGACTCTCTATATGCTGTATATAGGGCCCCATACACAGGGCCCCGTCTTTCTGCTCTAGTCTCCTGTCACACTCCTCTCTGCCTAAGACTGTTACTATTGATGCTATAAGCCTTTCCCTCTGACTCCTATACTTGTTGCATTCCACAATGACATGTTCTACGGCTTCTTTTTCTCCTACCCTGCAGCTACAATTCTGGTTCCCCAGTTCCATGTTCCTTCCGTTGACTTCCAAGGTGCCTGTAATTGCTTTATGGAGTAACTTACTCCCCCAGTCTCCTACATGCCAGGTCACCCCCTTTGGTTTCTGTTTCTACCTGTACCACTGCAACGTTGATTTCCTATCGGAAGGTGAGCATACAGCTGATTCTGGGTACAGCGCCATCAAAACAAACGGCGCCAGGAAACAGGCGCCTTGCATTGGCAGGGAAAGAAAGGGCTACAGAGTGGCAAAGAAGGAAGATATGTGTCAAGCTCGAGCACGAGCTTGACAGATGACCTACAAAGTGATACTAAGCAGAAAAGGTCACAAGAAGAAGAAGAAGCCTCCCGAAAACAGTGGTGTGCCAACCCGGGAAATTTGAAACTGCACTCCGAAATTCATACCGGAAAACTGATGGAACCGGAATATTGATTGCCGGATTAGTGATGGTCAACCTGTACAGGGGTCTCGCTAATCTGCACCACTCAACATCTACCATTCACCAGTTCTGGGATGAAGCCAAAATATCCCTGTTCTCTACATCATTTTCTAGAGTTATATGCTATCAGACATACATTATTGTCTTATCAACTCCTAATATTTGTACTACAGATTGTTTAAGAGTTGTTACCTCCATGTCAATGGCAAATACATCCGAATACCCTTCCTTGATGGAAATAATGCAGTCCGTAACAACATGTTTTGTCTGTTGAGCAGTCATGTCTTATACTAGGCCACTCAAGGCAGCCAGTCCTTGGAACACATCAGTGCCTCAGTCCTTATATACCGTCTGTTCTTATATTTGTAGTGTTCACATGTCAACACTGGTCAGGTCAGTTGTACATCAATGTGTCCTTGCAGTGGCACTGGTGGTCTTTAACTTTCATTGTAGTCCAGTATTGATGTTTTTATATTGTGAAAACCCCAACCTTCATTGAAAGCAGGGTTGTTTGATTTAAATAAAGTTGATTTTAATTAATGATTTAAATCAAATGATTTAAAAAATCAAATCACTGATTTAAATCATAACCTTATCATTATTTCAAAACGAGAGGGGAAAAAAAGGAAAATTAAGCAAATGGGCTTTATGAACACCAATTGTATCATTGTAGTATAATTATATCATTATATCATAATGAGACTAAATGAGTGGTGCGGGGGAATCCACTGTGGCACTTTTAGATAGCAAATTGCCATGTGGCTGTTTTCACAGCAGAAATATTTTGTTCTCAATCATATATAGATTTTTGTTGTACTGTACAAAAAGCCACACTACTATAACCAAAAGTTGAATGTACATGTTACTTTTGTTTATAAAAAGACAAAGTGATATTAACCAAAGTTGAATATGCATTATGATTAATTATATTATCAAACAAAAAATATAATTCTCTTGTTTAACCGCCGAAGTAATTATTACTACAACAAAAATCCAATTGAATCCGATTGACTGCCCACTGGGAAGTCAAGTAGCAAGGATGACTATGAAAAAATAGGCCGAACAGTATGATATAGCAAAATCAGGCAATATTTTGTGTAGCTGACTCTCATCACAGACAGAATGATGACCTTTCATATGCCAGCTAGGAGGTTATTACCGGAGGTCAAATAAATAATCATTTGGTGTGTCTTTGGGGGGGGTAAAGCTTGCAGGACGGTAAAGACCGCCCACTTGATCCCTCAGCCAACAGGAACCACGAAAGGGACAGGGTCAGTTTGGATGTGTTTTCGCGAGCATCAGTGCAGCCTGGGCCAGCCTAGACCGGTCTAGACTGGTCTAGCAAGCGTCGCGAAAAGGTGCTTATAGACATAGGCCTATTGATGTGAAAATGTCCATCACAGAAATAGAAAATATGTAAATTCATCTGTATTTCATGTTATATGCATTTTTTATTCACTTATTCTATCTCTTTTTAGTTATAAATATGCTAAATAATATCCTGTAGTGGTTAGATTTCATGTAGAACATCAAATTAACAAAAAATAATAATATTTAAATCAAATAAATCTGATTTTTTTTTTTTTTTTTTAAATAAAAAAAATCAACAACCCTGATTGAAAGACCTTTAGATGGCCTATGAAGGATTTCATCTCATTCTCCTTTGACATCAAATGTTTATTTACGTGGCTATTATTTGGCTGCAGAAGTTTTCTTACTTGGGTTATCCTTGCAGCAAACATATTTTCCTTTATTTTCCTTATTTCTGACTTGGCAGGGGAAGACTTTGCAATCAGAGGCACACCAGTGTGTTTGTTTGTTTTTCTATCAGTATCTTATAGGAAATTAAAATTGCCCTCACTTACCGGTAACCCTTAAAGCCATAGTAAACAAAGGACTTCCATCGCTGAGGCCTCAGGGGTTTTCACTAAATATAGTCCGGCAGAAGTACCATGGGACCTCTTTTTGGAGTATAAAGTTTTTTTTAATGTTGATTGTTGATGGTAAGGGCATATATATTCAGAAACTGCCGGATGACATCTTGTCATACTTGAGCAATTTGTGCTAGGAGGCGAAATCCAAGATGGTCGCCATTGAATCTGGGAAAATCTATTTTCCTCACATCTTCGTAACTATATGAGATAGAAACACGAATGAAAGGTCCTTTTATATGTTTTCAGGCATCAAGATTACAATGCAGCCATTATTATATCAATAAAACACAAAAAACAAGATGACCGCCATAAATGTGTTTTTCATTGCAGAAAATTGACTTTCTCAACAGCCATTACTAGATCTGATTAATGACATGCACTAGCACGGATTGGCAAGGTCTGTGTGGTATTATTCATAAAATAAACGCTTATTTGTATATTATTTTGCATTTATTGCAACGACGCATTAGTTAATTTCTGGTTAAATCACATGAGACACAACTTGTTGGTTTAATCCTGAAAACATTTATGTATTCTGTTAAACGTAAGATATGGATTTTGATTTTTCGACTGATAGTCACTGTCACAAGTCACAAAGCATTTGTGTTGCAGCAAATTCCATCGTGACAGGCACAGAACATTGTGCACGACAGATCGGCAGTCCGGCAACCACATCTGGATGAACGACAAGGTGTGTCACTCTCGCATCCACACCTGATCAGTCGCAAGACAGCATCTGGTGCAAGGCTGACTGTATCCGGGACTGTTGTAGGTACAAGTGATCGGTTGGTTTCATCTTTCTTCCATCCATATTTTTCAACGCCCAGTTCTGGTGGATCCGCGTCTTTCACGGCGCGCCATATGGATGCTTGATGATGCGCACGTTTCACGTTTTCATCGAAGGCCTCGCTGGTCGGTGGTAGAGAGCATAATTTTGGTGTTGATGTCCCTTTGCCTGTTTTTGCTGCCCAAGCACTGAGTCGTGCATTTGACATCGTGTCACTGTTGTTCTGTCCATAGCAAGCAGTCATGAATTTCGGTTTCTGCTGTATCACCGAGTGCAGCGAAGCATCAATTTGTCCCAAAAGTGACAGAAGTCCACTTACAACTTTCAGAACAGTGCTTTTTCCAATGCCGAAACAGCAAGCAACTGTGTCGCAACCAGAAAGTGCATGAGCAGCGCAGCTAGGATTTCTGGTATGATATCTATGTGCTTCTCAATGGTCTTGCCGATATAGACTATTGCTCGATCTTTGATTGGAGATTCCATATTCACCATTAACTTAAGACTATCTTCCAGATAGTAATGTAGAAGCAGTACAAACACGTCTGTGTCATCTGATAAGACGGTGATGCTTGTGGGTTTCTCCTTTGCAGCTATGAGCATTTGTTGAACGATGATGATATCTGCCTCTTCATGTGTAGTGTTCATATCCCCTCTGTTGATAAATCCTCCATTGCTGATCTCAATCGGAGTTTTGTCTTGGGATGTGATGATCAGCTTGTGATTCTGTATGTGGTTTCGATGGAACGAAACGTCTCCTTTGAGTTCAGTGCAGATTATGTCAATGAGCTGCTTCTTGTTTTCAGTGACAGTCAGGATTACTTTCTGTGATGGCAGCTCCGTTGTAACCTTGAGCTGGTGAACTCTACTGGCTTCAGTGTTCCTCGCACTTCTTGTGACACCTTTTGTGCTGTACTCATAGTACCGATCAAACACCAAGTACACATCTTCCTTTTGCAGCTTCCTCTCAATATGTTGTCTGAAGTTTGACACATACGTTTTTACTGTACCACCCACAGGCCAGTATATCACCTAGAGGAGAGCAGAACCATCGATGATTGTGATGTCTGTGTTACAGTGTGTTTGGTGCATTTCTGGATGAGACCAACTTTCAGTTGAGTCTTCAACACGGATATTCCTGTTGAGCATTTCTTATCTCCTGCATCTGTGAACATTGATGTTGGGATTGGTGCCAGCTCGTGTCAGCATCATCCACCTCTACAGAGTTTGATGTCGAGCCTGCAGCACATGTAAGTGCTCTCTGTCCTGTAAACTTGCATCTGCATGAGACATGGTATCGTGCATCTGCTGCGTGTAAGTCACTGATGGCTCCCTGTATGCGCACTCTCACAGTGGTGGCCCACTCGTCATCCCTGTAATCACATGCTTCTAGCAAATACTGCTTCAGCGATTTCTCTCCTTTTCGTGCAATTTCACGACACGGGTATGCTGGCTTCCACCGAGCAGGATTTTTTTTATCTTTATCCAACATACATTCCTCCCCACAGAATAAACATTGTTCCCGAAAGCTAAAGCTTAAAGCACATGAAAGTCGTGTTTTCTTGGGGGGAATCACAGAAGGTCCTTCAGTTTGTTTTGTTCTTTTGAGATGTCTCTGTATCTGAGTGTTGGATGTATATGTACATACACAGCTCTTATGGCAGTTCACAGTAAAGTCACGATCCTCTTGCACAGAGTCCTCAAGTACTTGATGTTTACCATAGAGATATATTTTGCTGCACTTGATGATGGTTTCAATTCTTCTCAGTCCAGACTCGATCAGTTTTTCTGGCTTGTCATCACACGCAAACCTCCATTTGAAGAAGCACTCACTGGCCATGACTTACGAAGTACCACCGCACTGCACAAGTACCATTGCAAATACCTAGAAACAAACAAAATATTTCATTATAAACTTACTACACGTGTATTTGTATGGCGGCTATCTTGATTGTTTTGTGTTTTATTCTAAAAAATCATAGCGTCATTGGATTCCTTATGCCTGAAAACATATAAAATGACCTTTTATTCACGTTTCTAGCTCATCTAGTAACGAAGATACGAGGTGAATTATATATCCCCAGAATCGGTGGCGGTCATCTTGAATTTATGCTCCCAGCAAAAGTTGCTCAATTGTGACAAGATGTCGCCTGTCAGTTTCTGAATGTATAATTATGTACTAAACATCAGTTAACAAGATTATATACTTGAGACAATCGGCTGCTGTATTGACTGACACACAGCTCACACACACACCTCCGTACCTTCCCAAGCTCCCTAGCGCACTGCCTTCAACCCACCCGCGACCCGGGTTTTTTTTTTTTTTTTTTTTTTTGCACAACCAAAAATGGGTAAGACAAAGCCCGCTTAGTTGCCAGTCCCTATAAAGAAGACAGTAAGAGAATAAAATAAAAACGGGTAGGCCAATTTAGTTCGGGAGGTGTCTTGTTACTCTTCTGAAAAGATTTAAGTCATAGGAAAATGGAAAAATAGAAACAGGAAGAGAGTTCCAGAGTTTACCAGTGAAAGGGATGAAAGAGTAAAGATACTGATTAACTCTTGCCCGTCAGGGTGGCAAGGTTGGTAGAGACGTGAGCTTGCAATGTGCAGCGTCCCTGTGCATTCGGTCAGCGGTTCGAGTCCGCCTAGTTCGTGCTGACGTGGCGGCGCTTTGTATAGTCAATAACCTTATAGTTGGTACTTGCAAAGTGTCTAGATAGGATGAAAATCTTATCTTATCTGATTAACTCTTGCATTAGGAAGATGGACTGAATAGGGTTGAGAATGAGTAGAAAGTCTTGTGCAGCGAGGCCGCGGGAGTGGGGGAGGCATGCAGTTAGCAAGTTCAGAAGAGCAGTGAGCATGAAAATAACGGTAGAAGAGAGCAAGAGAAGCATCATTGCGGTAGTGATTTAAAGATTGAAGACAGTCAGTCAGAGGAGAGGAGTTGATGAGACGAAAAGCTTTTGACTCGACCCTGTTTAGGAGAGCTGTATGAGTGGATCCTCCCCAAACATGTGAGACATACTCCATACATGGGCAGATAAGGCCCCTGTAGAGAGCAAGCAATTGGGAGGGAGAAAAAAAAGGACGCAGATGCCACAGCACACCTAACTTCTTAGAAGCTGTTTTAGCAAGAGATGAGATGTGAGATTTCCAGTTCAGATTTTTAGTAAAGGATAGTCCTAGAATGTTCATTGTAGAAGAAGGAGACAGTTGAGTGTCATTAAAGAAGAGGGGATAGTTATCTGGTAGGTTTTGTCGAGTAGATAGGTGAAGAAATTGGGTTTTTGAGGCATTGAACAAAACAAGGTTTGCTTTGCCCCAATCAGAAATTATAGAAAGATCAGAAGTTAGGCGCTCGGTGGCATCTCTCCGTGAATCACTTAGTTCCTGTTGAGTTGGACGTCTAATAAACGACGTTGAAAAATGCAGGGTAGAATCATCAGCGTAGGAGTGGATAGGGCTTTGAGTTAGACTTAGAAGATCATTAATGAATAATAGAAAGAGAGTGGGTGATAGGACAGAACCCTGGGGAACACCACTATTGATAGATTTAGGAGAAGAACAATGTCCGTCTACAGTAGCTGCAATAGAACGGTTTGAAAGGAAACTTAAAATGAAGGTACAGAGAGAAGGATAGAAACCGAATGAGGGTAGTTTGGAAATTAAAGATTTGTGCCAGACTCTATCAAAAGCTTTTGATATGTCAAGGGCAACAGCAAAAGTTTCACCGAAACCCCTAAAGGAGGATGACCAAGATTCAGTTAGGAAAGCTAGAAGATCGCCAGTAGATCGCCCTTTACGGAAACCGTACTGACGATCAGATAGAAGATTGTGAGCAGATAGATGCTTAAGAATCTTCTTATTAAGTATAGATTCAAAAACTTTAGAAAGGCAGGAAGTCAAAGCTATAGGACGGTAGTTTGAAGGATTAGAACGGTCACCCTTCTTAGGAACAGGTTGGATGTGAGCAAACTTCCAGCAAGAAGGAAAGGTGGAAGTAGATAGACAAAGACGGAAAAGTTTGACCAGGCAAGGTGCAAGCACAGAAGCACAGTTTTTGAGAACAATAGGAGGGACTCCGTCAGGACCGTAAGCCTTCCGAGGATCTAGGCCAGAAAGGGCAAAGAAAACATCATTCTGAAGGATCTTAATGACAGGCATAATATAGTCAGAGGGTGGAGGAAAAGGAGGAACAAGCCCTTCATCAGCCAGAGTGGAATTTTTAGCAAAGGTTTGAGCGAAGAGTTCAGCTTTAGAAGTAGATGAGACAGCTGTGGAGCCATCTGGGTGAAGCATAGGAGGGAAAGATGAAGAAGAAAAATTGTTAGAGATGTTATTAGCTAGATGCCAGAAGTCAAGAGAGGAATTTGATTCAGAAAGATTTTGACATTTTCTATGAATGAAAGAGTTTTTGGCAAGTTGAAGTAAAGATTTGGCATGATTACGGGCAGAAATATAAAGGGCATGAGTTTCAGGAGATGGATGCTTACGGTACCGTTTGTGAGCCGGCTGCGAATTTTTTTTCCCCTAACGAGTTTGCAAAGGTTGGCGGCCCTCTACGCATGGCTGTAGCTCCGAAAATAACCTCATTGTGATTCCCACACAAAGTTACCAATGGAAAGTATACCTGAACCTAACCTAACCTTAACCAAAAGTTTGCGAACCTGTTTGGGGGAGAAAAAAATCGCCGACCAGCCGCCGCGCAGCGCACAAACACGTCTGGGGGAATCCACGTCTGGGGAAATCCCCACACACGAGCACACCAACACCCCTCACACGTCAGCAGAACATCGCGAATATGTACACAATTATACTACAATACTTGAACCAGCTTTTACATGCCATGTAGCAATGCCTGTTGAGAAAGTCAATTTTCTGCAATGAAAAACATTTATGGTGGCCATCTTGTTTATTGTGTGTTTTATTGATATAATAATGGCTGCATTGTAATCTTGATGCCTGAAAACATAAAATTCATTTCATTCGTGTTTCTATCTCATATAGTTACGAAGATATGAGGAAAATAGATTTTTGCAGATTCGATGGCGACCATCTTGGATTTCGCCTCCTAGCACAAATTGCTCAAGTATGACAAGATGTCATCCGGCAGTTTCTGAATATATATGCCCTTACCATCAACAATCAACATTAGAAAAAACTTTATACTACAAAAAGAGGTCAAGCACATATTTGACGTTTATCTGCCGGACTAATAGTCTCTTTTTACACTAAGATTTCTCTTAACAACAAGTACAAGTGTAGTGCCCCCCCTTTAGCTAGATGTTAATTTGAAGGGCTCAACAAACCTGGCGATTACGCTGCCACCACCCACATTAAGTGGGAAAAATAAAATAAGAATTCAGAGAATATATGAGGGTAACTGAATTAAATGAACAATGTTAATAGGGTTTCTTTCTAATTATCACTGTGTAGATATCAATAATCACATCCCCACTCTAAGGTTGCACCAAAATCACGAAACAATAATACCCTAAACGACTCAATTCTCACTTGGGCTTAACATAATCACAAAAGTTCCTAACCACTGTCACTAGGTAATATACCTATCTATGCAAGACCCTCCTTGCCCTCTAAATATGAGGCTAATTTTTTTGCAATCCAAGAAGGTCCAGGAGCCTGTAGAGATCCAGGCAGAGTTCCACACCAACCAATTAATCCTAACTCACAATTCCCAGGCAGAGTTCCACACCAACCAATTAATCCTAACCCATAATTTAAATGTATTCTGTGTGAAGGGCTCCACAAAGCCACTAATTGCAAAAATTATGAGGGCCGTGGTAACCGGCTAAAACGTATTAGAGAGTTAGGAAGATGTGAAAAATGTACTTGCCATCATAAGACAGAGGAATGTAGATTTAAATTACGCAGATGTCCTTCATGCTATAATGGATTCCATCATTCTTTGTTATGTGACGCGGGCCAACCAACTGGGAGAGTGGCACAGTATGTGTGTGCTGTGAGACCTACGGGTGCTCATGACAATTCAACAGCTCTGCCCATAGGCTCAATACCCATAATTAGGGGTAAAATTGTCAAGGCTGCAAAAACTCTGATCAAGGATCACAGAGAACTTTTATCAGTAAAAATTTATTTGATAGTTTAAATTTAAAATCTTGTGGCCAGGTGGACTTGAAAATTTCAGGATTTATAGGAGAAATAGAAACTAAGACCTATGATTTAGTGAATTGTACAGTAAGGTCCGGTTCTAAATATATAAGATTGAATGCTATAATTCTGGAAAGTCTACCTAAAAATATTAGGATGGATGGAATGGAAAAATTCATAAAGTACATGAAGGACCAAGAAATTAGGCTCCTAGATCCAAACTTAAAGGATACAGTAGATTCCATTGATCTATTAATAGGAGCAGACCAGTACTGTAAAATAATAACTGGTATAATTCAAGAACATGGCTCCAGCTTCTTGAAAACAAAATTAGACTGATACCCTTTGGCAAAATTCCTTCTAGATTCATAAATCAATCAATCAATCATTGGGGGCATACGCCGGGGGGGCGCGTCGCCTCGCCCACCCTACGACGCCACTCCCGGGGGTCACCACGCGCGAGTTCCCATGCAGGCTCCTTTCCCATACCAAGCAGCTCTCGACAAGAAATATCAACTTGCCCCAGCCACGAGCCTTGTGGGCGCCCCCTTGGCCTCCTCCACGCAGGATTGTCTCTTACAGATACAACCCGATGGGAAGGATCGGTTTCAGGGTAGCGTGCCACATGCCCATATAGCCGAAGTTGGCGCTGACGGACTATGCAGGTAATAGGCCTCGATTCAGTTTCACGGTGCAATCGCTGATTTGACACGTAATCATTCCAGCGATACCCCATGATTCTGCGAAGACACTTATTACCAAAGGCATTGATTCGTCTCTTCAAGTCACTATTTAGTGTCCATGTCTCACAACCATAGAGTAAGACAGGGATCACAAGCGACTTGAAGATCCGGATCTTTGTCCTCCTGCACAGGTACCGACAACGCCAAATACTCCCGCTGAGCGAGTCCATAACACCGTGGGCTATGCCAATCCACCGTAAGGCTTCTTGACGTGACCCGCCGTCATTATGGACTGCGCTACCAAGGTATGTAAAACTTTCCAAGATCTCAATGTCCTCGCCACACGCATGAACAGACTGTACTGCTTCATCTAGTAAGTCTCCAAACACCTGGACCTTGGTCTTGAGCCAGGAGACCTCAAGTCCCACAGGCTTTGCCTCCTCGTGCAGCGCCTCGAGAGCCATCACCAGGACCTCCAGCGACTCAGCAAAGATTACTGCATCATCGGCAAAAACAAGATCAGTGATCTTGGTGTTACCGACGGATGCTCCACAATCACTTTGATCTACAACCTTGTCCAATACCCAGTCCATACAAGCTTTGAAAATTGATGGGGCAAGGACGCACCCTTGCCTCACTCCTGTATTCACAGGAAAGAAGCTGGATACACCTGCCCCACACTTCACAGCACTCTCAGTCCCAGAATACAGACCAGTTATCAAACCAATAGTCCTTGCAGGAAAACCCCGAAGTGCAAAAGATCCCAGGTGACTCACGATGCCTGAGCAAACGCCTTTTTGAGATCAACATGGGCTGAAGCACCCCGTCGAAACTCCGTGGCGTTCCACCAGGACACAAAAGCGTAGGTACGGTCCTTTTGTTGACTTACCAGGCGTGAACCCAGATCGAGGTCTCTGATCTTCCCCCAATGACTGCGAATTTGTGTCAAAAAATAGATGGGCAAACCCCTTTCCCTGGCACGCTGAGCATGTAAACCCGCGGTAATTTTTGCAGTCCTGCGGTCCCCTTTTCCCCTTTCCAGATAGGGACGACCAGCCCCCTTTTTCGTCAGGGGGAATGGTACCTGATTCCCACCGGCAGTCAGGACAGCAAACCCGCGGATCATGGCCTCACCCCCAGCTTTGAGGACCTCCGCACTGATATTACAAACACCAGCTCCCTTTTCCCACCCTTAAATTTGCTACAGCCTCTCTGATTTCGTAAAGAAGGTGCGGTTTGTCAATGGGAGGATGGGCATCCATGACTGTAACCCAGGGGTGTGAGGCTGCCAGGGGGAGGGTCCCCGTAAACAACGCCCAAATACTCACCCAACGACCCACGCCCTCCATGCCGACACAAGGCCCCTCTGTGCTAATAGCACTCGCCCGGAAGGAGACTTGGAACGGAGCTTCTTCAGGGCTCGGTGGCGGGTCGGAGGTCTTTTAGCTTTTCAAATCCCCGACACCCTCAGCGAGGACCCTGACATACCTCTCCTTGTCTCTCCTCAGGGGGGTTTCTAGTCCGGCGGACAGACCCTGTGCGGGGCCCCGGGTTTCCCCAGCCACCCGGCAGCGCGACTCTCCTCGATTTTTTCAGCGTCTCCGTCGAGAAAAAAAAACACGCCTTGACCCGGGCGCCCCCCCAATACACTCCGGCAGCCTGTAGAGTTTCACGTTTGAAGGGGATCCGACAGTTCACAGGACCCCCCGAGAGCACGAGACAAAAAACCGTTTTGAGCTGCCACCGCTACTCATGAGCACATTTAAAAAAATCCTTCAGTTTCTCAAGATAAAAAACCAGTATGGTTCCCTATGAGATTCTTCTGGATTGACATGAAGCTTAATGTGAAAACAACAAGTCTGTGATCTGTTCCAAAGAACTCAGCACTCCGGTAAACCCGCATTTCGGAGGATCCCCCAACGAGTACTAACGAGGAGGGGCGATTCCTTAGCTACCCTCCGGTTTTACATCCCATGCCCCAGGGCGCGGGGCTCTGGTCTTGTCCAAGAACCTGCAATTCTAAACCTTTTGGGGCCCCTTGCAAAGTTCAGAAGCAGAGAACTTTTTGGGTTTTTCGGGTACCGGAGCCATGGGGCCAACAATAACTGGGCCATCTCTCACGTGCCACTAGTAGCATTAAAAGGGGCCAAGCAATGACTAAAAGAGATTTAATAAAAAGATCTGATAAATCTAGATAGTCATGGTCTAAATGTCTTTTCCCTCCCCGGAGAGCAAAAAATTGAAAAATTTGTGGGAACTAGACAAAAATAGGAATAAAATTGGAAGAAGGAGCCCTGAAAAGGTTTGTGCTAGAAAATTATAGAAAAAACGTTGAGTACCAGAAATCAGTACGGGGTTTTGGTTGCCCGGAAAATTTTAATAATCAATAGGTAATGGTTTTTTTTGCCCCATCTACCCTTATTACCTTTATGTAGTGCCCACCTTGGGAGTGTACTCTCAGTCCTTTTTACTCCGCTGCCACCACCCCATTAAGGGGGAAAAATATATGATGGAAAAAAAATAAAAGTTTTAAAGGGAAAATATGTATTTTGGGAAAAACTGAAGAAAAAACTCTTTAAATATATTTCAAATTTATAAATATTCAATCTTTTCGTCACTTCCCAAGGGTGACTTTAAAATTATCTTAATATTAATCTTCCCCCCTCCTAGGATACGGTGTAATGCTCAAGTCGTATCCTAATAAAATTTTACTAACTTTGGTAACTTCGCTCACTGTTACCCCTTAACGTACCACATGTAATGCTAAAGCGTTTCCAATATAATGTATACGTAGTCACCCACTTCCACTGTTTCCTTCATTTTATTTTTAAATTTCCTTTTTTTTCTCCTTGTCCTCACAGGCGGGCGGAAAATGTTGGGTTGCCCCCTCTGCCTTTTGGAGCGCTTGGCCCCCTGGTCCCCCAACAGCATCCTACCTTGGGACCCTAATAATGCACTTCTTAGTTTGGTAAACAAAAAAGAATCACCAGAAGTCAGTCTACATCCTATTTTAACAAACTTTTCAAAAATACCTTTACCAAAGGGGCAGAATTCACCTTCCCACAGGCACTAATCAACGAACGTCGAGGCTTCAAAAATTATTCAAACCCAAAAACCCCCGTTCCCCCTCGTTTCGACGTGTTTTAAATTTACTACTTTTTAAAATATAAGCCTAACCAGTGATTCGGGAATGGGCGTGGGGGAAAAAATCCTCGTTAGCTTTTTAAATTTAGGGTTTTTTTTCATTTTTCCCCCTATTAATGTAATTTCTCGCTTTACAAATATTTACCCACTAATAAAATTTAGTTTTTGGGGTAGACTAAAACAAAATAAAGAAGCTAAAATCTGCAGGACTCGTAACTCAGTACGAAGCAGGATCGAGACCAGTTTGAAAGGGGATTCTTTGAAAAAGTCCAAATGCAACGGTTACTAAAAAACCCCCACTACTTCCCACATATAGCCATAATTAAAGAGATAAAAAACCCCATACGTGTGGTATTTGATTGTTGAAAAAAACTAATTCCGGAGTAACAGCTTGAAGACTGTCTTCATGGACCCAGCCTAACGAAAAACTGGGGGCTTCTTCTAAGTTTTTAGAACGAACAAATAGATATGTAGCAGATTCAGAAAAGTTTTTTTAAGAATAGGATTGAAAGAATTGATAGGGATTACACCGATTTCTCGGGCCTAGTGATCCCAAGTGAAATACCCCTTGGATCTTCTTACAGATTTAAATCATTCTTTTTGGGAGTAGTATTTTCGCCCCTTTCTATTTCAAAGATCTAGAACTTTCATTTAAATAAAGAAAAAGAAAATAAGAGAAGAAACTTGCTCAAAACTCTCTATATATGGACAATCCAGGGCCCCATTAATGATGAGAATTCCTTACTAAAAATTTATGATGTAGCCAATAAGGTTTAAACTCGGCTAATAGCCATTCAAAAAATGGGTACCAATTCACCACTCTTGAGGGCAATTGCCTTGGCCCCAAAGAGAAAACTTTAAAAGGGGTTTTGGTTTTTGCAGTGGGACTCTCAAATTGACCACTTCAATTAAAAATTTTGAATGGGGATCAGAAATAGCAAGGGCCTTGCTAAGAAGTTAGTAAAATTTTTGACCCTTTAGGGAAAATTAAACCTCAAAACCAACCCCTTTAAATTTTTAGTTTAGGAAAATTTGGGCTAAAAAAAAATTGTTGGGGTGAGGAATTCATAGGGAAATAAATAATTCTTTGGGGGAACCCTTTCCCCTGAGTGCCAAGAGCTCTCAAAAAACATTTTTCCCAGGGAAAATGATGGAGGAAAAAATTCTAACTATGATTTGCACTTTTTACAGAGCATCCCCCAAGGCCCAGGGGTGTCTTATATGTTATGTTTAATTGAAACCCCCGCTATTGATGCCAAAGAAAGTTTTGGCCCTAAAATCAAGAACTTGCCTCGTTGGAGTAACTGCAATTTATTAGGAGCAAAATTAAGTAAATAGTAAAAAAAACTTTGCACTCCATAATTTTAAAAGAACTTCCTTTTGGGAGACAGCGAAGAGCATTACAATGGGTGATTAATAAAAAAAACAAATAGTTATGTAAGGGAAAAGGGGAAGAGAAAAGATCAGTTTTAAAACAGGCTGTAAATTTCATCACTTGGCCAATGAGGATAATCCAGCAGAATTTAAAACCCGAGGGTTAAAAAAATCTAAATTTTTGATTCTAGTTTGTGGAGGAAGGCCCCATTTTTTGGTTGAATTGTGAGGAAAAACCCGGCCTACTCAGAAATTTTAAACAGCGTCAAAAAAGAAAATAATAAGGTGGAAGAAGTTAAAGGGTGAACCCCTTGGGGGAAACCGACGAAATTTTCTTTTGGAGCAAATTATTAAAAGTAACAAAGTTGGGTTTAAATTCAAGAGAAAATTAAGGGAAACAAGAGCAAAAATAAAGCCCAAAAAGTATGGATATCTAGACACAAAAGAGAGCTATGTGAGGCCTTGAGGGATCTAAAGAACCCTTGAAAAACCCCAAGCCAGACATAGTAAAAAAACTAAACCTTTTTGAGTGAAGATCCTTTTTTAGGTGTCGGGCAGAATTGATCAGGCAAATTACTTATCACAAAATTCCCCCTGCTACGCCAAACCACCACATCACTAAACTTATAATTTTAAAATATCACTTAGTACTAAGCATGGTGGGCTGCAAGAGACACTATGAAATTACGAGAAAATTTTTGGATTCCCAAAGGCTAAGCAACCCTCAAGCCCGTGCAAAAAAACCTGTTACATATCAAAAGGGTTTCAAGGACCCCGATACAAATACCCCCCTCCATCCCCTTTTCCCCAGGAAAGAATAGGATTTAAGGTTTTCTTTTTGGTAGGGATTTTATTAAACAGGTTTTATTCCATAATTAATTAGAAAAACCCAAATTTGAACAAAAAAGGTTTTATAGTATTATTTACCTGGCAACTTCCCCCACTATTCACTTAGAGATGGTCACCGATTATCGGCAGCACCTTTTTTTTAAACTTCAGGGGATTTTCGGCCCGAAGGTCATGCCCTAAATTAAATACGAAATGCTACAAATTTTAAGTTAGGTTCCAAACCCGCTTAGCCAAACTTTAGAAAAATGCCAGAGTGCAAGAAAGAACTAGAAGTTTAAGGGGGGTGATTTTTTAAAAACCCCCCGAGCCCCCTTGGGTTTGGGGGTTTTTATAAGGATGAAGGGACGGCAAAGCGTCTAAGGAAAAATTTATTTTAAGAAAGCCATAAACTTTGGGTGACCTCCACACAATTTTTTGGGAGATTTTAATGTAGAGTTTAATAAAGGGCCCCCCCATATGTCACCAGTAATTTAGGTGAGCCCAAAACACTGAGCCTTCACATCATTGCAGGTATTGATGAATTCTTCCAGCAGACAATTTTAAGTTTGATCTAGACCCATATATCAATGCAGACAAAATTTAAATTTAAAAATAAAAAAAATTTTAAAGTATCAAATAAATGCCATGACCTAGGAAAAAGGAATTTCCTCTCTGTTAGATAGACACATCCATTATCAACAATCACTGAAGACAAAAAGTAAGGGGGGGGGGGAGGTGGTATTTAAATTTAAAATGGAAAATGAGGAGTTGGCCTTTGGGTTTTGAAAGAGGAATTATAAGAGACGGGGGGGCACAAACTGAAATTAAAGACAAAATGGGTTTTTTTAGTAATAGAACAGGAAAAAAATTATATCCACTGAAGTAGTGCAGATTTTTTAGGGTCTAAAGGGAGATCTGAGGGGAGAAAACAACTCCCGAAGAAAAAACCCAAAACAGGCCTTCTTCTCATTTAGAAAAAGGTGGTTCCAAAAAAATCCTAGACCGCGCCCTAGATTTGGGCAGAATTTTCAACAAAATGATTTAGGAAGGGCAGCTTTAATTAATTTTTTTTTAATTCAATTTTTTTCCCTTTGGCCCCCGAATGTCGGAAAACATAAATTTCTCCCGAGATAATTAACCCCCTTCCTCGGGTACAAATTCAAGGCCTACCCCCCGTGCGGCAGGTTTTTTAAAATATAAAAAAATTATGATATATTTTTTAAAAGGGCCCAAAAAATAGGATGCCCTTTCAACCAAAAATTATGTTTTGTCTTGGTGGGGGAACCAGCAAGTGAAGAGTTACGCAATGCAGCAACAGGGCCTGACCGGCTGCCAGACGCACAATGAAACTACTTTTACTCAAAAATCAGCTTTTTTTTGGCACAAAAAGCTTATTCATGCATTTATTCATTCATTCATACTTTTTGTTTTATTCCCCTCAAGAATATATTGAATTCTTGACTATTTAGCCCCGCCATTTAAGTAGAGGGCGCGGCAGCGCGACACGTCGTACTGTACCCCTTGACCTTATTAGTACACTAACCCCGCAAGCAGAAAAAGAGGTTCATTTTTAAACGCAAAACTTGACAAAACCCTTGCCATACAAGCTATCAAACGAATATTTACCCATAATATATTGAGCGCGCAGTTTAAATACAGAAAAACCCAAAAGTACCAGCCCCGTGGCCCCTAAATATGAGAGACCATTTGTACCAGCCGCAGTGAAGGGGTTAAGAATATTACTAAAAGTAAATAGTAGTAAACATAGGAGTAATATAAATTTATTGGGAAATTGATTTGGTCTCGTATACCTTTGGAGCGAACTGACGACCAGGGGAAGACAGCTGACTCGGTCTCTTTTAGTCACCGACCACCGAGGCGAGAAGATCATCGCCCCTTTGCTCCTTATCCACATTTTTAGAGACACCTCGTGATGTTCTCGTGTAAATATTGTAAATAGTATTCATGGAGAGCATGGGTTACTAAACCCAAATATCCCTGTCCATGAGTCTGCTTGTACCATCGAGAAGGTTTCGTCTGCCTGCAATATTGTCTGCAATCTTCAACATCTAAGACGTCACCAGCTAAGTACACCCTTTTTCAGGAGGTCTGACAGTTAACCCACTACACTTCTCCTAGCTTATTGAGATCTCAATAATAAGGTTTAGCTTGGTGACATTAGTTGGACAGCCACTACTACCAGGTAAATATTTTTAGTGGTAGTTAGTTCATTTCAAGTTGTCCCTTAATTTAATTCTCTTTTTCAGATGTGAGTTTAATTCAAGCACCAGTGTTTTAATTTATATTTAGGAGTGTAACCATTCGGGTCATCCTATCAATTTATTTCCCACAGATACCTATATCCAAATTATTTGGGATTGAGGAGTGAAGAAAAATTACTATGCTATATAAAATTAAAATGGCTATATATTACTTACGCTCACAACTTTGTGTAAACTTTCCGTCAATCGTGAGTCACGGGATTGACCCATTTTCCCGCGTTACACAAGTAATACCACAAGTAAAGAGTGAAGTGAATGTAATGTACACTGTGCTCTTTATTCATCTTTCCTCTTCATGATGAAGTAAATAAACTCCATGGCTCTAGGTGCAGCCGTTTTGGAGATATTAGCTACTGAAGAGGGGTAACTATGGTACAAAATGTGCTTTTGTCTGGATGGCTGGCTAGGCTGTGGCTCAACAAGCTACCGTGCGTCACCCATAAACCCTGTGACAATTGTAACGATAGAAAATGCACTGATTACTTACTCATAATGGTATTTACAGCCAAATTCCCAACATCCGACCTTCAAACATCCGACTTGTCCAAACAACCGACTTTTTTCTTCTATGTCCCAAGTCGGATAAATTATTAAACAATTCCAGACAACCGACCCTCGGTCAGACTATTAGGAGGGCTAATACTGCTGTGGGCGTGCTGTGGTGGGCGGGGCAGCTGCTGTAAAGGGCGTGACAGCTGTTCAAAACACCTGTAAGACGCGGGTGTGGGCCTCGAAGTCGATGAAGTCGATGAAGTGTGGGGGTAACACCTTGGTATCGGTGATTTTATTCTGATTCTTGAAGTGTTGTGGTGTTTGTTGCTTGATCACCCCGTTTTGTGCTTATAATTGTAAATATTATTTTGAAATGTCTTGGTTTTTTGCAAACCCAAAATGTTCTTGTTTTTTTCCTTTTTTTCCACATCATTTAACAAAGTTTGTTCTTCACCCCTGCATCCTTTTCATTGCTAGGAGAAAAAAAGTTGAAAGGGGTTTACATCATTGTCAGTGTTTTGTTTGTAAAAAGGGGTTTAATTTTTTATGAGGTCTTTATATTCCTCGCAGTTAATAGGAAGTGTTCAAAAAAATTTTCACCTGTCCAGTGTTACATGTCGTGCATGCGTTTTCCCTTTTTGTTTTGCCCTTTTGCCGGTCGGGCAAGATATCTTTAAGGATAAATTGAACAGAAAAGCAAAATTTTGAGCAAGCTACTTTTTTTTCTTGCTCCCCGCAGAAAATCCCTTTTAAACCCTTTAACCCCAAAAACCCAAAACCAGCAGCCCTTTTTTCTGTCTCCTTTTAAATGTCTCTTTTTCAAAATTTTAAACCCAAAGGGGGTTTGGTTTTTGGGCGTATTGTGCGCAATGACATCATTTGCCTGTCCCCACGCCCCAAATTTCAAAATTTTCTCCCATCTGGCTTCGACTTCAAGTCACTCTCTTACAAAATTTTAAATTCTTGGCTGTATTTCCCCCTTCACCTAACTCCTCGATTTTGTAAAATTTTTGGGACTTTTTAACATAAAAAGTGGAGCACATCTCACCCTTCATTTTCTTTTAGCTAAAATTTCCATTTTTTGGGGGGATTTTCAATGTTAACCCCCAGCTTTGGCAAATTCATCTTCTTTCATGACCAACCTGGTGAAAAAGGGCCTACAACTTTTCTTCCTCAAGACCTAGAGCAGCTGGTGCGGGCCCCCCCTCCCGTTTTTCCTGACCCCTTGGGGAGACACCCCCCCCAACATCGGATCTTTCCAAAACTAAAAACCCCCTTCGCTTACTCTGTAAAAAATATTTTCCTTTTGGGTTCCTCCGATCAAAATTTTATTTCGAAAACCTGTCCTACGCCCCGGTACCGCCCGGGGGAACCCATCTAAGGGGAGGTGCTTCGGGCACTTAACTCAGCTAATGGGAAGACCAAAGGCAGTATACTCTGTTTTTCCAGGGAAAGGTTACTGTTCCATGTAAAAAGGCCCCATTCTTTGTGCAAGCGCAAAAATGAGGTCATAGTCTCGGCATGGGGGGCGAAATTCCCCCTATTTTTCCTCTAACCCCCTTAAACCCCGTCAACCTTGGTTTAACCCCTGCTGTTTATGCTTTTCCGAGATGAGAGGTGGCTCAAAAACGGTACCGAAGCATCCATCCCCTTGAAAATAATGCCCTTTATTTTTCTGCCCGAAAATTTTTTCATGCCCAAATTTTTTACTTCAGCTTACCAAAAACTCTTTCTTTTCATAGAAAAAATGCCCAAAATCTTTCAAATCAAATTCCTTCGTGACTTCTGGAATCAAGCTAATAACATCTTAAAAATTTTTCTTTCTTCATCTTTCCCTCCTAGGGTTTCCCACCCAGATGGTCCACAGCTGTCTAAATTACTTCTAAAGCGAACTCTTCCCCTAAAACCCTTTTGCAAAAAAATTCCCTCTGGCGGGAGAAGGGCTTTTTTCCCCCTTTCCCCCTCCTCCCCTTGACTTTTTTAAATCCTGTCTTTTAAGACCCTTTTCGGAAGGATGTTTTCTTTACCCTTTGGCCCAAAAGATCCTCGGAAGGTTTAGGGGCCTGGACGGAGTCCCCCCTGTTCTAAAAAAAAACTGTGTTTCGTTCTTGCCCCTGTCCCTGGTCAAATTTTCCGTCTTTGTCATCTACTTCCCCCTTTCCCTTCCCTTGCGGGAAGTTTGCCCAACCCAACCTTTTCCCCTAAGAAGGGTGACTTTTCTAACCCCTTTCAAACTACCGTCCTATAGTTTTGATTTCCCTCCCTTTTCTAAAGTTTTTAAATTTTCTATACTTAATAAGAAAAAAAAAATTTTTTAAAGCATCTATCGGCTCACAATTTCTTTTGTCGTCAGTAGGGTTTTTCCGTAAAGGGGCGATTATGGCAAATCTTCTAGCTTTTTAATTGAATCTTGGTCATCCCCCTTTAGGGGTTTTGGGTGAAAAATTTTGCTGTTGCCCTTGACATAAACAAAAAACTTTTGGGTAGAGGGTTGGGACAAATCTTTTAAATTTTCCCAAATTTCCCTCATTTTGGTTTCTATCCTTTCTCTCTGTTTTTTTCCTTTATTTTAAGTTTTCCCTTTAAAAACCTTTTATTGAAACCCACGTAGACGGACAATTTTTCTTCCCTTAAACTATCAATAGTGGTGTTCCCCCGGGTTCGGGCCCATCACCCACTCTCTTTTATTATTTATTTAAGGGTTTTTAAGTCTAAAATTTAAAGCCCTATCCACTCTACGCTGATGATTCTACCCTGCATTTTTTAAAGCGTTTTTTGGGGCGTCCAAATCAACAGGAAAATAAAATGATTCACGGAGAGAGCCAACCCAGCGCCTAAATTCGGATCTTTCATTATTTTTGATTGGGGCCCAAAACAAAAATTGTTTTGTTCCCAATCCCAAAAAACCCCAAATTTTTCCCTTTTCTATCGACAAAACCCACCAGAAAAATCCTTTTTCTTAATGACACTCAAAATGTTCCTTTCACAATTTTTTTTTTTAAAAAATTTTTAAAGGGCACCTTAAAAAATCTGAAAGGAAAAAACTCACATCTATCTCTTTCTAAAAACCGTTCTAAAAAAAAGTTAGGTGTGCTGTTTTTTTTTTTTTTTTTTTCCCCTTTTTTTATATTTTTTAATTTTTTTTTTTCTCCCCTTTTCCTTTTTTGTCCTTTTTTTTGGGGGGGCTGGGCCCTTTTTTTCCCCCCCAATGTTTCCTTCAAAATTCCCCCATGTTTTTTTATGCTCAAATGTTTTGGGGGGGGCTAAATCATTACCCCCCCCTGGGGGCCCCAAAAAACTTTTTTCCCCATTCCCCAATTTTCCATCCCTAAGCAAAGGGTTTCAATCCCTTTTTTTCACCCCAGGTTCTTAAATCTTTCCTTTACTTTTTATTTTCCAAACTTTTAAAACTTTTCGAAGGAACCCAAGCCCCCCCTCCCGCGGCCTCCCCCGGTTTTATTTATTCCCCCCCTTTTCGAACTTTTCCTTTTTAAAAAGGGCTTAATAAAACCCTTTTTTTACCCTTTTGGTCCCTGGCCTTTCCCTTTTTAAAAAAAAAAAAAAAAAAAAAAAAAAAAAATCCAAAAAAAGAAAAAAAAACAAAACCCCCAATAAAATTTGGCCTACCTTTCCGTTTTTATGGGATTCCCCTTTTGGAAAATTCTTTTTTGGGCCCGGCCCCCCTTTAAGGGCAGTTGACCCATTTTGGTGCCCCGGGGGCCCCTTCCCCTTGGATTAGAAAAAAAAAAAAAAAAAAAAGGGGAAAAAAAAAAAAAAAAAGAGGGAAAAAATTAAAAATAAAGTGTTCAAGGGCCGTCCGGTTCCCCAAAATGGGAGGTTTTGACCCATATGGAAAAACAAAGTTTCCTGTCCCAGGATTCAGAACCTGAAATTTGGGTGGAAAAACCTTTTTAGGGGGAAAAAAAATTGGCTTTTTGGGTAAAAAAAAACAATCCCCCACGGGTAGCAAAATTTTCTAAGGGACAGAAAATTTGGGGTTAAAGGGTTGAAGTAAAATTTTTAATTAAAAATTTTTTGAAAGTGCCCCATTTTGGGCTCTTTGGAAAACCCCGGTGATGGCGGGGGGGGGACAAACTTCTTTTTTTGGGAAATTAAAAACAATCAATATTCCATCAGTGATGTAATACAGGCCCAAAGGGAAGGTAGCTTTTTAAATTTAAAACCCACTCTGGGTTGGGTTTTACGATTTGCAAGGGTGCCGGCCCGGTGGGGAAAAGGGTGGAAGGGGAAAGCGCTTATCATCATATGCATTTATTCCTCGCCCCGGGACATTTAGATAGGAAAGTGAAATCCTCGCCCCGGGACCAAATGTTGCCCCAAAATTTGCGAGGGGAAAACCCTAGTTTTTGCGCATTGGTATAACAAACAGGGTAAATTTTATGATTGGCACATGCACAATTTCGGTGCATCATTTTGGTTTGATTTGGTGCATATTCTAGCGCAACAGTTTGGTAAGGGAGCGGCACCTGCAGCGGCCGTGTTAACTGGTGCAACGTTAACCATGTGCGCAAATTATCGCAATTATCCAATTAACCAATTATCGCTAAATGCGACAATTTTACCATCTATGCGATAGGCGGTAGTAAACATGCGATAATATTACTATTACTAGAAGAAAAATAGCAGAAGCAGCAAGGAAAGAAGGCCATGCCTATATAGGCTATACCGTAGATAACAGTCAAGTCGCCACCTGCAGTTATGTCGCCAGCCGCCAAATATTACGAATTATAGCATCACTACTGATTTGTATGTGCCACTAAGATGATACACAGTAGTTTATATCGTGACTGTATAAGCTACCCTGTTTCAGCGTTGTTTTATGCTTTGTATCTGCAAATATAACTGTTGCGCATTTTGCTTCTCAAGTTTTTCTTGGCGCGACGACAGACATTAGCTCATCACCTTGCGGTCTACAGGACACAAGACTTGCCAGATATTTCAAACTTGAATAGAATTTGTTTTCACGTTGGCAGAGGAATTTTTTTATATCCAAGCATCTTCCGCAGCTAATATATATATATAGAGATTTGTTTTACTTTACCTCTAATTTCCCTGAATTCCCCAGAGTGGCGACTCAACTGTTGGGTTAAAATACTAGCTGGCGACTTTACTGTAGTAGGTATAACAACGTCGCCACTCGGTTGTATTTTTATAATTTGTTCATTTATAGCCCTAATATGACGCAGATGAAGACACAAAATGACACAGACTTTCCAGGTAGCCTCTTCTAGCTTTCCTGAAATCATGGATGTAGAAATGTAAGTATTAACGCCACCACACGTCTGTAAATAACAAAGAAACGTTGTCCTGGCGACTTTACTGTTATATCTACGGTAGTCTACTTTCTATTGCTACGTAAATAATTGTTTATCAAAACTTATCATTACCGTAATACTGAATTAATTATTGTTGCAATTATGTTGAGTTTATGATAATTAGTGTTAAGCCCCACGCCGCCCTACTCCCGAAGGGGGGGAAGAAATTGCGTGCGCGGGCTCAACGGGGGGTGTTGATATAGCTCCTGTTTTAGCGGCCCCCCAACACGCTATACGGTTCTATCCAATCGGTCGCTGGTCGTGGTATGACAATTAACCCCGGCACCCCTACCTGAAGGTGCCGAGTTGGGGCATAACTCCTGGGTACTGACGACGTACACGGGCAGTGTCCGCACGTCGGAGCTACGGGGAGTTTACCTCCCCAGGCGGGTAAACGCCCCGGCAATTGCCGGGGGGGCGACCCTCCCTGTCCCCCCGAGGCCCCTAGCTTGCATAGTTGCCCCGGGGGCATCCGTTAATCGCCCGCCCTGTCATGCACTGTCAATCATATGGATACATCACCATCTGCTGCGTCGCCTTCAGGAAGACCTGTCTGTGGTACTCAAGAGGTCCTAAGATCATGTTGCAGGTGTCTCGTAATGCCCCGGGGTCCCGGGGGGGAGCCCAGGGGCAGCCTCCTGAAGGAGGTGTCTAGTAGGGCGTTGTAGCAGCGTAGAGTTTCACCTCCGCCCCGGGCCCGCCGCTAGTGTCTGGCCCCAGCGCCTAGTGGTTCCCCAAGGGCCCTGAAGAGAGGCCACAGGGGCAGGTAGTGTGGTAGGACATCGTGGCATCGTAGAGTTTTACCTGCCCCGTGGGGTGGGGCAAAGCGGGGCGACGGTGTCGGGTCGAGGCGCGGCGGAGTAGATCTCGGCCATCCTGCCGCACGCGCACCTCCGTCGTTATAACTCGCTCACTGCACTAAGACACAAGTCTCGTATAAGAGGTCACCGCGACGCAGGACTGCGTGTGCACGCACTCGATCGTCTCTAGATAGATTCTCTCTCTCTTTCCCCTCTGTTATAGGGAGAGCCAAGGTGTTAGTCACTGCCTATGCGTAATCACGGCTACGTGTCCGCCTTGTAGCGAGACACGTCTAGTCACACACACACCCAGTAAGTATCTCTCCTCTTTTCCCTCTGTTAAGGGAGAGCCAAGGCGTGGTGTGGGCTGGTTACAGGTCAAAGGGTATCTCAGTGCTGACAGTTATGAAGTGAGGTGCGAGGTGACGGCGAGGAGTGAGGCGTGTTGGTTCAGCGTTATTCTTCCTTCTCCTCGCCTTCTCACTTTCTCACCTTCTCTCACTATCTCACCTTCTCTCACTCTCCCTCACTCTCTCTCTCTTCTCTCTCTTCATCTCTCTCTCATCTCTCTCTCTCTCTCCTCTCTCTCTCTTCTCTCTCTCTCTCTCTCTCTCTCTCTCTCTCTCTCTCTCTCTCTCCTCTCTCCTCTCTCTCTCTCTCTGTCTCTCTCTCTCTCTCTCTCTCTCTCTCCTTCTCCCTATCCCCCTTCGTCGGGCGACGGGAGGGACCCTCAGCTGTGGTCAGCAAATCTGCAGGTGGTTGCTGCCCTCCCCTTGCTGGCAGATAAGGAAGATGTGTGTTGACAGAAATTGGGGGTCACTGGTATGGGGGTTTTATAACTGGTCAACGTTACTTGAATGATATTATTTGGGGATGATTTGATAAAAGATTACACAACTTGAATGGAGGATTTAACTTAGTCTTATGGTTTCACTATATGATTTAGTATGACCACGTCTCACTGCGGAGTACGGGAAAAGGGGGATGTACTTAAGGGGAAAGGTAAAAAGGGTTTAGGTTTAAAGGGTTTTGCTGCCACCAGCCCTGGCGAGTAGTTCACTATGATTACTCCCTGGGCACGTTTTGATTAATATTAATATTAGATTGATCTTGGTAGTCGTGGTTGGTACGGGGAAATTTATACCGAGTAAAGGCTGACTCTTTTGGAATGGTGGGGAATTATTGTCCTAACACAGAATATCACCTGGGTTTTTATAATAACACAAGAACTATATTTGCAAATGATATCCTTTTATTCATAGTGACATAGTAAGTCTCTTGCTTGAGATCATATCCAACATATAAGGGTTAACCTGTACCGAGAAAACTCTACTCGGAAGTAAGAAAAGCAACTTTACACCCTTGACGTAGGAACTCTTCCTAGTGAGAGAGAAAGCTCTTATGAGCATAACTCTCCTTCACTAGAATTTTCTATTCAGTGAATTGCCCTACACTTAGGTAACATATCACTTAAATTTATAAATTACACATGGAAGATAGGGATCTAGTAGAGAAAGAATATGGCGAGAAAATGTTGTGTGTGTTTCAGTAAGACCATTGGCTTTCTGAAGAAGACACGGACGGCCTGCAACGACGCGAAGAGACGAATCTTTCGTTAATAACACTTATAAGGAGGGGCAGAACATCTATGCCTTAGTGACACTGAACTTACCTATATTTTATATAGAAATATATGAATATAATATACTAAGGGAGAAAGAACACAGGAGTTAGGTACGAAGGTCTTACCTGCAACGACGCGAAGGAACGAATGACTTTTCGAGATTATGGCCTGGAGCAAAAAGGGGACTTGTTTGAAGCTTTTAGGCGTGACCTCAAGTGAGTAACTTTTAATCCCGAAATAACTTTTTAAATATGAAACTTGCGTATATAAAACATGTGGCTTATAATAAAAAACCTGTTTACTTTGATACTAAAGAATTTAATATGCTTAGTCTAATAACCAAGAAAGGGTATGATTTGTGGGCCCGTCAACCGTCCGAACACATTTTTGGAGTGGTATGTATGAAATATGGAGCATAGAAATTTGGAAAGGTTTTCATTTTAGCGTGTATCGTTACTAACACGTCCATATATGACCATAACCGAAAAACGAATGGGGATTATTTGAAAGACCTTAGAATCTGGGAGTGAAACTTGGTCTAAACCAGATAGCTGGCAAAAGATAAAAAGATCTGACATCATTAGTTATCACTGATCGCAGAATAATTATTCCACGGAAATTTGCCTCCCCACACGGGATGTCGGGGAGGGGGAAAGTGAAAGAAGGCCCAGAAGAAAATGGCGGGCAAAGGAAAGAAATAGAAACAAAATGGTGGTTTAGAATTTGAGGCGATGAGTCACCCGTGAAAAAAAGAGAAAAAATTAACTACTGACAAGACATAGCTCGGGAATTTTATAATAATAATTTTCCTACTACCCTCTCCCGAATAATGGGCATTACACGCGTCTATTCTCCGGAAAAATTAAATTCTATGGGATCAAAGTAACTACTTACGGATCATGTTTCCGTTTTAAAACTGCGTCAAGAGGAGGTATGTAGGGGACGAATTTAGAGTGAATTTAATGGATATTCCTCTGTCCTTTGAAAACGGGGGGTCTGTTTGTGTTTAGTTACACGAAAATCCAATGAAAGGAAAGTATCCCAGTCAACCTGATCCCCGGGGTATGACGTGGCCGTCAACCTTGACTCAGTGCCAGTTTTTCTCGGTGAAAGGGAGATATCCCAGAGGCGCACGCCGGCTAGCCTCTGGTAAATGATAAAGCCCAAACAAGTCCTGAAATATCCGCCACACCGCAAGCTGGTTGACTGTAAGGTGAGAAGCGTAGTACTACTATCTCGAATAAAATACTCCTCCCACTAAACCAGGCTTAGCCCGTGAGAACCAGACGCCCCGACTTCTAGACATGAAAATCTCCTACACCCAAAATTGCTTCATCTAGTCTGACACTACACTCCCCTTTGGGACTCAAAAAATTTACATTTAACACTTTTCGCTTAATCTTCACCTGAATATACCTGGTCGTGTTGATTGTAACTTGAATTAAAATACCTTGAAGACTCACCGAACCAGACTGAGTCTGTTAATGAAATTCATCTGAGACTGGTATCCCAATCAACCTCTTACCTGGATATATTAAGAACATACTGACCCTCAATTTGTTTTGAATCCTGGTCAATGTTGTACATTTAACACTTTTCTATTTGATTTCCACAAGAGTAATAACCGGGTGACGCTACAACTACCCTAACCAGAGTAGGTATTAAACTTTCAAGTTCAAAAAATAAATTTTCAATGTTCATATTCAAAATAATTCTTCCTTGATTTTCTAACATTTAACTAATTCATAACTAACACTGCACTGAACACTCCTGGATTAGTCTTCTAGGAGGTCTCCGTAGGTCGGGTTGTGAAGCTTGAGAGTGCGGAAACAGATGTCGTCGAGCTCCTTGCTATCGACGCAGCAAACGTCGCTGGCGTCCTTGGTCAGCCGGTGGATGGATAGTATGGCGCTGTATGATTCGGCTACCTTAGGCGACGGGACAACCGAGAAGGTAACCATTACCTAGGATCTTGGAAACTAAGAGCGTATCCCTGCCAGAGTCTGTGTCTCCATTCTTGGAGGTGGCGTCCACGATGTCGCTCACAGCGGCGATGATGTAGATGTTCTTAGCGCTGGGGTTATTAGCGTAACTCATGACGACGTCAGTGGGAAGGCTGAGAGAGATCCAAGACTTCCCTCCCGACGCGGCTTCACGTCCTCTCTCTGCCATGGTGGTGGTGTCGAGGCGTGTTGGTAGCGGCTAGAGGAACAGCGGCTACGGCGGCTGGCTATGAAGGGTGGCGGACTGTGATGGGCGGCGGAGCTGAGGCGAGCGTCGCTGCTAGGCGCGTGGCGGTGAGGAAGGGTGGCCGAGTTGAGGCGAGCTTGGCATCGAGGCGCGCGGCAGGCTCTAAGGGCGCGGCGGTCTGTCAAGGGCGCGGCGGCGTGCGGCTGGCTGTGTCGGCTAGGCGTGGCGGCTGCCGCGGCTAGGAGCGGCGGCTACGGCTTGCTTCTTACAGCTCACGCCCCCATGGTCATGGGTTTATGTGTGTATGGTGTTTGGTTTTAGGGGGGAATCTAAAAGCCTACTATAATGATCGATTACTATATGAAAATTTACTGAAATTTGACTATCTTGCTATTTATTTTTCCAGGTGTGATTCTGTTGCTGTTATTTTTAGGAAATAATATACCACCGCTATAGTCACCAGTGTGTTGACAGAAATTGGGGGTCACTGGTATGGGGGTTTTATAACTGGTCAACGTTACTTGAATGATATTATTTGGGGATGATTTGATAAAAGATTACAACTTGAATGGAGGATTTAACTTAGTCTTATGGTTTCACTATATGATTATAGTATGACCACGTCTCACTGCGGAGAGTACTGAAAAGGGGGATGTACTTAAGGGGAAAGGATAATAAGGTTTAGGTTAAAGGGATTTGCTGCCACCAGCCCTGGCGATAGTTCACTATGATTACTCCCTGGGCACGTTTTGATTAATATTAATATTAGATTGATCTTGGTGTCGTGGTTGGTACGTGGAATTATTACCGAGTAAAGGCTGACTCTTTTGGAAGTGTGGGGAATTATATGTCCTAACACAGAATAATCCCTGGTTTTTTATAATAACACAAGAACTATATTTGCAAATGATACCTATTTATTCATAGTGACATAGTAAGTCTCTTGCTTGAGATCATATCCAACATATAAGGGTTAACACTGGGACCGAGAAAACTCTACTCGGAAGTAAGAAAAGCAACTTTACACCCTGACGTAGAACTCTTCCTAAGTGATGAGAAAGCTCTTATGAGCATAACTCTCCTTCACTAGAATTTCTATTCAGTGAATTGCCCTACACTTAGGTAACATACCACTTAATATTTATAAATTACACATGGAGATTTGGGATCTAGTAGAGAAAAAATATGGGGGAGAAAATGTTGTGTGTGTTTCAGTAAAAACCATGTGGCTTTCTGAAGAAGACACGGACGGCCTGCACGACGCGAAGAGACGAATCTTTCGTTAATAACCTTATAAGGATGGGCAGAACATCTATGCCTTAGGGACACTGAACTGTACCTATATATTTATATAGAAATATTTGATATAATATACTAAAGGGGGAAAGAACACAGGAGTTAGGTACGAAGGTCTTACCTGCAACGACGCGAAGAGACGAATGACTCTTCTGAGATTATGCCTGGAGCATAAAGGGGACTTGTTTGAAAAACTTTTAGGCGTGACCTCAAGTGAGTAACTTTTAATCCCGAAAAAACTATTTAAAATAATGAAACTTGCGTATATAAGAACATGTGGCTTATAATATAAACCTGTTTACTTTTATACTGAAAAATTTAATATGCTTAGTCTAATAACCAAGAAAGGTATGATTGTGGGCCCGTCAACTGTCCGAACACATTTTTGGGGTGGTATGGTATGAAATATGGAGCATAGAAATTTTGGTAGGTTTTCATTTTAGCGTGTATCGTTACTAACACGTCCATATATGACCATAACCGATAACGATGGGGATTATTTTGAAAGACCCTTTAAAAATCTGGGGGTGAAACTTGGTCTGACCAGATAGCTGGCAAAAGATAAAAAGATCTGACATCATTAGTTTTTCAAATGATCGCAGAATAATTATTCCACGGAAACTTTTCCTCGCACACGGATGTCGGGGAGAGAGGAAGTGAAAGAAGGACAGAAGAAAATGGCGGGCAAAGGAAAGAAATAGAAACAAAATGGTGGTTTAGAATTTGAGGCGATGAGTCACCCGTGAAACAAAGAGAAAAAATTAACTACTGACAAGACATAGCTCGGGAATTTTATAATAATAATTTTCCTACTATCTCTCCCGAATAATGGGCATTACAGATGTGGCGTAAGCATAAACACCATTGCCTCTCTCCCTATCCACCTCCGTCATCAATACTCTCTCTTCTCTTCCTTCATTCTCTTTCTCCTTCTCTTTCCCCATTTATCCTTCTTTCCCTTCTATTCCTCATTCTTCCACGTCTCCAGCCCTCACAATTAGTATGATCCAAAATGTATGGGAGGGGGGAACGAATGTTTTCCTAAATCATTTAATTCTAGCGCATTTCAGACCTCAATCTAGCTTCTAGGTAGCATCTCCTTTACGTCTGTTACATTTGGCACTGGCAACTAGAGTTGTGAACTGTACGATAATTATCGTACTTGTACGATAATTTGACTATCCGTACGATGTACGATGCATGGTTGAATATCGTACACGAAAATACGATAATTGACTCACAAATATAATTACATTATAAAGTCGTGCAAAAATTGTCATCGCAAAAAAAAAAAAAAAATTGTCGCTATCAACTTCCGCGAGAGAGAAAGAGAGAGAGAGAGAGAGTTTTGAGTTTGACTTTTGGTCCTTTGCATGACATTGATTTGGACCGTTGTTTGCCGCAGTAGAACGCAGATTGTGAGAGGGTTTGTTTGTTTGTTTGTTTTGTTTAGAGGATAATGCCTCAGAGCCATATAGTGATCTACCGCTGCTGCATATTAGTGTTGGCCGAAGCCACCACCCCGGGGGGGGGGGGTTACAAACCCCCGGCTGGCACCCGGTACCCATTCACTGCTGGGTGGACAGGGGCTAGGGATTTAAGAAAGACCACCCATCTATCTTTCGCTCCGCCCGGGGATCGAACCCGGGCAGTGTGTAAGGGAAAAGAGAGATTGTGTTACTTTCATCCCTACACATGATATGATAATGTCGATGACAACTGACACTATCATTATAAGCGCCAGCTGACACAGGGGATATAAAAGAATAGAGGAGGAACAGGAATTCCTCTTTTCTTTTGAGGATGATAGCTATATGTAGAGTTCTCGAGTTCAGCTTCTTTTGAGTCATTATATTATGTGTTACTAAATATATTTTTGTATTATTTAATTTCATTTATTTTGGAAAAAATATATGAACATGGAATTTTGTGTCATGATTGGATATATTATATATTTTGGTGAAAAGAGAAAATATTTTTATATGTGGAATGCTGAATTCAATGATGTACATGTATATAGTTATCTACTGACTATTATTTTAGCTAAGGTTGTACGACAATCTATCTGAAAATACGATAATTTTGGTGGCTTGGTACGATAATGTGGGCTACAAAAGTTCACAACCCTGCTGGCAACGCTGCTCGGAGCCTCGGACTGCGACAGTTTTCAGTGCGTTGGCGGACGTTGCAGGTGAAGGACGTCGATTATTTCTTCTAGAATTGTTGATACTTTGATCTCTAGGATCAACACCATGGTGAAGGTGGCGGTGGAGTATTGGTGAGTCAACACTGTATTTGCCTCACACAATGCATAAACTCCCAGCATTCCCTCCCAATACTATACTGACATCGGTGGACTATTGGTACCTGGAACTGTCGCCGACAGGAATTCTCGCAGACGTCGGCGAGTGTTCCTATTTTCGGCGACAGTTCCAGTTCTTGATCTTGATATTGCAATACGCAATATGGCTAATATTTAGAACATGACTGTGTCTGGATTCAAGTATTTTCACCTTTCTTCTGTTTCTATAGGTCAGAACGAATTTGAAAGTAACAATGAAATGTTGTGCAAACATTAAATATTGACCAGTTTTTGGTATAATTTCGGTAGTGGGCTTTCACCGATTTCGAGGCCAAAACTTAGTTTTCCTGGTAAATTGGTACTTTCAACCAGTAATTGAGTACGAGGTCAAAGGTACTCTTGACTTTTCCCATGTATTTTGATGTGTTAAGAATAATGGTTACATTAAAAATCGTCGGAAATGCGGGGCTAAAAGGAGGCTAGATCAATTTATGGATGGGGATGAAAGGTGGATGTAGGTAGTGTTAAGTAACAGGAACTACCTCATGTAACAAGTCTCACCGCCTCGGCGCCTCTTGTAGCTTCCTTATTTTCTTATGTTCTTATGTTATGCGTCATTTTGCAGTTATCTCCCTCCATAACAAACCTGGGGACCCGTCGGGAACGCGTTTTTTTTTGGGGGGGGGGGGAATGGCAACAACTAGTTTTTTTACTGATTGTATATTATGTGTGTAGAAATTTATGTCACATACATATATTTAATAAGAGGTCTTACCTAATCAAAACCCATCGTCTATCTCATCCCGACACAATACCCCAACTAGTCAACTAACTAGGATACTTATTGGTGGATAGTGGGTTGAAATCGCTGTAGGCTTTTATCAATACTGCCTGTCCTGTGATCCGAAGTGGTAGCCGTGATCGAGGCCGCAGGTGAAGTGCGGAGGTGGAGGCGTTATTGTGGTTGGCGTCAAGGAAGCTATTCAGGCTTAATAGACGCAGCACTGATATTCGCTATGTCGATGAGACAAGTCCTATTGTATTTTAACACTATATATGTACCAAATGAACGTATGTACAAATCTCTTCATTATAATGAGAGAAGAGATGTTAATCCCGTGGGAGCTGGAAGTGTACTTGTATACACAAACACGTATATTTAACAATAGATGTTACTCCCGCAAGGGCCTGGAGTGTACTAATGTCTAAACCAGCGGCGGCGACCGGCCGCACAAATCCTACCTACACGTGTCAATCGTCGGTGGCGGCGAGGCGCACCCCTACCAATACCTGCCACGGATACATGCAAGATAGGAGCAATATTATAACGACGACCAATAGCCAGTCGCTCCAAATGAAGGTGCTAATATAAGGTGCAACCCCCCCCCCCCCGCTCGGCCACTAACTTAACCTGGACGTTGGTTGAGAAGGCGGTTAAGATTAGTTTGTTCGCCTCTCTTTTTTTTATTTAAACTATTTTTCTGATAGATTTTGATGAGTTTTGAATTAATTTGATTTTTTTGGGGGGTAATTATTATTATTTTTTTTTCACTAGGTTTTTTTTTTGCACCCCAAGCATCAACTCCACCACCACTTTCTCCAATACGCAGGTCTCCTGTACAAGCACCCAAAGTCATCATAATAAGATATGTAAATAGTGATAATTAGCTACAACATTGGGTAGCCGTAAGTTATTAAGGTTAGGTTAGGTAGGTTAAGGCTGGGGTTGGGTTAGTTAGTTAGTTATTAAGGTTAGGTAGGTTAAGGCTGGGGTTGGGTTAGTTAGTTATTAAGGTTAGGTAGGTTAAGGCTGGGGTTGGGTTAGTTAGTTATTAAGGTTAGGTAGGTTAAGGCTGGGGTTGGGTTAGTTAGCTATTTAGGTTAGGTAGGTTAAGGCTAGGGTTGGGTTAGTTTAGGTAAGGTTAGGTAGGTTAAGGCTGGGGTTGGGTTAGTTAGTTAGTTATTAAGGTTAGGTAGGTTAAGGCTGGGGTTGGGTTAGTTAGTTTTTAAGGTTAGGTAGGTTAAGGCTAGGGTTGGGTTAGTTATTAAGGTTAGGTAGGTTAAGGCTAGGGTTGGGTTAGTTTAGGTAAGGTTAGGTAGGTTACAAATGTATGTGCATGTACAGGTATGTGCAAAGGCTTCTAAACCAGGAAAACAGTCACAGCAGAGTCTCATTAAGAAGTAAGCAAGTGGTAGGGACACATTACGTACCTACCAGTTGCTTACCTTTTGACGAGGCTCCGTTATGACTCTGTTTTCTTGGTTTAAAAGCCTCTGCACATCAGCCATTACCTCAGGTCTTCTCTATAGTGTTGTCAGCGAGAACAGAGCTCAGTAATATAGCACCTGGAATATCAATTTCGCGCAAAATAACTCTAAATTCTTCCATCGCCGTAGTTTTCCCTTCGTAGGTCCACCCGCGGCGACCCCGCCTTATCCCCACAATGCACCAATGTAAACAAACCGTGACGTAGTTATGGGTAGGGTCCATTGGGAGTGTGGTTTCTGTTCACCTTATTGGATTCTAAGAAACATTCTCTCAAGAGCTTCTGTCGCAAATAATTTTGTGGAGTATTTACATGGTATATTTATGTGTATATGTATTATTGAATGGATTTGACCACCTTTATGTTAAGGGCACACTAAGTATTTATCAATCTTAAACTTTGATTAATGAGATTCTTCCTGATTATGGGATGTCCCAATTATTGCTTTATCATTTTAGACCACCACATTGTTTCATGACTGATAACGTTTATTATTCTACTTGGCAACCTAGCTGTGAGAGGAGGACCAAGATACTTCAGGAACTGCCTATATTTGGTTTCTTACTCTTGTAGTAACTTTTAACTTTTTCCTAAATATCTAGTACAGTAATAGCTTGATTTCTTTCATAGAATAAAAAAAAATAAAAAACTTCTGGAGATAAAACCAACCCTACCTTCCTTTTTCTCCCGGCAGTGGGGGATGAGGGTACCGACCCCGCTATGAGGAGCTAGCCAGGGTCATCAAGGCCAAGGTTCCTCAGGCGGAGGTCAACGGCTTCGTCGGTCGCTCAAGTACGTACCTTGTTATCCTTTGTTTTGTATGTTGTATTTGTCACTCCTTTATTAACATTTATTACTGCATTTGATAGGTTATTGATAGGGGTGATCATGTCTATTCATTCGTAGTTATTTAGTTCATCTATTTATTACTCTTTTGTAGGTCTTGATGCCTCATTCTCTGTGGTTGGATCCGTCAAGGGCTAGGCTGGCATCCAAACACTCCCTCCTTGCCTGTTCAAACCCATGTCTTTCACTCATATGTTCTTTTACCCTATCTTTACTTCTAGGTGGTCTTTCTCTCCCACTCAGACCCTTGATTTCACTTATTAGGTACACTTTTTTTACAAACTCTATACCCTTCATCCTCTCATTGTACCTCATTCCACTACTTCACTCTTCACTTTTCCCACATTCTCATGCCGCATCTTTCATACACGCTTTTCATTGCTTCTACCATCCCATCTCATCACTCCACATGTCCTCTTCAGGTAACTCATTTCCACATGGAGATGCATACATCAAGGCACGGCAGCCATTACACATGGCTGCTGTGCCTTGTTTCATGTCCATTCTCTGATCCATACAGCAAAGTTGGTAAAACAATACGTTTCCTCATACCCTTCTCAAGCTCCATGGACACATTCCTCCCTTTCATCACCATTGCAAATTAACCTCTAGCCTTTCACTGCCTGGTCTCATATTTGGTTCACATATCTCCATGTTTACATGATACTGTCACCAAATACTTGAAACACTTTCACTTGTGTCCCTCAAGGGTCCATACTGTCACCAACTCTCTTCAGCCTATACAGCCATGACAGACCCACATCCCACAAGCTTCTTACGGAGATGGCAGAACATTTGCATACACACAGCAAAACGAAGACACATCTGCATAATTTATTTAACCGCACACTTCACACTTGGTTCACCTCAAACTTACTTAAAATAGCACCAACCAAATCCTGTGTCATCTGCAAACACACGTTACCACAGACCAACCCACTTCCATTCATCCTCAGTCGTGCACAGTCTTCCCGCCTCAGCTAATATCCCTCATACAGACAGACATACAATGGCCAAACAACCATGGTGACATCTAACACACCTGTCATCAGGGTGGTTTGATCATTATGGATTTTTGTTCATTCATGTTTTTTTGTTTGTTTTTTGTGTAGGTATACCTACTCATTTATTTTATTTATTCATTTATCTATTTATTATTATTATTTTTTATGTGTATGTTCAGGTAATATTTTCAAAGATAGGTGATTTGTAGGTGTTGGCAATACAGTATAAATACTATTGATGAGTGTTTGGCGTATTTGCCTGTTCTAGTCTAGATGTGACTTACAATATTTATTACATGTGTATTTATAAACATGTGATATATATATATATATATATATATATATATATATATATATATATTTTATATATAATATATATATATATTCTGTGAGGATAATTTTCACGAGTCATGTTTAAACTTGTGACAATGCTCAGTTGCAAGGGAACCATTTGTGCTGGGTGTATTATTTGAGCTATTATACGTGTGGCAATTGACAGTGAAGAAGAGAGAGTTTGGATATAGATTAAAATGTTACAGCATAACCAGTTGCAACATTATATGCAACACAAAGAGAAAGTAGGAAAATGGCATATAAAATACAACCAAAGATTAACTAAAACACAGTCGCTATCATTCAAGATAGTATGATTGTGCCACAGTTATCAATCATTGTGTATATTTTTAGGCTAATGGTTGGTGGTACCACCGATTCGCCCCCTCCTTATCTGTACTCTTTATCCACTAAGTTATCATAAAACTATATTACGCATTAGAGTCCATTTAGATAAAACCTTATCTATTATTTGTCAGACCCTTCCAATGATGCACTATTGCAGGATCATTAGCCATCTAACAGGCTTGTTTTCAGTTAAATAGAAATTAGGAAACTGTGCAAAGTCAATTTGTGCCTTGTTACCTGATTTCCTGAGTAAGGTTTTGAGAAAGCTGAAAGGAGTAATCCTCCACCTGTCTACATCATGAAAGTGGCGATTATTGGTTAGAAGGGAGCTTTATACTTGCTTCGATTTTTCAAAACATTGTTTTAGATACTATGCCTACCCAAAGTTCAGAAACAACCATAATAGTGTTTATAGGGAATTTTTCTATCTCTTGCCTGCATAAGTAGTATGTTTTCTTGTCAAAAGTCATTCATAGTTGTGTTTTCCCTTTTTCTCATGATAGGTTCATAATCTTATTATATTTACTGTCATAGGCTTACTAACAGAAAAGGTTTGGATGGGGAAAGCATCCTACATTTTGAAACCATAGAGAGAGAAATGCTACTCTATGCTTTACTGTTCATTATTCTTAATAAATACCAAACAAACTATAGATAACACACACAAACTGGTATGGCAGAAAGTGTGGAAGCTCAGGAAGAAGCCAAAGAAATATACCTATTGTGTACATTGTAGAAGGTGGAGCTAGACTGATGAAAGTCAAGGTTCTATTCCAGGTTATGGTTAATGAGATCATAAATGAGACAGATATTAGCAGGAAAGTATAGATAGAAAGCATTATAGAAAAGAAGGAATGCTAAAGAAGATGAAGAGGCCAAGGATACAAACAAAGAACAAGAGAAGACAAGGCCTTACTGGAGATTAATTGACATAAGAATCGGGAAATTGTTGCAATCAGTATAGTATCAGTATCAGTTATAGTAGCAAGAGGCGTGAGTCAAGGAGCAGGGCAAGAGTGAAAATAGTATATGCCAACGTGGATGGATTGATATCAGCAATTCTAAAAGTACAGTATCATATTTTCGGGCCTTTAATTTAAAAGTTTAACTTAAATTAGACTGAAATTTATCATGCGTCCTCCAGGCCATAAGTGAGATCTACATCTGAGTCAACTGGCCAGTGGTCATTCTCAGTATTAACTATATCAATATTACCAGTACATAATATCCATTTTCATGCACTGAAACACTGTCGGCCAAGAATGTTTCAGATGAAACATGGCTGAGCATTTCATACCGCAGTATACATTTCTTAGTAAATTGTTTTTTGTGTATAGTTATGTGTTAAATTCTGAAAACAGATATTACCACCAATGACCTTGAAAAAAAGTTTATCAATGAAGTAGTAAATTGCTTGCTAAAAAAAGCTGAAGCCAAGCCACTGCAGTGCATTGAGACAGTTGGATGAACGAGTAAACAAAGGCATCAGCACTACCGTGGATGAGCTTTGAGTGTAAGCTTTACATGTATCTCTACTAGAAAGAAAAGATGTGCATTTGTAATGAACATAAATACAACCGAAACCATAAAACCAATGGATTAACCCTTTGGCCAGGTCATTTAAGGCGCCAAATTTGGTGCAAATCCGATGTTAGCGACGGTTTGAATTCCTCGCGGGGAATGGAAAGGGAAATTATTTATTTCTGAATTATGAATTACGAGCCTGACTCCGATGTCTGTTGGAAAGACATACTGACGGGATTTCAAAAGGTAATTGTGGCCCAGGGAAATGTGAAGCCTCTGTCGGGTCCACACAGAATTCCCCATAGAACCATCACCTGGCTCCATCTTACGGCCACTATGCAAGTCTCTGTCGACAAGGCTTGGATATTCCCCCTTGACCAAGACTGCCCCTTCAGGAATCCCCCTCAGAATACCTCAACACCAAGAAAGAGTAAAGAGAAGATAAGAAGGAGTAAGAAGAACAAGAAGAACCCCCCCCCCCCCCATGACGCATTATAAATGGTCAAATTGATCTATATGTTACTTAAGCACTTACAAAACATCTTGGTAAGATAGGTGAAAGTGTACCGCTCAACCGTTCGTTGAGTAACACAATCTCCCTCACAATTTTTTTTGAACTAAAACCGATCTTATATAAGCTGTGAATACAGGTGATCTGGTCTGCAGTCAACTGTGGCTTAGATCCCATATCCAACTGAACAAAAACACTTTCCCGAAATGTTTTGGTGACGTTTAGGGAAATCGAGCCGGGAGTGACAATAAGAAGCAATATGTCCTGGTCACTGACCATTAATGACTAATGATTTGAAGAACTGCAAGCAGGAAGTCAAGGCCGTGAGTGAGTTCCCAGACATCTTTTTTTTTCAATCATTCCCATAGGAAGCGCCAGGAGGGAATTCAAATAAATTTGTCAAGGAGCGTGACGGATGCAAGACACCGCCAACTTCTCTGTCTTCCACTGTAGAGACCTCAATTTTACGATTTTTTTCCAAAACTATTTTTCAGATCTAAATTGAGGTGCATCTATTAATGTGAAAAGCAGAGAGATCATGATTTACTGTATTCTAACGACATTCAAATAATAGATGTTAAAAATCAAAATGTAAAAAAAACGATAATAAGCGATTAATGGTATGGGTTTAAAGATAATGTATAGTATTACTATGTATACATACAGTACATACTGTATAGTATGAACTGTTATTATGGAATAAGAAAAAAAAAGACTACAGACTGCACTAGTTGCCAAAGAAGGGAAAAATTTAAAAGGACAACCATGGCCGAGTGGTTAGATCCTGGAATTGGTGAGCTCGGGGTCACACGTTCTCAAGTCCTGCCGGGTGCAAGTCTTTACTGGAAATGGTGAGCTCGGTGTCCTGAGCTGGGAGTCCTGCCGGGTGCATATCTTTCATCCATCATCGAGTTGTCAGAGTCAACCCACATGTCGCCCATCAACTCAACCTTCGGCAACGAGTGCATCGGAGGATATCGAGGGGCATGAGCCTCTAGAGGCGCCACTATAATAATCCTGCCTGTGCCACCAGGGGCGAGGGGCAACTATCATAGCCCTCAAATATCATAACATCATTAATCTTAATTAATTAATTAATAATTAATATCCGGACATTGAATATCAAGTCTTCATCGAGAGAAATCCTGCAGGCATTATAAGCACACATAATAATGTGCCGGCCAGCCCTCAATGGGAAAATATGTGACTGTAAATATGTTAGTTAGAAAGAAAAATTCAAGTCATGTGGCACAAAACAATAGAAAATAAACCGATAGTTAAAACAACATTCAAATTAGAGTTAAAGGAATAGGAAGTTAGTTAGAGGAAGATGCCTCAGGTGATCCGAAACAGTGTGGCCCAAGGTTTAGACTTTGAGCAAGAACAAAGTTTACAAGCCTGGTGTAGGGTTAAAACCTTTCGTTTATTAAAAAGACATCACCTCCAGAGACATAATAGACGATATTTTCACACTACAAATATGTCAGTGACCCTTGTATATGTATACAGTTAAAACAGAAGTGCTATAGATTAATGTCATTGCTGCCCCCAAGGAGTTGAGGTGAGGTGGTGTGGCGACATCTCGTATCCACCACTTTAACACCTCTGTTTGGTGTGGTGGCTCCGACGCCCTGACCACGGAGTTCGATTCCGACCTGGTGCTGCTATATAGTCATATTTGACCAAAACCCTAAATTTTAGGTGAGAAATATGACCAAACATCATTATTCCCGGTACCCTAGGAACGTGACCCTTACTTCTAACACTAGACTAGGGCCTATGAGGGTTTTGGTTTCACCTAAAGTCGTTTCAGTTAACGTCGGGGTTTTCAGGAACGTAACCCCGACATTAAAGCGAGGTTCAACTGGAATACTCGGACAACTAGACCACTTTGTTTTATTTTCTAATATAGATAGGTGTATATAACATTTCTAATATGAATAGGTGAATAACATTAGAATGATAATGCTTTATTAAATAATTTCAAAGCCTACACACTAAGTGATCTGAATTCTTGCTATTTATACCTATAGTCAACCCAGCCTATCTTGAGCCCTCGGGTGGGGCTGTGGGATTCCCGCATTGTTGTCACGTTCACCATTAACAGGCTGATGACGACCTCTCGCTCATACTGTTAGCTGTTACGTAAACTATTTTTAAATTATACATTTTTATAATACGGTTGCATGGTTTTGTGAATGGCCTGCGATTTGAGAGTAAAACAACGACTTTGGATACCTTCCATTACACTTGGCAACGTATCTCGTGCGAAAATGCCGGCCGAGTCTCCTTCACACGGGGCGTGCCCAGCCGGTCATTCATAACTTCATGGTCCTTCTCCCGCCATTGAAGTTTCGTAAATAAGTACGTAAACTATATTGAGAGCGAGGGAGAGAGAGAGGCGAGGAGGGTGGCGGCCTGGTTGAGGTAGTAGTGGAGTGATGTGACAACAATGCGGGAATCCCACAACCCCACTCTAGGGCTCAAGATAGGCTGGGTAGACTATAAGCTTGCCTAATATTGGCTAAGATGTATATATAATTCTGTTCTTTATGGTGAAGGGCCTTTTGCATTTCACTTATTGGAATGGACTAAATACCTATTAACAAGATTTTCTTTAGGGAGAATGTTAATTAACATTTGCAAAGATTTTGTAAGGCATCACAAATGTGTTTAACTGCTTATTTTTTTAAACTTTCAAACAAGCTTCTTTTGAAGTTTGTATAGACGACATAGAAGTGCACTCCAAGGTACGGACTATGGCCTTCCCTGATTTTGATGAGGTGGCTGAAATTACCAGTGATGTCCTTGAGGGAAACCCTGTGCGGCAGGTTTCTAAGACTGAATCTGCTGGATGCCAGGTCATGTAGAGCAGGTGACTTATCCCGTCTGACTAAACAAAGTCAGCACTTTACTCCCCTTTATAAGTGTAGCATGTAATATAATCATTTGCATGAGATGGCCAAGATTAGAAGTGCTTTCTTTGCTTCATTCATAGTTTAAGTCCAGAGGTAGAATATCTTTGTTGTAGAGTACATGCAGCATAATATTTATGTACTTCTTAAAATGTAATGCTTCTGAATGCATATTGACATCCACGTAGGATTTCCCCCTACCACACCTGCTTATGTACAGCCATACATAATTTGTAGAAGGTACAGTTTAAAGACCAGAACGGTGTGAACTTGACCTTTCCATACTGCTTTTCTTTTTAAGAAAACAAAAGTTGAAAGTTCAAGATACCCTTGATTAAAGTATTTTTTTCTGTATGCTTTGATTGTATGAAACTTGACAGTTGTACTACTTGAAGTAGGCATAGAATTTTTCCATCTGTTAAGGAAACTGATAATATTCATGAGAGCGCTATAGCTATTATGAAATAAATACACATGTTCCTTGTAGTAGAGGGGAATTGAAGTTGTGGAAGCGAGAGGGAAGGGAACTTACTCAAACATTTCAAACTTTATAACTGCTAGGAGGCAGATCTACAGGACAGGCTGTGTCCTCTTAAGGTTGCAGGATTGTATAAGGGCCGGATGGATTGTAGTGCAGAAAGTGAGAGATACGTGAATTTGTGTGAATTTCAAGCATCAGATAAGCATCCAAAGTTGAGAATGAGAGCAACAAAAACCAACTAACTAGAAGTACTATTATGAATGAGGTGTGCTTAAAAGATGTGTACATGTCATGTAGCTAATACAAGAAGACAGGTTCTTGAAATGGAAAATTGGGAGAATGAAAATTATTTGAACAAAAAATATTTCCACCTCAGTTACAGATAACAGTAAAGTTAGCCTCATCTGACCATAACATGTCTAGTCAATCCTCAGTACTCCAAGTCAGATATTTTTTGGCAAATATACCACCCTGCGTGCCCTCTAGTAGCACTTGAGAAGGGGTTTCTTTACTGGCTGGTGGCCGCTAAATCCTAGCTCATGAACAAAGTGATACGTGATTATTTTCATGACCTTTTCTGGCAGTAACTTGTGGAATTGGATTCTAATTCGTTTTTTTTTATAATGTTACCAGCACTTTTGGTTGTTTTCCTGAGTGCCCTGGCCATTTCTTTGGAGCTGGCGTATCTAGGTCTCTATCTTCCCTATGCCTACAAAAGCACTTGAAAACTGACGTGTGTGATAGACAGTGACTCGCAGATTTAGGGAGAATGACCAGCTTCCTTTAAGCCAATGATTTGTGCAATAACTTAACGTGATAATTCTTTTGTAGGAGCACAGGAAAAATACCCGCTCATAAGTTGCACAAAAAAAACTATAAAATTTGGAGATATTCAACACAAAAACTCCGTGGAAGCTCACTAGATACTAACTCGAATTCTAACCTACACTGCCTTCCCGTCATGGATACAGTGACATCTTGTAGGGTTTGCATTACTCTGACCAAAATACTTTACCTTGAAGAACAGCAATTTTTTCGCTTTAATAATGCATACTCCCATTTGAGTTTGCATTGTATTGACGAGCACTGTTGGCTAAAAAAAAAAATTGTAATAATAAAATTATAAATAAATAGATAAACAAATGAAGATAAATAAATAATGATAATGAATGAATAAATTAATAAATACCCAAGCCCAAAACTTTTCAGCTGTCGCTGATGTGATCCCAGATTTTTTATGCATTGTATGTCACTATATGCATATGCCCAGTAGTCGCTGCTGATTGCATACCTTGCAAGTTGATGCTGCCGGCAACATTTTTCTGTTTTAAATGGATGATAGCATGTTGATCCACCTTGTGAAATAGTTTCTGTTCAAAGAGCATGTTGATCCACCTTGTGAAATAGTTTCTGTTCAAAGAGCATGTTGATCCACCTTGTGAAATAGTTTCTGTTCCAAGTAAGTGATTTGGTACATTCAGGCTGATTGAATAATGAGTGTTGTGTTGAGGTGCAGTTGCCAGCTTTAGGTTTAAACCCCAAATGTAAATATTTTGCCGCGCATGTTGCATGGTGCGGGTCAATCAGAATCACCAAATTGAGAGATCCTAGATATATCGTAATGTGCAATCACCACTAATGAGGGCGGTCAAGTATGCATCACATAATATTGTTCACATTCCTTGCAGTTGAGTGAGAAGCAAGTTTCATTCCATATGTGATGATGCAGATAAGGTAAGGTAATACCTGGTTTGCTTCTGAAAGCAAAAAAGTATTCCTTTGTCAGGTCAGAAATAATAGAAAGAAAGGAAAAGATATTAGCTGTGGCGCTAACCCAAGTGAAAAGGCAGTGTCTACAGCCGAATGATAAAGCCACATTTATGAATGTCTGATGTAGCAGGAGAAAGGTGGAGCGAAACTGTTTACCGCCCACCCCAGGCTTTCATTGGAGGTTGGGGTTTCCACATTAAAACATCATTTATGAACAGCAAAGAAAGTTAAAGAACAACTGTCGACAAATAAGTCTGATGTTCAGCTGATCTGACTGGGACATGTTGTTACTGACCATATATCTAGTCAAGGAAGATCATAACATTTGGATGCACTTGCCCTTGACATGGAGGTAATATCTCTTAGGAAAATCTGTAATGTGAATATTATGAGTTACTAAGACATGACTGCATATGATATGGAAGTTTTGAAATGGAAAAAGAAATGGACACGTGTTGAGGGCAGGAATATTTTAGGTTCATCACGGAATTAGTGAAACTCGTATCTCGAGTGACATGGAACTCATGAGACCCTTTTATTTTTTCATTACCCACTTAAATCCCAAGGCTACTTGTGAGTAAACAATCTGCAAAGTGAGATTTGGTTGTAAATTCAAAGCTTTTAAAAGTTAGTATTAATATTCTTCAATCCATTTCAGGCTCTTTTGAAGTTACTGTCAATGACACCCTCATCTTCTCCAAGCACGAGCGTAAAGCTTTCCCTGACTTCGACGAGGTTGTGGAGGCTGTGATTGCTGCTGATGGTGGCGCAAGTCCAAAATCAGTCGAGAATGTGCAAAAGTCATCTTGCAGCATTGTGTAAATCCTTCTTGAAGCAATTACAACATCAAAAAAGAAGTTTTTAAAGAATACCGAAATGTACCAGTTGCCAATAATGTGTTGGGCAATGATGATCAATGAAGGGATCTGTTTAAATATAGGACTTTTCCTGGAAAATTTTACCATTATCGCTTTGCATATTTTTGTCTTATGTACATTTTATAAACAAAATTTATGACCAACTCAACTAATTGCAATATTGCATTTATGTAAATCAAAACATTTTCACATTGCTAAAATAATTAACTACTTACTCTATACCCTTTAAAAAAGTGCAATAACCTCTTCTCCATTACCCCTTACACACCCTATTAACGTGAACTAGTGCCATATGGTCTATGCTACCTGGCACAATTTAAACTATCAAATTAATTGATTAAATGCAATATTGCATGGCAAATATTTTTTATCTTGGGTACAATTTATATGCAGAATAGATGATCAGCTGTATGTGAAATAAAAAGATCATATTTCGCGATGAAAATATTTTGATGTAATACGAAAAATGATTGGCAGAAAAAAGTTGTATGTTAATACATTATACAACAGTTTCACATAATTTGTTAATAACTTAAAAAGAATAAAATTTCACTATTACCATTCTTTAACTTTAATGTAACTATGATAATCCATGATAAGTTAAGAGTATCCACAGATGTCACTTTACTTCTTGGAGACACCAATATTTCTCTTTAATTATAATGAAATGACAACTTCCCCTTATAAGACTTAAATAATATATCAGGATTGTTGACAGTCTCTATAAATGAAAGTACAGTAAATCCTCACTTCAATCATTGGGGGCATACGCCGGGGGGCATACGCCACTCCCGGGGGTCACCACGCGCGAGTTCCCATGCAGGCTCCTTTCCCATACCAAGCAGCTCTCGACAAGAAACATCAACTTGCCCCAGCCACGAGCCTTGTGGGCACCCCCTTGGCCTCCTCCACGCCGGATTGTCTCTTACAGATACAACCCGATGAGAAGGATCGGTTTCAGGGTAGCGTGCCACATGCCCATATAGCCGAAGTTGGCGCTGACGGACTATGCAGGTAATAGGCCTCGATTCAGTCTCACGGTGCAATCGCTGATTTGACACGTAATCATCCCAGCGATACCCCATGATTCTGCGAAGACACTTATTACCAAAGGCATTGATTCGTCTCTTCAAGTCACTATTTAGTGTCCATGTCTCACAACCATAGAGTAAGACAGGGATCACAAGCGATTTGAAGATCCGGATCTTTGTCCTCCTGCACAGGTACCGACAAGGCCAAATACTCCCGCTGAGCGAGTCCATAACACCGTGGGCTATGCCAATCCGCCGTAAGACTTCTTGATGTGACCCGCCGTCATTATGGACTGCGCTACCAAGGTATGTAAAACTTTCCAAGATCTCAATGTCCTCCACACGCATGAACAGACTGTACTGCTTCATCTAGTAAGTCTCCAAACACCTGGACCTTGGTCTTGAGCCAGGAGACCTCAAGTCCCAAAGGCTTTGCCTCCTCGTGCAGCGCCTCGAGAGCCATCACCAGCGACTCAGCAAAGATTACTGCATCATCGGCAAAAACAAGATCAGTGATCTTGGTGTTGCCGACGGATGCTCCACAATCACTTTGATCTACAACCTTGTCCAATACCCAGTCCATACAAGCGTTGAAAAGTGATGGGGCAAGGACGCACCCTTGCCTCACTCCTGTATTCACAGGAAAGAAGCCGGATACACCTGCCCCACACTTCACAGCACTCTCACTTACTGACCCCTATATAACAAATTTCGGCTTTAACAAACTTTTTCTGCAAGTCTGGTATATGCGGGGATTTACCGAATAAATCGGTAAATGGAGGGTTCAGTTTGGTGGTGGGCCGGCAAAAGATGTACTCGGAGGTTGGTCGGCGGCAGTGGAAACAAGAGTCGGGCATAACAGCCCTGTACTTCAGCAGTTCCTCGGACTTTGTGTTCACGTCATTTGTACCAGCGAGTATAACAAAAAAAGTATTTTCGTTAATGCCATCCGTTGCCTCATCGCAGGCTGCCGTGATGTCATCAAGGTGACCACCAGGCATACAAAAGTTTCCTCTTTGATCGAGCTCTCCCGCAAAACTCCTGCAGCTGGCCATTTACAATGGAATCGCCTACAACTCTGGTTTCATGAACGTTGTCGTATTTTACCAAGACCTGGTAACCATTGTACGTTGTGATTGGTATGAATTCTTAAATTTTGAATGGGAGGGCACCATTCCAGACTGGAATAGAAGGTGCCTCCTCTGGAGAAGGACGATCGTAGGTAGGTGGCAGCAGCAATAGAGTCGGAACAGCTCAAGGAGCACAGCCTATGATGGAGGCAACAAATTCCTGAGGGGAATTACTTTTCTGAGCGAGTTCGTTGTATTTCCAGTTTGTCTTCTCCACTTCCTTCTGCAGGTGACAAAGCCTACAAGCCGACGCATTCCTGTTAGACTGAGGTAAACCAGACTCTACAGTCTTCACATTCTTGCGTAGCTGAAGGCATGGTGGAAAGATTAATTCAGATTTAAAAAGTTTGCTCAAAGTTCAGAAAATGTTTGAAATTCAGTATACCTGTGACCATGTATTGAATTTAAAATGACAGTGCATGGAAAGAAGATACTGCTGTGTTAGATGTCTCAAACATTGGGAGTTTGCCCCCACATGGTATTGAAAATACCACAAAGACCAAATAGCTTGCCCCGAGCCTCAATCACAAGTGATACTTTCACAACCCGGCAGTTACAGCTTTTGTCCTTCCAGTTTTGTCCCATAGACGAAGTCGGCGTAGTCACTCAAGGCAAAGCTGGCAAAAGAGGAAAGGAACCAACAACTCGTCACTTTCCAACACGACTTAACACATCACTGCCATCCTTGCGAGGCCTGACCAGTGGCACCTGTCGCCAGGTGTTCGCCACTCACCCAGAGACCATCAGACGCACTTCCAGAGAGAACAAGAAGCTGAAATACTTCCTTTGAAGATGGGAAAAAGACTTTGACTATCCCTATACGCCAGATGGTGTAACTGAAAAAGCCTCCAAAGACAATCTATTGAGAAAAAAGACGAGAACCAGTTGTTACGAAGAAGAGGTGTCTGTCAAAAGGTGGAAGGGCAGGGAACTACAACCATTGGGATAAAACATTACAGGCAATCCTCATTATGGGTTGGTAAGAACACTAACAGGTAATGTCGTAGGAATACCTTTCACGCGTAAATATTGTGAAATAAAAGCACATACTGCACATGCCTACAATGCAGAAGTTTGTGTTGCATCCTATTTCTTCCTGATGCTGGAAGAATGTACAGATATGGATTTGTTTGTACCCTATTAGTCTACTGCTCGAGGTGAAGTGTCATGTTACCACATTTGGCACGAGTCTGCCCTGACCAAAACTCCCTCTAGTTACTTTCTAGACAAACCTCAGCAACTTTCCTCAATATACTATTTTAACCCTCTCACACACGGTGACGCGATGGCGTCAAAACGGGCCCGTCTGCAATCTGAGCTTTTGACGCGAATTGCGTCAAAAAACGTTAAAAATTCGCCAAAAATAAAGTATTTGTCAGAATTGCGTCAACATTTTCTGCGTCAAAGATCCAAGCTAGACCTATAAAATAAACTAATTGTCAACTCTCGTGTGAGTGGATGTGAAATGATAAGGGTTTGTGTCTCAGTTTCCACTCAGCAGGCAGCCTGTGAGCGCGGATTGTCGTCCCTTTAAAACGTGTCCCGAGCTGCATATGAAAATTATAATGGTAGCGTTGGAATCCTCATAAAAATCCGCTTTTATTGGCATATAAACCATATAAGTTAACTCAGGAAGTTTCGAGCTACGAAGTGGTGAACGTAAGTACGTATTTCTTATTTCTCTTTACTCAATATTTTTTCGGAGTCTGTAAATTCCGCTATTTATTTGCATTTCTTGTTATTTTTTTCTTTCATAAGGCAGAATAATATCTTGCAAAACCAGTGATATATAATAATGCCAGGAAAAAAGAATACTCGTTGGTGAAATTGATAACATAAAAAAATAATTCGCCGCACAGTCAGGCCATTTCGCGGGGCTCCTTAGGGAGCATAAGACGGATGTCGCAGTGGACGGAAAAACTTATTAAACTTTTCGTGCGTGAGAGGGTTAAGAGCTTAAAATAGCCTATCAGCCATCATTCTTGGGAACATGAAATAACATCAATGAGTTAGCTGACATGAGAGGTGGATTCAGTTACTGAGCAATAATGATTGATATGAATGAAAAAGAAAGAATTTATGAAATTGTTATGGAATACCAGAAAGTATAGATGAAAAAGAGTAATTAGAATCTTTGAGAAAACAAAACCATGGGAGTTGTTACTAAGGCTTGGCAGAAATAAAGGCTGCTGGCCTCTTGGTGCCTGTTGATGCATTTGTGGTGGTGCTTTGAGAGGCAGGTATGGATTGCAAAATTGCATGGAGTGAGTTGGCTGCAGGACTTGTTTCTCCTCCCGGTAAGTTTCCTGACTGCACTGGGGACTTTCCTTTAGCTTTCCTTTGACAATGTCAGTCCATCTGAAAGTAAGGTTTCCAGACGAGTTCTTGTATAGGAATACCAAGACACAAACGTGACACACAGATTTGAATGGACCCCATGGCAGTGGAACATGGACACAGGACCTGGTGGATCCCATGGCAGTGGAACATGGACACAGGACCTGGTGGATCCCATGGCAGTGGAACATGGACACAGGACCTGGTGGATCCCATGGCAGTGGAACATGGACACAGGACCTGGTGGATCCCATGGCAGTGGAACATGGACACAGGACCTGGTGGATCCCATGGCAGTGGAACATGGACACATGGACCACATGCAGCACCTACTTAAATTTACCTGTTGAAATTTAATACGTATAATTGAACAAGGCATGTTTTTTTTTTATGAGAAAAAAAGCCATATATTGATCAAAATCTATGTATAATGAGCCTACCTGTCATGAGGATGACCTGCACCAACACAGTGACACACGTGTGCAGGGACTTACCTATAATTTATTTTACCTTGTCTATGATGATATAAGCAAGTCACTCGGGAGTAAAGTTAAAAGCCCATCTTTCTCTGCAGACTCATTGAAGATCAACTTTTTTTTTTTTATCTGTTCTTTCTATATATTCCTATGTATCCTTACATATTAAGGAATCTTGAGAAATATCCTCCATTTGTTGGATTAACTTTTCATGTAGACAATAGCAACTACCTTCCATTTCGAGTGCAAAGTTTGATTCTGAAATTTTACTCAGTGCTCTCTTGCATTTGGTGAGTAATTGGACCAAAAAAAATCTACTAAATGCAAATTCGCCAAATGGAAAGTGAATAACTAATGGTAAAAATACAATTAGTCCCGAGCAGGTATTACCCATTTTCCACAAATAATTATAATTTGCCGTTTTTTGGCATAAATCTTCACACATTCTTACACGACATGATTCTAACTGGTAATGGATAGGAACGATGAATAAGTCATAACACGTATCACCATTTACTGTATATTTTTTCTTGATTGATTGATTTAATGCCAAAAAAGGGGAATGTGCCAGACATCAGAGGTCATATGGCACTATGGCAAAGCATATAAAGAGGAGGGGTTAAAGAATAATAGTGAAACGATGAGGGAAGGGGAAAGAATGGAATGTTACAGCAGGATGGTTAGATCAGATGTAGGATGTGAATTTGTTGGAGGAAGGAGGTTAAATTTTCAAGGGAGAAGGAGGGGGATTCCGGGAGAATGTCCGCAAGACAGGGAGGTCGGGAAAGGGAGGACAAATGAGGGAAGGAACTGGAATGGGCAGGAGTAAGATGGGGGCAGGATATTAGGACATGTTAGACAGTGAGAGGAACTTGACAGGGTGTGCACAGGGTTGGGGAGGAGCGTGACATGAGATAGGAGTGTGTGAGGTTGGTATGGCCTATGCATACGCGTGCGAGAGCAGTCTCCCAACGTCTAATATTTTTTCTTGAATATACAAGAAAAAAACAAGTTGAATCATGCATGATGTGTTTTGCTGTGGGACAGCAGTAACTCACAATGTCCTAGCACTCACCACGCTATTGGCTCAACTTCTTTACCCTGAATGATCTTAGTGCACCCATCATCGCAAACAGGTGTTCAACAAAGGATAGATAAAATTTCTGCTACTTAACGTGCGAGGATTTCGATAAGTCTGCGGAAAAAATTTGGTCTTGGCTTGTTATGACTGGGCATGAGGATGGGAGTAAAGATGGGCCGCCATGAATGTGAAGCGGGCTTCTGCATGTAGGAAACTGCATTCATTTGCATGTGGGCAGCCTGCAGGGAAACTGCAATCATTGAGAGCATTGGTAGGCCTGAGAGACTGTTGGGAGTGGGAACCTGACAAGGGTTGGGCGCATTATCCCACTAGTAACAAAACTGAATTAGATGGCGACTGGCTTGCCTCTAAGAGTTGAGCATAGGTTCCATTATGATATGAAATCTGTGCCTACTCTCAACTGTGTATTGAATAGGTTTTTCTTATTTGTTTATTCATATATTGTACTGCTTTTATAGCAATAAATCCTCTCATTGAGATCAGTATAGCTTCAGCTTTTATTATTGTTTATCAGAACGGGCAGTGATCTACTCTTTAAATTGTGTTTGATAGTTAAGATTTCTTTCATTGTGTGATTTTATGCACTCAGAGAATGCAACTTAACAATTCATCATTATTGCAAATGGAAATATTTTCTTCAAATTATGTAAAATTTACAATATGCATGCCAATAGTGACCATTTATTCACCAAACCAGAGATGTGGACTCTATCCAACCCTATCCCTAAATTCAAATACACAAAATGCGAGAGAGCACTAAACCTCACCTAACTAAAGGTGCTATTACACGGGACGATTTTGCTCATGAAGCAGACTTAAGCTGAGCATTTTGGGGGAACTATATATTGAGCAACGGGGGAACTACTCTGAAGCTATTTCTGCTCAACGAAATCATTGCTCAGCATTTCTTCTCATCGAACAAAGTGATGCATGTCATAAAACAGAAGCGATATTATTATTTATTGTAAACTTATTTTGTTCAAAAACTCTTTAAATACTTAAACATGTGAAAACAAGTAAATTAAGACATAATATGCCTTACAGAAATTAATTAACTTCTATTTATACTTTAAAGCATACAATCTCTGAAAAGGATTGTTTACAAAAATAATATTATTCCACACCTGCTACTGGACAAGTGCAGCCTTCTCTTGTTGAGGCAGAAGTATGGTCATGGCACCAAGGATGGTAATGCGTTGCTTATAGGTGAAGCGAGGCATCGGCACAGTGCCGGTGCTCACAACACCCCCTACAAGCCGCTTTGTTATTGTTTTGGATAAGATTGCTCATCGAACAATGCCACAAGCCACTTTGTTATTATTTTTGACAAGATTTTGCTCAACGAAACCAACATCACCGTGTGATTATTTCGGTGAGCAGCTCACCAAAAGTTGCTCATCAAAAGTTTGACCAATGACCAAAATAGTCCCCGTGTAATAGCAGCTTTAGCCTCACCTAAGCTACCTAAGCCTCACCAACAAGATCTTAAGGCCCATACCAAGTGTGGCTGTAGTTACCTTCAAATTATTTCTATAGCATATAAACATGCCCCATAACCCCTTACATTTTGGTACCGAATCTGAAACAAAGCAGTAACACAATGAAACATTCACCCCTGCCACACACAACTAGTCCAACACACTAACAATGAAGTCTTAATATTCCCCTTTACAGAGTACAAATATCTGACGAGAAAATGTATAACTTCATAGGTTCACAGCCATGCCTGCATTTGTTTTGCCTTGCAATAAGGAAACCCTCTGAAGCTTCTAATGGTGTCTTTTAGTATTTTCAACCCCTAGATGCCAAACATCATCACCTATTGTCTCTCACCTCAGGCTAAATCATTATTCACAATTTTCAATTTGCGAATTTTTACAAAATTGCTGAAATTTGATCAATCTGACATCAAAATGTTGCCTTGAAGCAAGTCATTTGAGGCTTTAAAAGAACAAGAGTTCACATAGTGAAGGTTCCTTTCGATGTTTGAAAGACAGGAAAAGTTTCTCACAGGAAAACCTGTTACATTCCCACAATTTCACTACAGTAAAAGCCTTATAACTCGGCACTGTATAACTCGGAATTTGATATAGCTCTGCATGGCAAAGACAAGGGTTTTTTATTTATTTATTTTTTATTTATTTATTTATTTATTTTTATTTTTATTTACTTATTATTTTTTTTATTTTTTATTTTTTTTTTTTTTTTATAACACCTATGCCTATAGCGCGTGTAGGCAGTGAGCTCCATGGGTGGGATGGTAGGCCCTGGAGGCTCACTCGAGGGCTGGGATGGTTGGCCTCGCCCGTTGGTGGCGCAGGTAGGATTCTTGTAGTGACGCCTGTGATTAGAGGCTCATGCCGCCCCCTGTGTCCTCCCATGCACTCGCAGTCGAAGGTAGAGTTAATGGACAGGGCATAGTGTTGCAGTAATTAAGTGCTCAAGTGATGTAATTAGTGATTAAAGTGATACCAGTGATTAAAATGCGACTGAGTCCCCCTAACATCTTCTACATGTTACAACAAGGCTCCCCTCTCCTTGGATTACATGCCTGCTGCTACCCGTTCATTGGTAAGTGTAGTTTTTATGCTTTTACAGTACTGCATTTTTTTTTTTTTTTTTTACCCATATCAGAGGAGGACATTGCATAACTCGGCAAGGGCCAGAGCCCCTATCGTGCCGAGTTATATGGCTTTTACTGTACTAAATTGTTATTGAGGCAAACACTAAACAAACTGAAAGTAATTATAAAGATGCATTTGAAAGCATCATATAATGGACAACTTCCCTAAGGCCCCCTTCACACATTCCATAATCAAATCACCATCACGCCAACAATGCAATGCGCAGCGCCGTCATGGTCCTGATTATGGGTCCATCGTGACTGAACGTGACGTGACGCACTCGGTCGAGGTCACAAAAAGTTAGTGCGTGCGCTAAAAAATTGGGAAGCTCCCCGATTTTAGTACCCGACGCAGCGCTATCGTAAGTCTATCGTGACGCTATCGTTATCTATGTGGCAGCTTCGTGACACTATCGTGATCGTCGTATATGTCTATCGTGACGATAAAAAACCGTTACGTGCACCTTAATCCCTACCTTCCCCCCCTTTTCTGCACCCCCTTCGGCCTCCCCCCCATTTCTCATTCACTTCCACCTTCCCCCGACTCCCCACCCCCTACTCTATCACCACGTGGTGATACCACCCATCCCCGTTCAACCACTCACATCCCCATCACCACCTTCTCCATCACCAACACCCACCCCTGTCTCTCCCACCTTCATCTCTACCCCCCCTTCCTTCGCCATCACTAACACCCATCCCCATATGAGGCATGTTGCTAGCTCTTGACGCTATCGTGATACGTTCATGGCACCGTCATGGCACTGTCGTGGTTATCATAGCTCTATCGTGATGACAAAATGACCGTTAATTTTCCATTCGTGACTTAGTCTTACAGCTATCATGACTCCATTGTGACCATCTTACGACCGTCATGACACATACTTACAGGCAGCGTAACTGTTGTGAGGCTATCATGGTCTGCGTTTATCGTGGTCAAATTTCACGATAGCGTCAATAATTAAATTGGTGGCGCTATCGTGGTTCGATTATGGAATGTGTGAAGGGAGCTTTATGGAACAATTCAGTCCTTGCATCAACCAATTTAATCCACCATTTTGTGCCAAGAACTAAATGTCATCGATCAATGATACTAAGTAGTTAGGGTTAAGGCAGCATTACTCCAATCCCAAGGCCATGGTGACAGTAACATCAACCTACTAACAAATTACAATTACTCAATACTGCAAGCTCAGAACTTCATAAAGAGTTATGAAAACCTTAGATATCTCTTTCAGTGCACAATACTAGCACCAACGCATCATTTCTGTTTTAAAAATAATTGAGTGGGTGGTGAATATTTTTAAAGTAATCGTCCAGACCCATTTTTTTTTTGCCTAATTATGTTGAATGTACATTCAAAACACCTAATCCACCAAAAATAATTTATTTCCAGGCCTTATTTCCGTAAAAACACGACTTTTGTAAAAAGCGCGCAAAAAAAAAAATCTTCCCTCCAACAGGGCTACGACTGTTATTGATGACGTCAGGACAGGGACGCCCGCAGACACTCTGTCTGACACCTGTCGGCAAATGTTATGATGAGCGATTGTACTTCGGTGTCAGACAGTGAATCTGTCGCTGTGACCGACACTCTTCCCACACACACGCCTGCACACACGCCTCCTTCCCACACACAGGCCTGTGCACACACACACACATACACACAACACACACGTGTGTGGAGGGCGTGTGTGTGGGAAGGAGGCGTGTGTGCAGGCGTGTGTGTAAGAAGGGTGTCGGTGTGCAGGCGTGTGTGGGAAGGAAGCGTGTGTGTGGAAAGGAGGCGTGTGTGTAAGAAGGGTGTCGGTGTGCAGACGTGTGTGTGGGAAGGAGGCGTGTGTGTGGGAAGGGTGTCGGTGTGCAGGCGTGTGTGTGGGAAGGAGGCGTGTGTGCAGGCGTGTGTGTGTGCAGGCGTCTGTGTGGGAAGGGTGTCGGTGTGCAGGCGTGTGTGTGGGAAGGAGGCGTGTATGCAAGCGTGTGTGTGGGAAGGAGGCGTGTGTGCAGGCGTGTGTGCAGGTGTGTGTGTGGGAAGGGTGTCGGTGTGCAGGCATGTGTGTGGGAAGGAAGCATGCTGCACCCATAAAGGATGCATGCATGTGGCATATAGCAAAAAAAATCTATCAGAAACACCCAAATATCTTCAAGTACTATTATATTTATCTCTGTGTTTACGTGCCTCTGATCAAGCGCGGGAAGAGGATCCTCCCTGATGCTACGTCACGGAGCCTGAGCCTGAGCGTCTGCAAATCTTGAGTGTGTTTTGAGAACTCGGGGAATTTGCAGATTTTGATTGCGGATTATTTAAAAACGGCTGACTGGATACAAAAAGTGACGACGTATTGTTGATATACTCGTTAATGGCTATGATTTGATTGCATTAAATCAGGAATAATGAAATGGTCTGGATGATTACTTTAAGGGGTAAGATTGACACTTTGTTGCAAGTGCCAATTTTCAACAAGTTCCTTTGCATGAAATACAGATTTGATTGGGATCACACTTGGGTAAATATGATAAAATTAAGAGATTTTAGTTTCTTCATTCGATTCCTGAAAACAAATTTACATATCAGTGGATCTGTGGTACTCCATATGAATTTAATAAACAATCTTATCATATAAAAGTAAACTTCAAATTGATCTGTAAATTTTCATTAAATCGTATTTCACAATACACACACAAATGAATTATGCCTTTTTAATAAAAACCTTACACAACAAATATTTCTGCATATATTTGCAATTCATAGCTGTGGAAGTCATTTGTCAGTAGAAGCTCAATTTAATGCAACTACATTTACCAGAAAGCTTGATGTAACGGAAAAACTCAGTTATTTTGTTTTTCTATGTTAGGTATAGCGGAAATATTCCACTAAATATAGCAATATTTGGAGCGGTTCCGCTATCGTCCGCCAACCCACGTGTTTGGGTAGGTTTGGGCGGCCACACAGACCACTGCAGAACCCCTATTTGTAAGCTAAATTTCTTAAAATATTTTAAGTTTTAATTAACAGTAATTTGAAATTTATGTGCAGGGGTGTACTTATAGGCTATTTTATATTATTCTTTCGATTTAGCAGAAAACTTGACTAACCGAACTATAATTGGCTGAATTAGTCCGTTAAATTGAGCTTCTACTGAATCTCACTATTATAAAATATATCTGGAGAAAATGTAGGACAGCAAGGTGAAGGGTGAAGTCCCAGACTGGTACTCACAGTTGTTGCCTCATGTGTTTATACAACTCAGCAAAGCAGACTTTCAACCAGCTAATATCTGTAGGGGATCATTGCAATCCATACAAAATTAGATGTCACATGTGTTACAAAATTCTATCACCATAGCCATTAAGTAATCTTAGGCATCATAATTCACTGTATTTCCAAGGCCATTTCCATGCGATCTCATGGGCTGCTGTACAACCCCTTCCCCATGCCCTCTGCAGGCTGGTATACAACAAGGTGGTCTGAATCAAGGGGAGGATAATAAGTTGTTCCCTAAGGCTTGGGAATGTGCATTCAACCATCATTCCTTTGGACAGAATATTTTACACTTGACCAAGATTGAAAACAAAAACAAACAGAAATAAAAAAAATAAAAAATCTATTTTTTTTTTTAATAAGCTAATTCATATTACAAAAAAACATTACATGAAATTAAATGAGGATAAAGACAAATTTCATTTAATTCATTGCTATACCAATGATTTCAACTTCCTATTCCTAAATACCACTGTCAGCTTCTTCTAAGATTTTTTTCCCATAAGCCAAGTCCCAGTATTGTTCCACTCCATGCTTCTTGAAGTGGTCCCTGGCAAAGGATTCAGTGGGGCACGCCTTGAACTGCATCTGTAAAGATAAGATAAGCATGAGCTATGTTTCATGAAGTATGTAGTCAAAAAGATTCATACTTCAATGAATAGCCACAAAAATGTATTTGTCTATTAGAGTTTTGCTTGACTACCATTACTACCCATCTACAAAATTTATGTGCCTAAATTTAGCATTGCATTGTAAGCTTAGTAAAAAAAAATAGTATTGAGCTTGATATACAATCTATCGCTATCTGATTGTGTTTTCAGGATCACATCGATAATGAGGGAATACTGTAAACTTAGTTAAATATTTTTATACCATTGTACAACATTTGTTTCAAGAGTGATGTTGGACTTACGAACATGACGAGTTATGTACAGGCTCAAGGTCCATTATTATGTACATAAGTAAAGGAGCGCCTGCACAATTTGTCAATGCACAAGGACTATTGATCCAGAAATATTCTTACTTATCAAACAAAAATAATATTCCTTTCAAAACTGGCATTACAATGCCACTGGTTTATGCCTCTCTTCTTCAAACCTGCACAAGGAAGACTTTTTGTTTCGCCTCCTGAAACATCTTTTACCCCAACTGTGATGACGAGGGGCAATGAGAAATGAGATTTTATGGATGAAATCTTTCAGCCAAGCAGCAAGTGATGAATGATTGTTGACTGGCTTGCATTTTTTAACAGTGCTTTGCATCATTGAGCCGGGTTAGGCTTTCGAGATGAGTGAAAATGAGGCCTCTTAGTGAATATCAAAGTTTGACGTGGCGGGTGGGATAACAATGACTTCTTCATTCTCTTCTTTTAAAATCTTCTTTTCATTTTGCCTTTTTCACTTTATCTATGTTCTATAATTTATTTTCTATATTTCGCTAGTTCAATATGGCAGCAGCTCACCAGATGATAATCGACAAGAGCAAAACTTCCCTTCCAAGTTATTGGCAGACCAAGTTGCTAGTTCAGTGACTGGTCATTACTTATGAAATTCAGGACTGTTTATATTCTAGAGCTAGACTTGAAATTACTAGTCACAGGGCCCCATTGTATCCTAAAAAGACTGCATCATGCACTTTTTTACTGCATTATGCATGCCATTAAGACTGTAATCGTAGAACCAATTAAGTTTGTACATGTAAATGTACTAGCATCCTTAATTGTACTTACTCGTATCTTACTAGACAAGGTTAGAAATCTCAATAGTAGAATGCTTGGCTGAAGGTACTATGAGTAAGGAACTGTCACTTCACTGAGGGTGATGGGCTGCCTCACCTGGCCAGAGAGAAAGGCAGCATTTCCTTGTTAACAATCTCTAGCTTCTTTAAGTCTCTATAGGGCTCTTCAGTCACCTTCAGTGCTTTCATCACTATCACAATCACTGCTCTACTTGTATAACTCAGCAAGCAAGGTGCAGGGGGACACAAACGGAAAAAAGAATTCTTAAAAATTCCAACACAACCATAACATGGCTGAACATGGAAGACCTTAGTATTGAAAAAATATATTTCCTCACCTCTCCAAAACTTCTCTCTGAGACTACACCTTCCCAAACTAACTGGCATTTGGACTCAAGATCTGCGTCTTTGGAGCGTGACTCTTCTGCCCACTTAATCCGTTCCATCATTAATCTGTGAAGGAAATAAAATAAGGGATCAACTAATGTCTAAAAATTCTTCTAAGATATCTTGTAACCATCATCCAACATGTAAGACACTTATGTCATGAAGTATTATTATACTATATATATTATGAACTATTAGTATACTTATGTTACTTATGGCATTATGTTAGGTCTTGAAGGGGAAAAAAAAATTGTATAATCACAATTTCATGACTTCGAATTTTTTTGCTATTTTTTTGCTAATTCCTGTATACTATTCCAAATTTCATATACATAACTACCTCCAACATTTCCTGCTTTAAACCTAAAATGTCAGCCCTAATTGAAGCCACTGAAATGACAAGACAACTCGTATGGTGTGCCATATATAGCCTCTGCACGGGTTCATGTCTTAAAAATTCACTTAAAAGTTGTTTCTCATAAATTTAGGTTTCTCATAAACTAGGTTTGTCATTTACATTTCTTCATTCTTTGACTTGTACTATTTTTTTTGTAGAGAAGCTATACTGATATACATATACAATGTCCTATCTAAACATTCCAGAAATTTGAACAATATGCAGGAGATACCATATTTCATGGTCTACAACAAAATTTCTGAAAAAGAAATATGTGGGTATGAAAGCCTTTGGAGTGGCAGTTCTGTGAGTGCAGGGTGGGAGACGAAGCTCTGTGGGAAGGGTTGGTAGTGGCAGTGTGGATTCTTTCCAATCTTGATAATTCACATTTTCTATTAAACCAATTTTTTTTTTCTTCTCTTTAATA
>JACEEZ010008767.1:20000-27500 GCA_016584305.1 Chionoecetes opilio | reverse complement strand
GATATACAATCATTTTCACACAAGAACACACTCACTATTCATTATCTTCATTCAGCACTGCTCCTCAGCCATTTTTATTTTCTAGCTTGTATGCGATAGTATAAGTAAGTCGTTATGTTGGCTAGCTGAACATGGAGGCTACACGCAGGTCAGACGGCGGGAGTGAAAACAAACCCGACTGCTGCGGTGTGCAGCTGCGTGCCTGCCTGGCGTGCCGATCAGCTGAGTCTGGCGTTGTTGTCCTGAGTGTAAACACCTCTCGTCCTCCCGTGCCTCACTACGTTGCCTGCCTCCTGTGCCTCACCAAGTATTGTTTGAATTTTCCTGTATGCGTGTAGTATTTGTGATGGCTGCATGTACATAAATATACAAACTTTCATCTATGTAACAAACAAAGTTCCTTATACACGGAATGGCTGTTGACGCCAATCTGCCGAGGCGGAATGGCTCCCGCCAGTACCGTAGTAAACATCACAGCGTGAAGACAGATTAGTTGATTTGAACGTCTTACGGTATTTGAAATAATTGTAACAGATAAGTACTGAGGCTACATCATATAAGAGGCTGAATTGAATAGCCACCTAAGCTAACCTCCTACAACATTCGTCTTGGAAGACGCATGTGTATTTTTCAGGGTATTTTTGGGGGAAAAAAGTGCGTCTTATAAGCCGTAAAATACGGTAAATAGGGATGCATTCCTAGATCCTTCATTTTTTTCATTTCTTTTACCTTTGCTACATATGTGTCCTAATACCCTCTATAGGCTATATAAATGATGTTTCATATACTACTGTGCTATATTGAAATAATTCCTTAAGCTAATAGAAACACATATTACATGTATAATTTTGCATAAATATAGAAATAAGTTAAAAGAATTGAGACATGAAACTCGCCCGTTTTGTCACCTGAAACCCTCACTCATCATCATCACAGATGGGGAAGGGTACTACTGGAGGGGTCGACAAGGGAGGAAGGGCTCAACAATGTTAAGCTTGGAGTACAATTTTGAACTCTTGCTGGCTCTCTTAAGCTTGATATCAGAGGCACTAGAGCTTACAGGTCTCTTAAAATACATCACGGATCCCCCACGGGATTGTTAGAGTGAGCAAGAGCCATCGTAAAAAATCCAAAGGGTACTAAAGAAGATTGATCGCATAAGCAAAATATCATAAAGCAAGGCATTGTATAGCAAGGGAATACTGTAATGTGTTTTCACGTGGCCAACACCTGTTATTTTGGTGCCCAACCCAACCGGTCGTTTTTTTTTTGCAGTGTAGATGTTGCTATTGTATCAAACACTGCATTGATGGTATACTATACTGAAGGAGGACTGCTCCAGTTAATATCATTTCGTTTTATGATGTGGATTTTTGATAATCTATATAACAAGAAAATAATGCATAAAGCTCTAGTTGTGCATAGCCCCTGAGGCCTGGCACCACTTTTATCCTTTATGATGATCCATTGTGACTGTTGGACTGAAGCAGCCTTGTAAGGCACAAACCCAGATGCAAGCCATGCCTGCTTCAGCTTCACCACCAAAACACTCCTCTCTCTATGACACAAATGTGAGTGTTGTGAATGGTGCAGGTGACTCGATGTGAGTGAATGGGTTGCAATACACACACGAGCAATTCTTTTGGCAATATTCAAAACACAATACGAATATGGTTCAAACTTGGTTAGTATCACCATGTTATGGTTAGACACTCTTGCACATGTATAAAGGTAAGTTAAAGATGGGGGCATACGCTATGCTGCGCGTGGCCTCGGTGCTCGTCTCCGTCGCATTAACCCTTGAGCCTGCTGTAGTGGGTGAGAACCCGCTACCCCGGGACACTGGGCTAGTGTGACATCCGGGTTACCACAGTTACCTTCCCCAAGTTTCCCCAGGTACCCATTTATCAACCATCCCCGAAAGGAAGGATGAACAGCTAGGTGGGCTGGCCACAGACTTGCCCTGGCCCGGATTCGAACCAGGGCCCGCAGATTCGTAGCTAGGTGTGCTGGTCTACAAATGGCACCACGGAGGCACATGTATAGACAGATTTTATTTTACTCATGCCACAATGCAATGACGCTTTCTTAAGTATGTCTGTTTTCCATTTCCTTATGATTATAAGGTAAATGGAAACCCTATTTCGTAATAAAAATGCCAAAAATAACTGTATATTGGAAAGCATTGATTCCAAGACCATTAATTTTGTTCAAGGAGTGTGAAAATTGAGTGATGTGAAGAGGCGACAAGAAAATGTGGATTGAAGAAGCTGAGTACAGTGCTGAGAGTAAGGCGATTGAGGTGGTTTGGGCACGTGAAGAGGAGAGAAGGTGGTGAGGCATTGGGGAGAGCTGTTAAAGTGGAAGTTTCAGGTCGCCGTCTACCGGGCAGGCCAAGGAAGACATGGAGGCAGTGTGTTGAAGAGGATCTGGCAGCATTGGGCATTGAAGAAGTTGAGGCAACGGATAGAGATAGTATGAAGCGTATCATCAGCCGTCTAACCTCATAAAAATTATGGGAAAAACTGACGTTAAACAGAAAGAAGAAAAGGAGTGTGAAAATGTCAACATTTCTCACAGCAATGATCATCAAAATTCCATCATGTTCTTTATTGGAATTTGTGGATCATGTTTGATACTTTGTACCACAAAACAAAGTTGTGACAAGAAGCCTGAATTCTCGCAGGAAAATGGCTCGTTACTAGCTTTCATGTGACCAAGCTAGGTTGAATATTCTCCAGTACTTGTGTGCTAGCTTCATCAACTCCAAATATATTCCATCAACCAAATAAAATGCTCTTGCAACTGCACCACAAGGGATGAGCTTGCTTTCACTTTGTCAGGCTAACTTCAATGGCTACCGATTAGGCAGAAACTAAATAACCATGAGTCAAAGTATAGGTAGCCTTATCTATTTCATGATCTTTCAGTCACAGCCCAAACATTCTGAAATATAGATAAACTGTCAGATAATCTAGATATTTTTATGCTATATTAACTAAACATAACAAAAAACTACAAAGCTTACTTGTAAACAGTAACATGAAGTCCAGTGCTGATATCCTCTTTAATCTTGCGGACCTTCTTGTCTCTTAGCTGCTCAGGCGTGAGTTTCCGGGCAGCATTGGCGTCCTGATGAGCCTTGAGCCTCTTAGCCATCTGTTCCCTCACATGTTTCTCCATCTTGGTGGGGTCAAGCACTGCCTCTGTCCCTAGCACCCTCATCAGATTGGCCATACGCACCTGCAACATCACAATAGGACCTGACATATTGCTGACTAATTGTAACATTCCTTTCCCTAAAAAATTCACATCATCACCTGTTTTTTTTAATTCTCACGTAGTCTATAGACAATGGAACACTTTTTAAAGAGATCCTACATCATTCAACTTGGTACTATGAGTCATCACACCACAGCAGCATTGTTTGTACCACTTCATACATTACAAGTATTCCCTAAACTTCAGTAAAATGATGGCAGTATGGGTTCTACCTTTGGCTCCACCTGCACAAGTTACTACTGTATGATATTCTGTATAATTTTTGACATAAGTCTATAATGCGGCTACTATTAAATTCTGGAAATCGTTAAAAAGATGTTCAGTGCTGGTAATGCAAGTTAGATCTTGTCACAAATATTGATAACATGTTATCAAAAAATTATTTTTTAGGCCGGTACTTTGTCAATTTGCCATACAAGTAGATGACTTACTGCATTCTTAATGGCATGGACCCTCCTAAATCATCAAGTTCATCTTCATCCAAGATTCCCCTGCCAAAGATTCCACAGTCATTCCTTAAGCATAGTGACTGACTATATCATATATAAATTTAGATTGTTTTTCCTAAAATCCCAGAAATTCCAGAAATGTCTGTCCATCTCTCAGTAGGTAATATAAGTACGTATGGGTCACGTCAGTCGTAACGGAACTTTCCGTGCTCGGTTGTCTATTCAAAGGCACAACACTTCTTGCATTATACAATATGAATTTTGCATTACTATAGACAGGCTATTTTCCATGTATGTAACTATAATAAATTTTTGTTCACTTACTTTCCTGAAAATAAATTACGGTGGTGACCCACTTTAACGAACTTAATTAGTTCTTGGACAGTGTCTATTGAAATAACAGTATGATCACGATGACACGAGCAGATACAGACCCTCCTTGTGTACTGAAATATCACATATCAAAGGGATTGATAAATGGGTTGAATGGGGATGCATTCCTGAACACTGACAACATAAATTCATGAATGCATGTGTTTGTGCATAGGCATAAAGATCAACAAAAATAGAAAGAAAATGCTGCAATAAAAGTTATAAAAGTTCCACAAGTACTAAAAGAATAAGTAAGCAGGTTTTTATAATGAAAAACACGCAGTGCTAGACTCTTGGTACTGAAGAGAAAGATTTATGAGTAGTGATAAAGGATAATAAGAACGTAAGAAAATAAGGAAGCTACAAGAGGCCGTGGGACCTACACGTGGTAGTTCCTGAATAATCTATCACCAGAGAAGCATATGAATAAAATATTTAGCTATACATATAGAGCTATAAAAGGAAGGTGGATGGAATATCTAAAAAAATCTAAGAAGTGCAAGAGTGAATGCGAGGCAATTGTGACATGCCTGGGACTGACAAGTGGTGGAGGGAGGGCGCGGGAACAAGAGAACATCAAAAGGAAGTGAAGAAAACAAATGAAACTGAAGAATGGAGAGGCTAAAGGATAAAGATATGATGTGCATAATCACCCCAATGATAACACCAAAACTAGAACATGCTAAAATACCATGGTGCCCTCACAAAATAAGGAATATTTAGAAACTGGAAAGATCTCAAATAATAGCAACTAAGACAGTGCCCAAGTTGAAAACTCTATCATATGAAGAAAGACCAAAGGGAACGCAACTGTCACCACTTGAAAAGATAGGAGAAAGACGAGACTTAGTTGCAGTACATAAATTGATAAATGACTTTGAAGAGGTTAAGAGAAAAGACTTGACTATAGAGAGGGGAATAAGAGGCTAGATATTTGAGGAGACGCAAAGATAAATTGAGAATTTAAGGAAGATGTCTAAATAACACTAAGAAGTACAGCTTACCCCATGGTAGTATAGATGCCTGGTATGGACTAGAAGAGGCGATAGTAGCGAGAAGTGTGCATCAATCCAAAGAAAAACTAAATATAGATACAGAAACAGAACCACATGATTATAGCTCTGGCCCTACATGCTACACCTAGGGAAATACACACATACTCATAGCAGCTTGTTCAGGCCTCTAGGGTTTTTCTATGACAAAGCGAAGGGCATGGGTTGAGCAATGTGTGTGAGGTCCCAGCATTACCCATAGATTGGTGTCTATGAACTTTAAGCTCTTTAATCAGCTCAGTATTAGCTGGTGATCATGAGCCCAGCACGTGATCTATATCAATGATGATGGTGAATAACACACATACATGCATGCCTGCACAGTCAAACACACCTTGGGCTCTGGGGGCGGTTCTAAGCCCAAGCGAATCTTCTCCTGTTTCTCCTTCCAAGTCTCCCGTCTGTTCATGCGCCGCAGCTTCTTCCGCTCCCTCTTGGTAAGAAAGACTTGGAGACTCACAGGTTTAGAAGGGTCTGAAGGGCACTTAACCTCAAGTGGGTGTTCTATTAGCCTAGTTATGAAGTCATCCTTCACCTTTACAGGTTCCCCCTCCTCAGGATACCTGCAAGTAAAATTTCACTGAATCAATAAACAAGGACAGTTGTTGCAAACTTATCTGCTTCAATGAAATTCAAATAAGAGAATGACATGATACACAGAGTCCTTGATCACAACATGAGATGTATGCTATGAGATGAGAAAACGATGATGTGAATTGAGTGATGTCAAACATTTGCATATATTTTTGATAGAGCTTGTTTTTCCTGTACAAGGGAGACAGCATTCACATAAGCAGAAAGATTCCATATGCACAAGTTTGCAATGTTCTTATCATATTGTTGACATATTCTTAATAAAACATTACAAATATTACAACTAGGAATTACAATTACCTACATTGTATATGGGAGTCTGAGGTCTGAAACCAAGGCAGTAGATGTGGGCATGCCTCTGTCCCTCAAACACTGAGGACAGGTCACCTCACCTTCACTTTTTACATTCATATCTTATAAATATTTCATCCACCTTACTTTCACAGCCTCTTTCTCTCTCAACATTCTTCCATCCACATCCTTTACATTGTTTCCTCTGTTTCTCACTTGTATTTTGCTTTCCCTCTTATCCTTAACTTCCCTCCACTATTACATTTCATCCTCTTTATACTTCTCACTAAAGTCACGTTTCAAGTCTTCATCTGCTCTCCTTGTACTCTCCGTCATTTACTTCATCCCCCTTTTGAAGGTAATATATTTTCTTGTCATTTCATTTCTCATTTGCTCTAGCCTGTTGACTTTGCTCAATAATTATCAACATTTACATATTGAGCCCCTTTGCTTCCCTGCAGCCTCACAGAGCTCCATCCCTGTGCTCACCTGTTCCCCTGCAGTATCACAGCATCCCACCACTCCACGTCAGGCAGGCCACACGGCCCACTCTTCAACTCTCGCTGCTCCAACTGGGCAAGTTTTGCAGCTGAGGAGATACCTGTTTTCTTGGCCACCTGTGATATCTCAAACTGCAGCTTCTCCAGGCGGGACTGTTGGGGGGCAGTAATACGTTAGTCTCACAATGAACTGCAGCTGATCTAAGGAAATGAGTGTTCTCAGATCAATTATAAAACAGGCCACTGTACTCCCCGTAATATTGCCTTCTTCCTATAGTTTGGATGTTTTCAATCAAGGTATATCAAGTCAATTCCACAATTAATACATATTTGAAGCATTACTTTGCCTTAGAACTACATACAAATCCTTAGTCACAAATTTATAAATGTAACACCAATCAAAGTTGTGGGTAACTTATATGAATCTAATTTCATGGTTATGGATTATATTACTCCTAACCGACAGAACTGTTGGTGAGAATCGTTGTCTCAGGACGGAGATTTTAAATAAATAATGGATCTTCTTTCCACTATTATATTTCCTTAAATGTCAAATCTAGATTTTCGAATAAAAAGCAAAACAAGACTCATTCTTCTATTTTCCGATGGTGTTATTGTGAGATTTGAAGTCATCATAGTTTACCAATAAGTCAAGGATAAAGACACTATCAACTCCCTCATTTGCCAGTGTGTGTCCCTTTGACTGGTTACTGTGCTGATCCATCCCCCCCACACCTCTGTAATCCGTATAAATATATTCCCATACATAGCTGTTGTTCTAAAGTGTTTTCAGACAGCCTTTCATGGCATTTTTGGCAGCGCTTGTGGGATGGAGGCAATTGACCTTCATCTACTGACATATCAGGACAAAGCTGAATATTCTCCCTGTGGCTGGCTGGCTGCTACAGGGGAAGGAAATAGCATAAAGAATGGCTTATTTTGTGTTGGTATCATATTCTT
>JACEEZ010008767.1:0-15000 GCA_016584305.1 Chionoecetes opilio | reverse complement strand
TAGTACTGTATATCAAGATGTCAACAAGGGTGTCTCCAGCAGGAAGGGAATGAAATTGAAGAGCCTGAGCCTGCAGAAAAAGGTGAAAGTGCTGGCAAGGATGGATGCAGGTGCATCCATGCGTGCTATTTGTGCTGAGTTTGATATCAAATCCAGCACATTCTACCCGTTCACTGGTAAGTGTTGCTTTTATGTACTGTACTGTACCGTACAAATACAGTACTGTATTTATTTTATTTTATTTATTTTTTATTTTTTATTTTTTTTCTCCCATATCAGAGGACATTGCATAACTCGGCACATTGAATAGCTCGGCAAGGGCCAGAGCCCCTATCGTGCCGAGTTATAAGGGTTTTACTGTATTTAGGCAGGATTTCCTTTGACATGTAACTGGACAAGAGGCATTAGGTTATGGCACTATTCAAAAAGTACAGCTGTTAACAAACACTACTCTGTACACCTTAATAAGAGCAACTTAAAGACACACCTCATGATATACAATACTGAATATTGCTATATCTCATCAAGATTTCCTTTATCTTATATGCTATTAACATATATTTGTAACAGGTCATCAACCTCTATACAAACTGGAGTAACAATGACTTTAAGAACAACCATTTATCACTTAGTGTTCCTAATTCGTTCTGGATAATACAGCACTAAGTGGTTTCTGTGATACATGTATTCAAGGCAGATCTATTTCTAAAATCACTAATAAATGTCTTACCTTCTCAGCTAATTTGTAGGCCATGCTCTTGTCAACATATCCCATAAGCTTGTCTTCAACTTTTCTCTTGTCCAAGCCAGAGTCCACAGCGTGAGTGATGGCCGACACCACGCTGGACCGATCCCTGGACACATACTTGTAGACCATCTTGTCCACTGATGCCTTGTACTCCTCATACTCACGTTTTGAGAGCGACATCTTGCTTTGCTGATGTCTGAAATGTTTACAATAATCCTTAGTAAGTTGAGGAATATGTAAATCTTTGTAATATGCCAGACAAAACTACAACCAGTATTGCACTAAGTGACAAGTGGGCTAATCCCCAAACTGCTCCTATGCTCCTTTTGCCCAATACTTAGCTATTGTTTTACAGGTGACTTCTTTTATACAAGTGATCAATGGTTTATTGCAAGACAAAATTGGTTTCCAAACCCAAGGTCAGCTTTAGTTAAACTGAATTATGTAGCACCTATACTGTCGAGAAATTCACTTAATATTGATGCCACTGATGCATCAATGTCAAGTTATGTTCACAACCACAACCAGATCACTGGATTAAATTTTCTAGATTAGACCCATTTTGACACATCAGACTTGATCACTATTTCTCCCATCAAATCCAGCAACTGTGAGATGCAAACATTTGAATGTTTAATGAGTAATTTTTCATGAATGTTCTCAATCCTTAATATATGGATTTTTTTGGAAATGAACCCAGCGTTATTTATCTATGTACTTGATATGTACATATGGTACATGGGAACTATGTACTTCAGGAACTACCACGTGTAGGCCTCGCGGCTTCTTGTAGCTTCCTTATTTTCTTATGTTCTTATGTTCTTGATCTGAATGAGGTGTACAAGTATGACATAGTCTAACTACAAAATGTGTGAATATATAAGTGCATCATTTTTAAAAGCAACGTCAAGTTGAAAATCTGATCAATTATAAGACCTTGCTTTGGTAAAACTGCATAAGCACTGCTCCAAGCTTATCTGAATGACATTACAGCAGCATATAGTACACTTACTGGAGCTACTTCATATCTGAAAAGGTTCCAGTGTGCGGTCAGGCCTCTATAAACCACGCTGCCTCTACAAAGTCTGAGGTGCCTGAATTTTTTTTTTACTCCATAGGTAAGAAAGGGGATAACGGGGGAAGAGAAAAATCTAAACTATAATAAACCTAACCTAACCTGGCGTATTAACCTCCTAGCCTCCTGGACACCCCCTTTATTCCCTCTATGAGCGCTTGCCTTTGGACTTAGAATTTTTCAGGCCCTCAGACTTTGTAGAGGCAGTGTGGTTTAAACAACCCTGACCGCACACTGGAACCTTTGCAGATTATGAAGTACAGTAAGTGTACTAGGTGCTGATGTAATGTCATTCACATAAGCTTGGAGCAGTGCTTATGCAGTTTAACCTAAACGTTATTTTCATGTAGTAATGCATGGGTAGATTAGGTTTAGGTTTCGGTTAGGCTTGGTTTCAGTTTGCTTAGTTTTAGATTATATTTAAGTTAGGTTTGGTCAAGTTAATAAGGTTAAATTAGCGAGAAATCGTGCATGGCGTTGGCCAGCCCCTCCCAGCTGGTCGCCAGCCAGCCATGGCGGCGCACCTCTCACCGCTTCACCCTCAATGTAAATGGGCACTATTCCACTGATTTCCAGGGAAAGTAAGTGTATATTTTATGTTTCCGGAAGTTAGTAACAATTTCACTATATGGTGAAGCAGAAATTATAGGCCTCCATAAGGGTAGTAGACGAGATATGGCAGGGTTAATAAAACGAATATTTACCGAGTTTGTGAATATTACCGCTTACTGAGCCCTTACCGACCCCGGTAAAAATGGACGAGGACTGTGCAGTCATTTTCTGAGACACTGACTAGTTTTTCCTTGCCTAAAATTAGTGCTTTTACAGATGGAGGTATTTTTATTTTCCAGAAATGCAACAAAAAGTTTTTTTATTTTATTTTCATCACCAAATCCTAGGGTCGCCGTTTTCATTGATAACAATGTATCTCCATCAGAAAAAGCACTAAAACTTAGCCCGGAAATAATAGTCAGTGTCTCAGAAACCAGAGAAGTGACGGAATTGTACGAAAACAAGTGTGCCCCGCCCCGCCCCGCCCCGCATTTGCCAGCCCGCCCGCCAGCCGCCGAGTAGTCTGCTCTGCCACGCCCTGCCGGGAGGATTATTACCCTAACCGAACCAAATCTAACCTCCTAACGGGGGAACTCCGCCCCCCACGATCCCCCGGCGAGATTAAGAACCTAACCGAACCTTAACCTTAACCTAACCTCCTACCAAAGACTACTGTATACAGTAGTCTTTGCTCCTACCGTAGATAACACTATAATCGCCGCCTGCAGTAATGTCGCCAGGCGCCATATATTACGAATGTTAGCATCACTACAGTTTGTATGTGCCAGTGAAGAGGCATGCATAGTAGTTTATATCATGACTGTATAATCTACCCTGTTTCAGTGTTGTTTGATGTTTTTGTAGTATCTGCAAGTAAAACTTTTTCCCAAATTCACTACCTTTTTTTTTGGGGCGACAAATTGACAACAGGAGGGGAGGACATAACACTAGGGGCGATTTTAGTTAGCCGTTAACAGGGTTTTCCACTCTGCTGATTTTTTGGAAATTTTTTTCATTTATCTTTGTAAGCCATATATGCCCACAGAAGACAAAAAATGCCCACACTTCCAGATAGCCCCTTCTAATTTTCCCTTTGAAAAATGGATGTAAAAAATGTAAGTTGAACGCCACCAAACGCCCCCGAAAATCAAAAAAAAAAAATTGTCCTGGGATTTTAGTGTTACAAAGGTTAAAGGGTTGGGGGGGCCTCGGGAAAGGGGGATTTTCGGGAATGCGCATTAGAAAAACTATAAAATTTTTCTACAATTTAGGTATAAAATTTTTAAAGGGTTTCGCGAAATAAATTTAAAAAACTATAAAATATGCTGAGAAAAAAAATTTATATAGAAAACGGAAGTGGTAACGGGGGTAGGGGACCGCGCATTTCTCGTCCATTAAAAAACCCCCCGAGCAAAATTCGCGAGATGAAAACCCAAAGTCGCTAATTGTACGTGACCTACTGACCGTTTGCTTGCCCAGGTCAGAGGGGGGGGCGGGATACCGGGGGCCCGCTGGGTGGCTCACAAAAAGCCTCCCCCAAACCCCCACCCAACCCAAAGGGGAATAAAAGCCCCCGTAAAACCTTCACTACATCCTAACTCCATCCTAACTTACCAAACTAAAATTTCAACAAGCACAGTTTCATGTGTAAATCCACATTTAATTGGGAAAGCTTTTGAACATTTTCCCCCCCGTCCACGAGCGTCCCACACGGCACTAAATACGGGTTTGTATGACGTCTTTCCCCCAATAATTTTTTTACTCTTATACAAATGGGAAAAAATAATTACCATATATCTTATGAAATATTATTTAATATTAAATCTAAACACAGTTTGGAAAAAATTTTATTAAATTGCTAAAATTTAAACGAATGTAGGAAAAAATATATCAGTAATGAAAATCAAAACCAGTACGCCCCGGAAAAATTTTTGGGGGGAACAAAAGATAGAAAATATTGAAATTTAGAAGCCCATGACAGAATGTTCCCGGGTGCACGGGAAATTTGGGGGAAAATTTTTTTTTTGGGGGGAGCAAGTTACCAGATAGCCTTTTTTTTTATATAGTATCCCTGACATTAAAGCACTGACTGTTTTTTAAATCGTCTGCGCATTTGGGGGAAAAGTATGGGGGGAAAACGCCCGAGCCGCGCGGCCTGTTTTTGCCCGGTTGAACCCCACTTTTTCCCCCCCCGTCCGCCCCCACTTTTGTCAGTGTTGGGGCAATGCCCCACGGCAATTTGGGCGGGATTTTTGAGAAAACCCACTTTTTCCCTTTTCATTTTTTAAACATTTTGTTTCCCACTTAATGATATCACGGTGTGTAAATTATACTTCTGTTTTACTGCTAACCATATATTCATTCATTTTTAAAATGGCATTTAAATTGTATATTTTTCCCTTTTATTGCATTTTGGGGGCCCCATATTACATATTATATCTTTACATTTTTATACTTTACATGCCCTTTAAAAAACACATTTTAAATATATTGAATACTTAATACACTAAATTACTAGTTTTTTCCTTTTAGTCCTATTTTGGGCCCCTTTTATTGAAATATTGGCGGTGATCAAAACCCCGGCGGGCCGTATGTATATCCCCTGGCAGATTGTCGAACTACACCCTTTGATCATTAAAATTAGATGTTTCTGCCCGGGTCATTGTCTGCCATAATTATAAATTTTCAGACTTGAGAAGACATTCCTCCCCTGAAAATCTGACAGGACAAAAGTGGCGATGTTGTGGTAAACTAAAATGAAAGAAAACTTTGTGTACGAGGTTCACAGCAAAAACCCCCTTTTCTTTTCCAACACTTTCTGTTTTTGAAACGAGTCCTTTCAACCTTTGGGTACCCTGTTTTCCTAGTTTAGATAAAATCAGTGGGGGAAAGGGAAAAAAGGAAGGGGGGAAGTGTACATTTTTTTTTCTCGCATCCCGAAATTATTAATATAAACCCTACAACAAAAACCCAAAACCATTTATATACTTTACTAAAGCTACCGCCACTTTTTTCTTCAGTAACAAATTGCCCCCCGGGTGGTGCAGTAGTTATAACACACTTTTTAAAAGGCCCATTGCCCTTTTTTTTATAAAATACATGCACGTTTGTTAAAACCTTAATTTTATAAAACAACAAATGAATAATTTACGGGTTGAAATGTAATGGATGGGTCAGATGTTTTGTTGGGCTTTTTCATTGAAACCCAAATGCAAACAAATTCCCCATACCCAGAAAAACAAGGAAGGGACACTCCGGGCCGGGGAAAAGTCAACGTAGTACTGTTGCGTAGGAAGCGCTGCTGGTCTTTTTTCCCTTCCACATAAAAACTAAACCCCTTTAAAAGGGGCACTTCATCACTGTCCCTATTCTAGGTGCCCGTCACCCAATGTCCCTCCCATTAATTTTTTAAAGTGTTCACGTGGACAAAATTCCCTGGGGAACGGGCTTTTTGGGCCCGCCCCGCCCTTTTTTAGGTCCCTTAGATTTCCCTGCACAAAGCAAAGGGGAATAAAAAGATCGCAACCCAGGGCAAACCGGGTATAAGGCAACCAATACCCACATCTGGTCAGGTACCGGGTTTAAACCCTCAGATCGAAAAAAAAAGAAACACCGTCTGGAAAACGCCGTGCCAACCCTGCTGAGGCCGGGGGGTCCCCCAACCGGGGCCCGGAGCTACCCATTCTTCTTTTTGCCTTCATCGAGTAAAACACCGGGCTGACGTCTCCTGAACACGTGTTGTCTCTTTTCACCAATGGGGGAGCACCTGCTTTTTTTTTCGTTTTTACGGGGGTGTGTGTGAAGTTTTTCCCAAATTCATGCTTCGAAATCCTTCTGTAGGGTTCCCCGGATGAGTGTAGATTATTCTTCATCCCCGGTTTGGGCCCGGGCTGTGTCTTAAAAATTTTTTATTCGGCTGGTGCCCTTGTCGTGGGTGTTACGCTAGGGGCCCCAGGGGCGCGGTTTTCACCCTTTTTTTCCCCCGGGGCCCTTATTTCCCCGCCAGGGCGTCCCGGGCCTGACCCCCTGGGGGGGTTTCGTCATTCCCCCAGCCAAGCCCCCCCCCCCGGGCCCGGCCCCTTTCCCAAGGGCTGGTGCGGGGGTTTTGGTGGTTCCTGGTCTCCCCACTTTGGTAAACTGGGGGGGCGGAGGGTTACGTGTTCACCACCCAACCCCCCACCCCCCGCCCGGACCCCCCCAAGGGCGGGTTCGGGGGTTTGGGGGGTTTCCCGGTCTGCCACATTTTAGCTGAAAAGGGCGGAGGGTTTTAGGGCGTTCCCCAGCCACGCCCCACCCCCCCCCGGGGACCCCCCCAAGGGGGCTGGTGCGGGGGTTTGGGGGTTCCGGGTCGCCACATGTGGGGTTTGAGCCCCCCGGCGGAGGGTTTTACGTCTTTCCCCCCCACCCAGCCACCCCCCCACCCGGGGCCGGCCGGTTGTTGGGTATTTCCCCCTGGCCGGCCACGTGTGGGGCTGAGATGGGGCGGAGGGTTTTACTTCGCTCTTCCCTGGTCCCCCAACCCACCCCGCACCCCCCCCCCGGACCCTCCCATGGGCCGGGTAGGGGATTTAAACGGTCCCTGGCTGCCATGTCGACCCCCCCCCCCCCCCCGACCATCCACTTTCCGGGGGGTGGGGGCAGGCATGTGGCGATGCAGGGGGGGTTTTGGGGATTTTGGGTTTTGCGTCTAGTCCCTTTCCCCCTCACTGTTTTACCCTTTTTTTCCAGGGGATCAATTGTGGGGGCCCAGGGCTGCTCGGGTTTTTTAGGTCCCAAAGGCCACAACCCTCTGCTCCTCGCAGGGCCCCGTGCCTTTTGTCGGCCCTCTTTGGGTCCGCCGATTCCCCGGTATGCTGTGGAATGGTTTCGGCTCATCCTCCCGGGGGGGGTGTGCCCTGCTTTCCCGCGAGGCCTACCCTAAACCTCAAGGAGGGGGGTGGTCAAGGTTTTAAAAGTCTCGCCAACGCAGCCATTTCCGTCGGCCTGGGGGGGCCCGGGTTTCCGGGGGTTTTCTGGGCTGGGCCTCCCCAAAGCGTCCATCTCCTCCTCGTTTCGCCCCCCCGCCCCCCTGCCTCTGCTTCCATGAGCTGGGCGTCGTTTTCGTGCGACGGGGGGCCCGGATCGGGCGGCTCCTCACCCCCTCACCATCCCGGGAAATCCGGGGTCGGGGGACTTGCCGGGGGGGTCTGTGGCCCCTACGGGGGTTCAGGCGTCCCCCTGGCCCTTCCCCACCCCTCCCTCCTGGGGCCTCCGGGGTTGTCGGCTTGGATAAACTTCAGTGAACCCCCTTCAGGGCCCAAGAATGGAGGTCCCCCTTAACTTCTGGGTCCCGTTCTCCGACCCCGAGGCTCGCAGGTCCCCATCGCCTGTTTTCCCTCTCACGGGTGCCCCCTTCTGAGTCTGTGGTAGCGGGATGATACCTGGTGTGCTCCGACGGGGAAAGGATGCTGCCCTCCCCCGTCCCCAAAGGGAAAGGAGGTTTTCGGGATTTCCGCCCCCCGGATTCCGGTCCCCCGGGGCCCCTTTCCTCCCCCTTTTTCCCTTTGAGGGCCTTCTAGGTGCACTTCCCCCGTCCCGCTGCGGAGGACCCTTTGGGGACTCCCCCCTTCTTCCTCCGCCCCTTTTTAAAACCCTGGGCCCCCGATGGGCCCCCTCGATTGCTTTTGAGACGGTTGACGGGGGGCTTTGTTTTCCATCGGGCGTCCCGGAGGACGCTCGTGGGGGGCCCCGTTTTCCCGGGCTTTGGGGTGCGTCGCTCCCGGGAGGGGCGGGGGCAGTAGTCCTACCTCTACCGCCGGGTTCCTTTCTTTTCGCCTGGACGCTCCCTCGAAGCCCGCCCCGCGGGGTTTCTTCCCGGGGGCCGCTTTGGATGCCTGGCCCCCCTTACTGGGGTGAGCCTAGTTTGGTCAGGGATGGGTTCCCGTGCGTGGAGGGAAAACCCGGCCCCTGCCAGGTGGCCTTTTTCCCCGGGGGCCAGAAAAAGGTTGCCCGTGATGAAGGGGCCCGGGCCCGGGGCCCCGCCGAAATGTGGAGAGCGGGTACCAAACCCGGGTGAAACCGGGGGTTTCCCTTTTCCGGGCCCGGGGCCCCATCCCGGTTCTCCCCGGCCCCTGGTGGTTTCCCCCCGGGGAGGGTGATTTCCTCCGGGGTTCCCCCGGGTTTCTGCCCAAAGGGCCCCCCCGTGGCGGGGGCAACCCCGGGGAAGGAGGACTTTTTTGCCGGGGGCTTTCCGGAGCCCGGGAACACGCCTCCCTGTTTTAAACCCCTTCTGTTTCCTTCTTTAGTCGCTGGCGGACTGGCTTTTCCTCCCTCGCCTTTGGGTCACACTTCCCTCCCCCCGGCCCCCCCGGGCGGATGTCTGTAGGGTTTGTCGGGCCGCCTTTTGATGCGTTCGGGGGCCTCCCCCCTTTCCCCACGGTCCCCCCCTGCCATTGACAGGGCCGTCAATGCCCCCTTGGCTCTTCGGGGCCCAGGCCTTTTTTCCCCGGGGGGTGCCGGAGCTGAATTTGACAGCAGATTCTCCGGATTAGTCCCTTCGATTCGGAAGTCTTTCGGAGGCCCCCCCTTGCAGCATTTTCCCCGCCTCAATCCCCCCCACCCCTCACCCCTTTGGGTCCCACTCCCGGGCCCCCCGCCGTCTCAGCCGAGGGTTTTCCCGGGAGGGGGGGCCAAACAATTTTTCGTTTGGGGGGTCTTTTTGTCGGGGGGGGCCCCGTCAGGAAAGGGTCAAAACCCCCTTTGGATCCCCCCTTTCCTTTTCTCCCCTTTTTTTTTTTTTTTTCCTTTTTTTTTGGTTTTTTTTCCCCCCCCCTTCTTTCCCCCTTTTTTCCTCCTTTTTTTTTTCCCCTTTTTTCCTTCCTTTTTCGGCCCCCTGGCCCCCGGATTCCCCGCCAGGGGGGGGGGTTTCCGGGTCTTTTTTGGGGCCCCGGTTTGCCCCCCGGGGCCCTTTCCCCGGGGCCCTCCTTCTTTCCCCGGTCCCCCAAGGGGGCCCCGTTTTCCCCCCCAGGGTCCGGGCCTTTGGGGGGCCCAGGCCCCGGGGTAGGGGAAGGGGGGAAAGGGGCTTTTTTTCCCCCCAAATTTTCCCCCCTTCCCAAAGGGGCCCCCTTCGGGGGCGGCTTACTTGGCCCCCGCCGCCAAAGGTTTTTTTCTCACCCCTTTCCGGGGAATGGGGCCGGGGGAAAAGGTTTTTTCCCCCTTCCCGAAAGGCCCCAAAGGGGGCCCATTGGCCTCCCCCTCGGGTTTGTACCCACCGGCCATGGCCTGGGCCCAAGGCCCCCTTTGCCCCAGGAAGGGGTTGGGGGGTTGTCTCAAAGGGGGATTGGGAGTCCCCGGGAGGCAGCGGGTTTTCCCGGGAGAGGTTTTTCTCCGGGGGGATTTGGGTTCCTTTGTTCACCAAGGGGGGGTGGGGGGGGGGGGTTTCCCTTAAAAAACCCCCTTCCCCCCCGTATTACTTTTGGGGGGCATGCAATGGGACTCCCGTTCGGGCCGCCCGGGCCGCATCTGGGGGGGAAAAAGGGGGCCAAAACTTTTATCAAAACCTCTTCCGGGGGCCTTTTGGTGCCCGTTTTTTTTTTCAAGGAGGCTTTGGGAGGGCCCTTTTCGGGTCGCCCCACTTCGCCCCCCAGAGGTCACTCCCCTACCCCTTCGTCTCCGTCGCCCTTTTCCGGGTGGTGAACACAGCCGTTTTCCCGGGGCGAAACCCCCCGCTTTGCCCCCGGCCCGTTTCCCCCCCCTGGCCCCCCACACTACTGGACCCCCAGTTGGGGGTGGGGGGCGGTTTTTCCGCGTGGACCGGGTGGCGGGCCCCCACCCCCTAAAGGTCTTCGTGATGTCGGGTGCGTCGGGGGTCCGGGGTTTTTTTCTACCCAAACCTCCGACGGCCGGGAGGGTTTCGGCGGATGGTCCGGGGGGGGGAGGCGCAGACCCCCATCAACGTCAAGGAGCTGCTGGGGCCCTTCTCTTCCTCCGATTTGGGAAAAACCCCACCCCCGGGAAAGGGGCGGCTCCCTGTTCGAGATGGACAAAAATGGGGCGGGGGTCCACCCGTCTCGCCCGCCAAGGGACATCCCCAAAACCGCCCTTCTGTTGTCCCTTTTGGAGAGATCCTTTGGCCTGGCGGCCCGTTTTCCCCCCTTTCAAACGTCTGCCAGGTTCCCCCGCCCGGGAGTGGAGAATGTGTGGGGCCCACGCCCCCGTCTCGCTTTCCGGGGGTCGTCGGTGGAGTGGCAGCTTCGCCCGGGGCTTTGGGGGCTCTCTGGGCGGCGGGTGGGGCACTCCGGAGGTGGACCTCTTTGCGTCCCCCCCGCTCTGCCCAACTTTCAGGCCTTTTTGACGAGGGGGACCGGGGGCCTGCGGGGGCCCGGACGCCCTCCGGAAGGGCTGGGAAAAGGTGGCGCCATGGTTTTCCTGTTTCCCCCCCCCTGAACCCTGTCCTCCTGAAGGTATGCAACAAACTTTTGGGTTCCCACAGGGGGAAGGTGACCATGGGGGCCCTCTCGGCCGGGCCACCGTGTTCTCCGAACTGAAGGCCTGGTGTCCCCCCCGGTTTTCCCTAGGGGCCCTCGCCCTTTTTTGGAGGAGTTCCCGGGGCCAGGCTTTTTTCCACCTTGAAGCTTTCACCCTGGAGTTTTTTTTCCCTACCTCTCTCCTCCCGGACGGTCTCGGACCGGGGAAACGGAGGAAAATTTTGGGGGCACTTCGCCCTTCCCCTACGAGACAGTATCAGTCTCACTGGGAAAGGGCCTTTTAAATCGTTTCTCAAAAATCAAGGGCCTCCCCCGACGTCCCCTGGGAAACAGTCCCTCCTGGGTTTTTCCTTTTCCTTCCGGCCCCCGCCCCCTGGGAGGTCCTCCCCACTCTCCCCCTCCACTCACCTGGCGGCCCTGGCTGACCCCCCTTTAAATACGGTTGGGGTTTGGTCCGGGGTGGCGTTCTGTGCCCTGTTGAAGAGGGGTTTGTTCCAAACCCAAAAAAAACCCCCCCCCGTCGTCCTGGCCCTTTTTTTGGGCCCCCGGGGAAGGGTTTTCCGGTTTTCCCGCGGGGCGACCCGTTTTTGGGTTTAGACGCTTGCCGGACCCCGCCCCCCTTTAGAAGGCCTTGTTCCTGGTGGCCCTGGCTACAGGGTTTCCGGGGGTTTTTCAGCTGGGGCGCTGACCCTTTTTTTCCCCCGTGGGCGACCTTCTTTTGCGGGACGGGTTTCCCCCTGTTTCCCCTCTCCCCCCGCCCCCAAAGGTTTCTGGTAAAAAACAGCGGCAGGGGGCCCCCGTCTCCCCAAACCGGGCGTCGTTTCCCGGGTTTGGGCTGCTGGGGACGCCGCACACCCCTTGTGGGCCCGGTTTTTGGCCTCCGGTGTTTTCCTGGATTTCTTCCCAGCCCTGGGTGTGACCCCGCAGTTTTTCCGTTTCCCCGATCCTGTCACTGGTCGTCCCCCCCACCACCAGGGGGATTGGCCCCCGGGTCCCGGGGGGTCATGAGTCGGCGGGTCCGGGTCACGCCCCCCGGGCCCCTGGGCCCTCCGGGTGTTGCTGCCCTTTCCCGGCCTTCCCTTTCCCCAAACCCCTTCCTTGGAGAGGGGACGGGGAAAGGGGGGCCCTTGGGGGAAAAGGCCCCGTTTCTTTCGTGGCTCGTTTTTCCCCGTCCCCCCCCGTCAGGGAATTCCCCCGTGTTCCCTGGGCTTTCCCCCCGTCCGGAAAGGGGGTGGGGGGGGTGGACGCCCGGGGGTCCCAAGGGCGTCTCCGCTTTTATTCGGGTGAGTATACTGGGTATCGTTTTTTTTTTCTTGTGCAGCTTGCTCTTTTGCCCCCCCCGGGGGGTTGGGGGCTTTTTTTCCCCGTTCCCCCAAGTGGCAGGTAGCTTAGTGCACTAGCTCTAAGGGGGGCCCAAAAAGCCCGGGTTTTAAGTATTTAAAAGCCCATTTTTGATTCCCCGACGAGCTAGTTTCACGGGCCTTTGGCCCCCACCCTTCCCTTTCCCCCCCAAGTTTTCCCGCCCCTCTCCCCGGGGATGCTTATTTTGGGTGGTTATGATAGCTTTCCCGGGCCCGGCCCGGGGACCACCGGGCCTCAGCGGGTTGGCCACGGCGTTTCCAGACGGGGTGTTTATTTTTCTTTTAGTCTGAGTGTAGCCTGGTTACCTAACCCCCGATGTGGGTTTTTGGTTGCCTGTATACCCCGGGTTTGCCCCGGGGGGGGATCTTTCCCACCTTTAGCTTGTGCACTAGCTCTGTCAGGGACCCAAAAATGGGGTTTTCATATTCAAAGCCCCTCATTCTTTGGGGCCCTTTTTTTCCCCTATTTTAAACCGCCCGCCCGACGAACACTCCTTCGGCAGCTGGTATTTTTAGTACTCCCCTACTACCTACATGATGCTCCCCAAAAGTAGCAAAAAAAATTATACACACAAAAACCCCATTACATACATATATTGAATATTTCCATGCATGACCACTATATCTCTGGGGCTGTTCACGCGACAATGTTTTGAAATTGTCAGGCTGCATAGCGGCCTCCCCCGCCCGACAAAGAGATATAGTGGTCTATGGACTATCATATAGACTGGTTTATCAGTATATATGATATACGGAAAATCTTCGTAAATGTTTTCTATAATATTATCAAATAAAAAACAGTAAAACACGCTAAAGAAAATGCCATTACGAGACTCTGATTCACTCAACTCTTCGCCACTTAAAACTTTGCGAGTCAACCCTTTTATCATGAAGGGTATCAATAGAAGCGCAATTGTATTAGCTTTCCCATTGATGTATTTCGTTTTCTGATAAATGAATTAGAATTTAGGGCATAAATTAGCATTAAATAAATAAATAAAATCATCAATCGGGTAATTTTCCCGTTTGAAGAGGTTATTTATTTATTTTAACGCTAATTTATACATGGTGCTAATTCATTTATCAGAAAAAGAAATATATAAGTAAATAAATAACATCATCAATCGGGAAAATTACCCGATTGATGATTTTATATTTATTTAACGCTAATTTATGCATGGTTTTTTAATTCTTTTTATCCGAAACGAAATATATCAATGGAAAGCTAATAAATTGCGCTTCTATTGATATGTTTCATGATAAAAGTTGAACTCGCAAAAGTTTTAAATGGCGAAGAGTTGAAGTTCATGCATATTTCTTCAGAGTCTCGTAATGGCATTTCTTTAGCGTGTTTACTGTTTTTTATTTGATAAATTATAAAAAAAACATTTACGAAGACTACAGTATATCATATATACAGAGCTGGGCAGTATTTAAATACATTTGTTTTTTAAATACGTATTTAAATACATTTGTGTATTTAGAAATGTATTTATAATTACATTGGTTATCATGTATTTAAATACAGTATTTAAATATTTTATGAGTATTTAAATACATTGTTTTTAAAATATTTATAATATAAAAAGTAAATACTTTTTTTCACAGTTAATTTGGCCAAAAACCCCGCCCAACTATCTGGCAACCCTGATGTTACAGTGAACCAGGGTTTCACTACCAAGGAAATGTCCGGATTTTTAAAAAATTTAGACCTGAGAAGGACATTTTAAGGAAACCCAAAATCTAAGGAAATCCTAAGGAAATTCATTTTTTTCGGACATGGTAAAATTTGTGTGTATTTAAAATGTATTTACAAATGTATTTAATACAATTGATGTATTTAGTATTTAGTATTTAAATACATTCGTAGAATGTATTTAGTAATTTAAATACATTTCTCCCATGGTATTTAGTATTTAGTATTTAAATACATTCAATGTATTTAGTGCCCAGCTCTGCATATACACTGATAAACCAGTCTATATGATCCGTATATAATATATATATATATATTATATATATATAAATATATATATATATAATATATATATATAATATATATGAATCCGACCGGCCCTCCGACTTCAGGCCCTTGTGCGACAGGCCCGATATTCCGTGCGCAGTCCAGGTTTACAGTGGTCTATGGACCATGTTATGAGATCAGTTTAATTCGCATAATGAAAATAATAACGGGAAAGAAACCCATATACTATGTGCACCTTAGAATGGACCGACGTTACGGTCAGGAATCTCAAAATACTTTCATGGGATGATTTATCTCTACTTGGCAGTAGAGTTATGGGCTGCCTTAGCCCACAACAAGATGGCTGACTGACAGTTCACTGACTTCAACCCGCGCGGCTGAGGGCGTCTCCACCCATACTACCTCCATGTCTGCGCATCTATCTAGCTATCTATCCATTTATCTATCTATCTATCTATGATCTATCTCTGACGCTCGTTCTTACGGAACTCCCTCAAGGGATGGCCGCGACAAAAACTAGGGTCTCCATTTATTCCTGTTCTTGCATTCTCTCCTTGCATGCAAGTAGTAAGTAAGTAATAGTAAGTATACAGTAGAGTAAAACTAGAAAACTTTGTGCAGTCGGAGTCATTTCTCATCTAGCTGCAGGCGCTGCAAAAGATATACCCGTCGCGTACTGATTAATTTTTAAACAAGCAGGCCACTTAATTAACAACTATAACAACAATGATAACAATGATGATAATGATAGAAGAACTTAAGTGAACATTAGCGAACATAATTCTGACAAAATTTAAAAAAAAAAGGGGAAAGAG
>JACEEZ010008766.1:0-22500 GCA_016584305.1 Chionoecetes opilio | reverse complement strand
GCCTCACAGAGCAGAGGATGTGAGATGCGCGAGAGACATCTGGCGGTTTAGCTTCGAAAACTCCCCATAGGAATCTGAGGTATTACGAATATATTGTGTGTGTGTGTGTTTGTTTGTGTGTGTGTGTGTGTGTGTGTGTTTGTGAGATATATATATATATATATATTATATATATATAAAATATATATATATATAATAGAGAGAGAGAGAGAGAGGAGAGAGAGAGAGAGAGAGGGGAGAGAGAGAGAGAGAGAGAGAGAGAGAGAGAGAGAGAGAGAGAGAGGGGAGGAGAGAGGAGAGAGAGAGAGAGAGAGAGAGAGGAGAGAGAGAGAGAGGAGAGAGAGAGAGAGAGAGAGAGAGAGAGAGAGAGAGAGAGAGAAGAGAGGGGAGAGAGAGAGAGAGAGAGAGAGAGAGAGAGAGAGAGAGAGAGAGAGAGAGAAGAGAGAGAGAGAGAGAGAGAGAGAGAGAGAGAGAGAGAGAGAGAGAGAGAGGAGAGGAGAGAGGGGATAGAGAGAGAGAGGGAGAGGAGAGAGAGAGAGGAGAGAGAGAGAGAGAGAGAGAGGAGAGAGAGAGAGAGAGAGAGAGAACGAGGAGAGAGAGAGAGAGAGGAGAGAGAGGAAGAGAGCACCCCCTGTTACACCCTAACACCACCACCCCCCACTGCTACACCCTGACGCCACTGTAGCGGTCTGGGAGGTTTGGTTATCCAGAAGGTTGTGTTTTCGGATGCCATGTAGCTCGCCAGAGGTACGATGATTACTTTTCATTTCATCCCGCCGCGCGGAGAGGCAACAGCTTGCTCCCGGCTCCTGCCTCACCCCAGCCGACCCCACGGCCGGAGATTTCCGTGGCGGATTAATTCGCCGTAGGATACTCTGGGGGATTTAACCACTCATCTTCATCATTTATACATTTTTTCTCATCTTCACTGTCTTTCTTAAGTATATCTTTTGCGTCTTATTACCCAGTAATGTGAATATATATAAGCACACTCGATGAGAGACGAATCTTCTTGTAAATCAAGGAAACGTAGCTTTGCTTGTTACTCAATCACGGGGAAGCGAGACCATAGCTGAGGCAGTGGCCTCTCTCAACTGCCTGTTGTTCTTCGTCAGGTGGCAGCCTGTCCCTCCACAATATCGGTGTAATGCATCTCACCATGTAGCGACATGATTTGTTCTCCGTCAGGAAGCAGCCTAGCTGCCATTCCTCAGTCAAGAGGCAGCTCGGCATATCTCACCATGTAGCGACCTCATTTGTTCTCATTATTATACAATTATTTCTCCCCTTCACTGTCTTTTTACGTATATCTTTTGCGTCTCGTTACACAGAAATGTGAATTAATATCAGCGCACTCGATGAGATACACTTACTGTACGAATCCTATAGTTGTACATAAAGGTAGCGTAGCTTTGCTGTTAAAATTTGGCTTTCCTTGTCTACCTAGTACATGTAGCTATAGGTGGCAGGGCATGACAGGTTCTGGCTTTCCGGTTTTTTCCCCTTACTGAATGAAGTTTTAATTTTCAGTGATTGCATTTGTTTATATATTTGCTTCCTCTTATCTGAGGAAATCTTTGTATTGAAGTCGTTATCGGTATAGCTGGTATTTCATAGTAGCTACTATTTAGCCTATAATTAACTTGAGCTTATCTAGAATGGAAATTCATTCTCACACAAAATGCACCATGCATATATGGATATATGGTGAGCAGCTAGTGGTGGAAGTAAAAAAATCTGCTCTAGCTGACTCTGTCACTTTAAATTTAGTCTAGACTACGGTAGCCGTTCCTATATGCCCTATAGTGAACCTGGAACTGTTGAGTACAGTAAGGTTTTATGCTTGAAATGTAATGTACACATCCTAAGGATGCAGAAACTACCGGATGCTAATTTGCATTTGTTGAGCAATTTGCATTATTGACCCTAATTAGCATATTCGTATTATCTTCCTTATTAAGCCGCCTATAGAATTTTTTCAGAAACTGACGCATAGGAGAGTGATATGTTGAGTGATTAATGTAATCATTACTGAATATATATAAGCACACTCGATGAGAGACGAATCTTCTTGTTATATTGTATTGATGCATGATGGAAGAGCTCTCCACGAGAGAGATTTTCAAGATATGAAGAATGAAGTAAGATGAGAGACAGGAGGAGTGTGGATAGACTGATGGAGTACTCCTGTGGTAGTGTGCTGAGTGGAGGAATGACAGTCGTGTGGCTGAAAGTGTAAAAATAATTCTTGGAGGGCGCGCATGATAGGATTATCCTGTAGGCATAGCCTGTAATTCACTTAATTTTATCAGGTATCCAATCCATCCGTCCCTTATTGCTTTCTAACAAAAATTTTCTACTAGATGAGGCGGTGGAATGGTCTATAAATAAACGGGTCGGCTTTTTTCTCCCTTTAAATATGGGAACGAAATTTACTCTCTTACACTAGAGGTACTTTATGCCGTACGTCAGTCAGTAAGCATGTAAGTAGACTGTTTTAGTTTTCCAACACTTGTCCCCCATATTCCTTCAAAATCCAAATGAAAACAGACACTGGGCTGGGACTTTTCCTACATCTTGAATTAATTTCCAACAGTTTAAATTAAGAACCTCCTACAAAATAACTTGTATATCTCTCAGCACTGTACCCTTTTTTCACACCCTCTCTTACCTCGAATTAATCTTCCATCGTAAAAGTGTCATATGACCTCCGATGTCTGGCACATTTTCCCTTTTTAGCATTAAATTAATCTTCCATCGTAAAGACCTCTTGTGTGCATGTGATACTATAATACCTCTTGTAGCATACAGGGCCCTGAGCTATTCTCGTGGTCGTGGTGTATATGATTGATCAATTTATTCCTTAAATTGATGCACACTTTGCCACTATCACTTCTAGTCCATTCCAGGCATCTAAGTTTCTATTGGGAAAGCTGTACTTGTGTTACTCCTACCGTAGATAACACTAAAGTCGCCAGGACAGTTTTTTTCTATGTACAGACGTGTAGTGGCGTTAATACTTACATTTCTACATCCATGATTTCAGGAAAGTTAGAAGGGGCTATCTGGAGAGTCTGTCATTTTGTGTCTGCATCTGTGTCATAAGAGATATGGCTATAAATGATCAAATTACAAAAATATCAACAGAGTAGCGACCAACAATAAGGTCGCCATCTAGGGTTTAGTATTTACTGAGTGACCTCCCGACGTCGTCGTCGCGCGAAAAAAAAAAAAGTTGCAAAATTTGAAACCGTATATACATGCAGATACAAAACATAAAACCGCTGAAACAGGGTAGATTCAGGTAGTCATGATATAAACTACTGTGTATTATCTTCAGTGGCACATACAAATTAGTAGCGATGCTATAATTCGTAATATTTGGCGGCTGGCGACTATACTGTTCTCTACGGTACATGTTTCTTTTCTCAACTTTTCCTTGTGTCCCTTCAAATAGCCCGACTTTTTCTTCTCTTACTAGCAGGTTATTTCTGTCAACTTCTTCCAAGCCATTTATCTGTTAATACATATCTTGTTGTTAGGTTTTCCTCTCCCATTGTTCTTTTCCAAAGGTTGGCAGTTGTCTTCCTCCTAGGTTAAATATTTCAACTAGACACATCTTATTGCTAACCTTTGTATTTTTTTCTTTTTTTTTACGTTCTTAATTTTGATGGGAACCACAAAATTATGTAAACTCCATAGTTTTAGTACCGAGCAGTTGGGAGAGCTGCCGCTTGTTATCTTTGTTCTTCATGATGGCTGCGTGTCCAGGTAAAGGTGAGGTCAAAGTCAACTGGTATGCAATTGATCCTTCCCCGGTTCTTCTGTGCCTCTCATGATCCTTTGCACTGATACCATCATACCGATCAAAAAGGACATCTCTAAATTTGTAGTTGACCAGACGATTTTTCATTATTGACTCCAGTCAGACCATTTCCCACGACAACTCCATTGTGCACAGTGCTAATTGTTATTTAAAGAACAAATATGTTGATTTAGAATATTAAATTCAAAAAAGATTTTTGCTTGATTTAAAAAAATATGCTATGTCAAATAGGGAATATATTCGTAATTTCGTGACATACCTAATCAATATGCTAATTAGACAATTTATGGACAAAATAAAAATATACACAGTAGCATCTTGCAGTTTTACATCATTGAGAACTTAAAACTTAGGTCTAGACACCCATAGGAATTCTATAGGGCGCTTAATAAGGAAGATAATACGAATATGCTAATTAGGTCAATAATGCAAATTGCTCAACAAATGCAAATTAGCATCCGGCAGTTTCTGCATCGTTAGGATGTGTACATTACATTTCAAGCATAAAACCTTACTGTACTCAACAGTTCCAGGTTCACTATAGGGCATATAGGAACGGCTACCGTAGTCTAGACTAAATTTAAAGTGACAAGAGTCAGCTAGAGCAGATTTTTTTACTTCCACCAACTAGCTGCTCACCATATATCCATATATGCATGGTGCATTTTGTGTGAGAATGAATTTCCATTCTAGATAAGCTCAAGTTAATTATAGGCTAAATAGTAGGTACTTTTGAAATACCAGCTATACCGATAACGACTTCAATACAAAGATTTCCTCAGATAAGAGGAAGCAAATATATAAACAAATGCAATCACTGAAAATTAAAACTTCATTCAGTAAGGGGAAAAAACCGGAAAGCCAGAACCTGTCATGCCCTGCCACCTATAGCTACATGTACTAGGTAGACAAGGAAGGCCAAATTTTAACAGCAAAGCTACGCTACCTTTATGTACAACTATAGGATTCGTACAGTAAGTGTATCTCATCGAGTGCGCTGATATTAATTCACATTACTGTGTAACGAGACGCAAAAGATATACGTAAAAAGACAGTGAAGGGGAGAAATAATGTATAAATAATGAGAACAAAATGAGGTCGCTACATGGTGAGATATGCCGAGCTGCCTCTTGACTGAGGAATGGCAGCTAGGCTGCTTCCTGACGGAGAACAAATCATGTCGCTACATGGTGAGATGCATTACACCGATATTGTGGAGGGACAGGCTGCCACCTGACGAAGAACAACAGGCAGTTGAGAGAGGCCACTGCCTCAGCTATGGTCTCGCTTCCCCCTGATTTAGTAACAGCAAAGCTACGTTTCCTTGATTTACAAGAAGATTCGTCTCTCATCGAGGTGCTTATATATATTCCCATTACTGGGTAATAGACGCAAAGAATACTTAAGAAAGACAGTGAAGTGAAAAAAAGTATAAAGATGAAGATATTTGGTTAAATCCCCCAAAAGTATCCTAGGGGGGCGATTAATCCGCCACGGAAATTCTCCGGCCGTGGGGCCCCGGCGGGGTACAACCACAACTTTTCCTTTTCCGGGCCAAAATGAAATATAATCCGTATCGGGAGCTACTTGGCCATCCAAAAAAAACTTCTGGATCAAACCCCCCCCGGAAAAGGGTTTCCCCAATTTTAACTTTTTACACCCTACCCCCCACCCTGTCCTTAAATATTTTTGGGTGGGTTTTTAAAGTTTCTTCTTTTTTATAGCCCCCCCCCCCAATTATTTTTTGTTGTAATAGCCCTTAAAAGGTGTTACTTTAAAAAAAAACTGACATTTTAAAATACTAACACAATTAAAATTGCCAGTTAAATACATCAATGGCTTCACACAAAGGGGTACCTGTCTTAAATTCCTTATTTTTTCATGTTTCTTTTATAATATTATTTTAACTTTTCATGAAAAAACCCCCCAAAGCAAATTTATCCCCCTGTATTTTCATTTAATCTATCTTGTATATTTGTTCAAAATTTTTCCAAAATTTGACAATAAAAATTTTCAAAAAAAAAAAAAAACCCTTAAAACCAGAAAAAAAAAAAAAAAATCAATTGCGATTGTATTTTTAAACAACATTTTAAAAAGGGGGTGGGGGGTTTGGAAAAAAAGGGGGGAATATTTTGGGTTGAAAAAAAGGGGATTTTGGGGGGTTTAAAAGGGTTATTTGCGGGTTGGAAAAAGGTTATTTTTGGGGTTGCAAATGGATATATTTGCGTTTTCTAAAAGGGTATTTTGGGGTTTCAAAGGGTTTTTTCGGTTGGAAAAAAGGGGATATTTGCGGGTTTGGAAAAGGTTTAATTTTGCGTCGCTCCGAAAAAGGGGTTATTTTTGGGTTTCAAAAAATATATTTGCGTCGCTCCGAAAGGTATATTTGGTTTTGAAAAAGGGGAATTTTTCGTGCTCCAAAAAAAGGGTATTTTGTAAAGGGGAAAAAAGGGGTTGCAGTTTCTCAACAAAAACCCCTTTTTTTTACCCTTCTTTTCTAAAAGGTAGATACTGCCCGACAACTCTACGGGGAAGGGCATGAGCTGAGCCTGCAGCGCTGATAAGAGTGCGTGCGAGTCGAGAGAACATGCATGACGTACCCAATCTCGCAGTGATAATCTCCGTTTGCACGCACGCATGTTTGCATGCTCGCTCACCTCCTTTGTACTTCATATATGTGTAGAGGCCTATGCAATCCCCGCACCCTTCATACACGTACCCCCCCCAAGGTTTTCTAGCTCGCTTGGCAAAAAAGATAAACCATAAAAATTGGTTTTTCCCCATGTTTGTTTCCCTTTATGCCCGAAACCAAACAAGCTGAAAAAATTTGACCAGATGTTCAATTTTTTACATATATTTTTAAAATTTTGTAAATATATTTTCCCCCCTTATTTTTCGTTACCCTTTTCCCCCCCTTCTTTTCCAGAGCTCGGTTTGTCTTACTCGGCACCTTGGACAGGGTTTTCCAGGTTCACAAAACCCCAAAATAAAACTTTTTGGGGGGTTAACACTTTTCTTTTTTTTTATTTGCAATTTTTCAATTCCCAAAAAGAAATTTTAATTAATTTCCCCAATATTTTTTGCAAAATTTCCCAAAAAATTTTTTTCAATAAATTTCCCGGCAAAAAAATCCAAAAATTGGGGAGGACCTGGCAACCCCTGTCGGGAGTGTAAGGACTTCCCCGGGCAGTGAGGGGAGACTATACTTTTAAATAAAGGGGGTAGTCCCCCGGGTTTTTTTCCGTTCGCACACCGGAATGAGTAATCAAAGGCAAAAAAAAATTCAATAATAGTCATATTTATAAAAAAAAAAAAAAGTTATCCTGTTTTTTGGTCTAGGTCTGGGGGTTTTGCAGGGGTTTGGGCTTTGGGCTTGGTCTCGGAAGGGGCTTTGGGCTTTGGGCTCGAAGGCCTTTTTAGGTCCTTTGGAAGGGCTGGTTTTTGGTCTTGGTCCCCGAAGGGTCTGGTCTTGGGGCTTGGGGCGGGGCTTTGGGCTCGGGGGGGTCTTTGGGCTTGACTCAAAACCCGCAATTGGGTTAACAAAAATCATCCCCAAAGCAGCGTTTTTCCCCCCGATGGCCCTTTCACACCTTTTTCCCATAGGGATGGGTACTTGTTTTATTTAAAATTCAGAGTAGAGCCCCATCTTTCCAGGAACTTTATCAAGGTTCATGATTTGCAAAACTGGAAAATTTTGTGAGAAGTGCAGCAGGGGCAGCGATTATGGGCTTTCTCCTCCTTTAGCAAAATTGGAATTTTCCAACATAACCTCTCCCTTGCCTCAACCCCAAAGGTTTTGAGGGGCCCAAAAAAGAACCTTGGCAAAGGGCTACTGTATACTGGACTTGCCCCAAATCAGTTTGGGTATTTCCCTTGGGGGCCCAGTTTTTTGGGGGATTTCCCGACTTTTCGAACTCCCATCTCCCTTCCCATGGTTTATCAGTATAAAAGATAAAACGTTATCTTTGTAAATTTTTGTTTTTATAATATTTTCAAAAAAAAAACAGGTTAAAAAAACCCTAAAAGAAATTTCCATTATGGGAGAGTGAAAAAATGCAAAGAACTTAAAAATTTAAATTACTTACTTACTTTCCCCTTTAAAATCTTCGCCCTTTTTAAAATTTTTCGGAAAAACATTTTTTAAAAGGGAAAAAGGGAAAACCCAAAGTTTCCAAAACTTACCAGTGGAAAATTTGTTTTTTGATTGAAAATTGTCCCCTTTTATAAAAAAGCGTTAATAAATAAATAACCTCATCAATCGGGAAAAATTTCCCGGTTAATGAATTTTTTTTAGTTTAACGCTAATTTTGCTGGTTCTAATTCATTTTTCCCAAAAACGAAAAAATTAAATGGAAAGCTAAAAAAATAAACCCCTTTTTTTTGGAAATTTTCATGTAAAAGTTTTTTCGCAAAATATTTAATTGCGAAAAAGTTTAAGTGAAAATTGTTCATGCATTTTTTCTTCAGTCTCAAAATGGAATTTTTTTATTTAATTTCACATTTTTTATTTGAAAATTTATGGGAACAAAAAATTTACGAAAAATAAAAGTTTATCATTTTTAATGAAAAAACCATATTTTACTTTATTTTGGAATACTTTTTTAAAATTGCCGATCCGATTTGAATTGATGTTTATATTTTTTGTTAAAGTTAAAGTATCCATAAATTTTTTTATCAGAAAAAAAAAATATATCAATGGGGAAAACTAATGAAAAAACCGCTTGTATTTCCATGTTTTTATGTAAAAAAGGGTTTTTTCGTAAAAAAATTAAATGGCCCAAGAGTTTTAAAAAGAATATTGGAGTTCATGCATTTTTTCTTCACCCCTCTCAAAAATGACATTTCTTTAGTGAATTTTTCTGTTTTTTTTTTTTGATAATTTATAACAAAAACTTTTCGAAAAAATAAAGGGGATTCATTTTATACTGATAAATCATAGGGAAGGGGATGGGATGATGTTTGCAAATGTCGGGAAACGCAAAACTGGCCTCCACTGGTCATGGGGGGGTTGGTTTGGGGGGCAAAGAGTAACAAGTCCTTTTAGAGTAGTCTTTTGGCCCCTTTGGGATATGGCTTTCCCCTGTTCATTTTAAGGGGACCACTTGTTACCCCGCTTGTGTCCCCAAACCGAATCCTGCAATCCAGACCCCCCAAACACTTAGGCCTTTTGCACCCCCGGGGTTATTTTTTGGGATGAAAAGGGGCCCCAAAAATTTTATAAACCCCCAAAGATTTGGCAAAAAATTCCCTTTTGGCCATTCCCCCAGGGTGGGAAGGGTTTTTTTATACGAAACCCAAAATCAAAAAGTATTAAAAAAACCCCCCTTGGGCCCACCCCCCAAACTGTGGGGGGTTTTGAGCTTTCAGAAAACCCTCCCAAATACTGCATTTTCCCGTGATTGCCCCGTTATGGGCATAAGTTTGTCCCCCTGTTGTTTGCAGGTGGGGATCCTAGTTGCAGAAGTGAATCTCCCAAATCCAGGAAAATATTTTCTTGCCCACCGTTCCCAATTTTATCTACTAAAGAGGGCCCGATTTAGTATTTCCGGGAAACTCAGTAGCCTAAAACCCGTTATTTTATTCTCTGGGGATTGGGGGAGAATGATGAACCACTGGGAAAATTTTTTTCCAACAAAGATTTTAAATGCAAAGGTGGAAGAAATTGTGGGGAGTTCGCCAAATTTTAGGGGGTACGTTTTTGGATTTTTTTAATGATTTGGCAGGGAATCTGGCCCAGGCCCTTTTCATTTCCCAAGGTTTTACCCCCCCTGCATCATGACCCCCCGCACTGTTGACAAAGGTTTTTCCCGCCAAAGCACTTTGTGGTGATTTTGTTTGTTGTCCCCCAACAAAGGGGGGGGGGACAAAGTTGGCCCCCTTCCCTGTTACAAATTTGGGGGGTCAGATAGGTTGGGAAAAACTTTCCCTGGCCTTTGGGCCCCGGGCCAATTTTCCAAATCTAAACCCAAAAATCATAAACCCTTTTAGAGTGACCAAGCCTGTGTAATTTTTAGTGAGCGCTTGCTTTTTGGAATAAGTGTCTTATAGTCACACAGAGCATACATTTTTTGGTAACTTTTTCCTTTTCCCTCTGACAACTCCCCGACCCCAGGTCCTGCCCAAAAAGAGAAAACCAGACGACCTTTGTTTTTTCGCCCGTCTCCCCATCTTCTTTGCCTTCAAAAAAAATACTTAAACCCAAAGAGGTCTGGAGGTAGGGAGCCTTTCCCGAAAAATAGCTCCATGTCATCCGCCCCTTAAAAGGGCCCTGGGTTTGGCTTTTTGACTTTTTCAAAAGGTCGCAAAATATTATCCGAAGAAGGAGAGCAAAATCCAAAGGAAAATTCGTGCTTCCCCGATTGGGGATGCTTTCCCCAAGAGGGTTTAAAAAATGGAAAAAATTGGAGTTTTTTCAAACCAAAATTTAAAAGGCATCCGATTTGTCATTTTGATCTTTATAAAGCCCGAAAATGTGGGCCCCGATTGGGGGGATTCTGTTTCGGGTTTTAGTATTTTTTTTTTAGCACGTAATTTTAAATTTTTCGTACCCATTTTGGGTTTTTGTTCTTTAAAATAAGGGAAAAACGCCCAAGGGGAAATTAGTCGTAGCCCCTCATTTTGCTGGAAGCATGAGTTTTTTTTGTTTTCCAGTACTGCCCCTGAATGGGCCCCCTTTGGGCAGGGTGCATGGGGTCATGCTTATATCCTTTGCTCCCTTTACTTCTGCAATTTGTTTGCTTTAGTTAGCAACGCCGAAAGGAAAGATTGGAAAAATGGTTTGGGGTTTTCCCCACAAGGGAAAAAGGTCTTTTTTTTTTCCCCCGTCGATGAAAGTGAAAAAAGACCCATTTTCTAGCTTGTGCTTTAAATTTTTTTCCCATGCATTTTGTTTTTGTTCCTTTATAAAAGAAAAGCCAAATTTGGGTCTTGAGTTTTTGCGGCCCCCAATCTTTAAATTTTATTTTCCCCCATAAAAAACCCCTTGGTGGAAAAATGGTTCCCCCTGAAAAACAATTTTTCGGGAAGTGATGCCTTTGGGAGTTGTGTTTCGTTTTTGTACATGTACCATCTTTTCCCGGCGATGGAGGCTGCCAGTTTAAAAAGAAAAAAACCCCGGCCCGTGAAAACCCCCAAAGCTTGTAAGGCCTGGGAGATCTGTAGGGGTTGGGGCCCCCATGTGTTGCATTTTTGGAGATTTATGTGGTTTGGTTTTAAAACTTTTTCTTTGAATGTTTTGAAGTTGTTGGAGTTTTTCATTTGCATTTTTTTTTTTTTTTTTCGTGAAAGGTGAAACTTTTTAAACCCCCTGGTCGAAAAAATTTGGCACATGGAGGGGTTTCATTTAAACCCGCATGTCTTTGGTGGCCTTTAAGGGGGGGGGGAAACCCTTTGGGCCCCGTTTTTCTTTTGGGCCGAAAGAAAGTTATTGTCCTGTTTCGGGAAAGGGAAAGGGGGGGAAAAAAACTTTTACAAAGCCCCTTTTTAAATTGCACTTGCAGTTTTTTGTTAAACCAATAATATTAACCAATTCAAATCACAAATAAATTTGCAGATTTTCAAATTGTAGTGTTTGGTTCGTTTCGGTTGCGGTTCCCCGTTTTAGTTGGGCCCCCGCGAGGTTTGGGTGCGGGCCCCCACTAATTTTTCATAAAAATATACGTGGGGGCAAAACCAGGGTTAACAAGGCTTATAAATTTTTACACATATTTTTCCCCCCCCCAGAAAATAACCCAATTAGAAAATATATTTTTGGGTGGTTTAAAGATAAACCCCCCCCTTTTTCCCACCCCAAAACAAAATGTGATTTTTTGGGGCATGACAGCAATATTTTGCATAATTAAAAGGGTATAAATGTCTTTGATTACTGTTAAAATAAATTTTAAAACATGTTGTGGCCCTAAAAAAAATGGGGCCCAGGGCACCGTTTTTCACCCATCTCACATTTAGCGATTATTGTGAAAAAAAAATTTCAGTAAGGGCGGGGCCCTTTAAATTTTAAAAAAATCATTTCTTTGGGGAAAATCCGGGTGCCCTGTTAACGGTAATAATTTTCTACCATATTTTCCCCACCCAGAAAAACCCCCAAATTGAAATTAAAATTTTCCGGGGGGGGCCCCGAGAAAACCCCCCTTTTTCCCATAGATAAAAAGTTAAATGGGTTAAAGTTTGACCAAATTTGGGGATAAAAATTTTCCCGTCCTTTAAAAATGGAAACAAAAGGATTTTATACAGAAGGGACCCGTGGGACCCTCTTGTGATAGGATTAAAGAAAAAAAAATCTCCCCCCTAAAAAGAAAAAGCTTTTCCAAAGTGTTTTGTTATATGCGTGGGTCCGCGGTTTCAGCTTGTGATATCATCTGAAGAGATGTAAATTTCCCTTATCATTTGTGATGGAGCATGTTGGTTTCCCCAGCTTTTTTTGACAAAAAGGTAGTAAAAAAAGGAAAAAAAAAATTTTTACATGGGAAAAAAAAATAGAAAAAATGAATTTTTGGGATTTGGGGAAATTGTAGAAATAAAAATTTTAGATGGAGAAGTAGTAGAAAAAAAATTTCATGGGGGGCTAACAGAGGTGGAAAAATTTTTTAAAAAAGAAACTAACAGAGGAGACAAAGGACTTGAAAAAAGGTAACAAAAACCAAAAAAAAAACCCTAAAGGGAAAGGGTAACATTTAAATTTTCATTTTTTTCAAAGTCTTCACATCTAAAAAAATAAACTTGGAAACTGACAGGAATTTTTGGGCGAAAAAAATTTTTGCTTTTTTTTCCGTTCATTTTTACCCCCTTCCCCTTTTTCCCTATTTTAAACATTTTGGAAATTCCTTTTCACCTTTCACGAAAATTTTTTAAAATTTTTATGAAAAATTTACTCTAAAGTTTTTTTAGCAAACTAAAAAAAATTTTTTTGCGATCCCAAAAATTTTTAATCATTTTTTCGGTTTTTTTTTTTTCCCCCAAAACCCGGCCTTTCCCGAATTTCCGCGGGGGGGGGTGCGTCGCCCCCTCATTACGAAGGTGGAACAGGGGAAAAAAGGCCCTTTCCCCGACACGCTACTCACCCAAACCCCCAGTTTCGTGGGGCGACTCCCAAAAAAATCACGGAGGGGAAAATTACCCTTGCATCTCCCGGGGCTGTCTGTGGTCTGACTGTTGTTTTGTGGGGTCGTCTCTCTTATTTCCCGTTTCTCTGTTTTTTCCCCCCCTTCCCCCCACTCTCTCTCTCTCTTCCTTTTTTCTCTCTCTATTTCTCCCCCTTTCCCCCTTTTCCCCTTTTCTCTCTCTCCCCCTCCCCTCTCCTCTCTCTGTTTTTTTTTCTTTTTTCCCCTCTCTTCTCTCCCCTCTCTCTCTCTCTCTCTCCCTTTTCCCCCTTAAACCCCCTAGGCTAGGGGGGCGCGGTTGGTAGAAATCGTGGACGGGGTTTTATAGGGCCCTGATTTCCCGGGCCGCGGTTTTTGAGCCCCCCCAAGTTTTCTCTTCCGGGCGTGGTTTGGGGGCTTTTCTAGCAATAACCACCTTTTAGTTGGTATTGCAAAGGTCTAGGGTAGGATTTAAAAATAACTTATCTGTTTTCACCTCCCCCTTTTTTTCCCGTCTGTCTGTTTTGTCCCGTCAATCTGGTTTTTCTGCCTGTTTTGTCTGTCGGGCTTTCTATCTTTGGGCTGCCTGGGTTTTTCCCGTCCCGTCGGGCTGGCGGGCTGTTGTCTGTTCGCCCGTCTGTCTTCCCCTCTTTCTTCTTTTCCTCCCCTAAACCTTTTAATCCAACACCAGGCTCTTGACTTTTGTCACGTAGAGGTCCCCTTCTTGGGCGCGGCCAATCCCTTCCCGCGCCCCCTGAGCTTTTTCTCCGCCAAATTTTAAAAAGTGTTACACGAAAGTTTCCCGGGGTTTTTTGGGGCCGCCTTTATGACCCAAAAAACAGGTAAGGATTAAAAAGCTCAGAAGGAATCTTTGGTTTCGGCGCTCTTCAAAATTTTGAGTAGAGGAAAAAAAAAAAACAATTAGAATAAAACTACTCAGTTGGGGAAAAAAAAAAAGTATTAAAGGATAGGGAGGAAAAAACTGGGGAATGGGTGAGAAAATTAAAAAGTTACGATGAATGATTATATTAAATAACTAAATCTTAAGAATTCCCCAAAATAATAAAAAAATTTTTTAATGAAGAATGAAAACTGCATACATTTTTTGAAAAAAAAGAACCCTGAATGGCATTTATGAATGGAATTTTTTTCACACACAAAACCCCCAAAACAACCCCACCAAAACACACACACAAACACACACACACACAAAACACACAAAACACACACCCCCCACAATCCACCACATTTCCAAAACAAACTTCCATTTACATCTATCCGAAATTTAAGGGGGGGGGGGAGCCGGGTGACGTGTGGTGCCTCCCGGGGCGGGGCGTCAGGATTGCGAAAGAGGGTTTGAAAGGGGTTTTTTTCATATCACCCCCTTTCCCTTTCCTGGCCTTCAGCTGACGTTGGGATGGCCCCGGTTTTTTCGTTCAGGGTCGCTCTGCTCATTACCCTAAAGTTTCCCTAAATTCCAAACCCCCCACGGGGAAAAAATTTGGCCTAGTACTTTTCTTTTTTTTAACAAAGTCCCCAAAAACCCAAAGGAGAAAAACTTCGTCTCCTCCTTTTTCCCTTAAAAAGCCGGATCCCAAAAAAACTTAATAACTGTCCTAACTGAAAAAAAAAAAAAAAAAAAACCAAAAATTTTTTTTTCATTTGGGAACAAATTAATATTTTTTTGGGGGGAAAATGACACAATTGGATTGGGGTTGGAGTAGGGGGAAACCTTCTGCTGTACTATCCTTTGCTTCATATATAATGTAAACCCTTTTAGGCAAAACACAACCTTTTTCATTTGGACGGGTCTTGTTAATTTTTACTGCCCTATGTAAACTTTTTGTTTATTTTTTGTTTTTTTTTTTTAAAAACCCTTTTTTTTTTGTTTTTTAAAATAAAAAACACTCATTCAAAACCAATTTTTATTACTCCCCCAAACAAGATTTAACCATTTTCACTATCCATCTCCCCTTTGGGATTTTTACCCAAATGTCCTTAAAAAGATCACCCCCACACTCCCCCTTATCACCAAACCCCCCAAGCTCCCCCCTCCCTAGGACAACCCAACCCCCTTAACCCCTCACCAAAAACCCAAAAACCCCCTGGACCGCCCAAAACTTTCCCCTCGTCCCCATCACCACTTACTATCCCCCCTTTAACATCACCAAAAGCCTTTCCCCTCACCCTCCGGGAACCCCAACTCCCCATCAATTTCCCCCCTCACTTCCCCTTTTCCCCCTTAAATTTCTCCCCCCATAAACCCCTTAAACCCCCCCCCATTTCCCAACCCCCAACCAAATACCCTTCTCCTCCACCCTTGGGCACTTTAAAACCTTGGGGAGGGAAAAGGAAAACCCGCCGGGGTTTGAATCAAAACACGCAAATTATAAATTTGGGGACATTTGAATAATTTTTTTGTTAAAATGGATTTTTGTGTGTACTCCTTGCCAAGGGGACGGTCATTAAACTATTTTTTCCCTAAAAAACACGATGTTGGGTGGGGTTTTGTATTTGTGTCTTAAAAAACCAAAATCCCAAAATTAGGTTTTTTGAATGTTTTATGTTTTATAAGGTTTTTTATGCATTTATTTTTGATGCAATATATATTTTTATTATATAAATAAAGGGGGGCAAAAACTTTTTTTCTCCCATGAGGGAACGAGATCTAAAAAAATGGAAATATAAACCCCGCGGGTAGAAAAAAAACTTGAAATTTTTTCGAAAGTTTTTATGTATAGCCCTTTTGTATTTGCCGAAAAGTTTTTGAAAAAAACTCAAGAGTTTTCCTTTCCCGCGGGGTTTATTCTTCATTATTTTTAATTTTTAAAATAATTTTTTAAAATATAAAAAAAATTTTAAAATATAAAATATATATATTTATATATTATAATATATTAAAATTATAATATTAAAAAAATAATATATATATATATATATATATATTATATATTTTTTATAATTTATATAATTTTATAATTCGTAATTTTAAAATATTATATATTATAATATATATATATATTATATATAATTAAATTTATTATATATTTTATTTTTATATATTATTATTAGATATATTATATATTATATATTTATAAATTCCCTTTTTAATTTATAAATTATAATATATTTTAAAAATATATATTATAAAATATTATATATATAATATTTTATTATTTGGACCCAAAGTTTTATTTCATTTTTTTAAATTTTAAAGTTTACCCATATTTTTTTCTTTGGGGCAAATAAACATCTATTTACTATCATCTTCTAAACTTCATATCAATATTTCTATCTATCTATCTATCTATCTATCATCTATCTATCTATCTATCTATCTTCTTCTATCTTTTTTTTTCCCATCTATCTTTGTCCCCATCTATCTTTCTTATTTTATCCCAGTTTTTTTCGGTAAAAGGGAAAGGGAAAAAACAAAAACCCGCCAATCCTGTAAAACAACCCCAAAAAGGAAAGGGTTTGTAGGTTGTGCCCTTTTAAAAATTTGGTCGTGTTTGGACCCTTTTTTTAAAGGGGATGGAAAAAATCCGGGAAACGAACGGGGAAAATTTCCCTTATTTTGTCCCGGGTCGGGGATTCATTTTTTTTAACCCCGGGGGGGGGGGGGAAATTTGTATTTGGGAACCGCGGCGGGAAGTTAAAGTTTTAACCCACTTTGGGAAACGGGGGTCGCCTGTGACCTGGGAGCGGGGGCTATGTGGGACCGGGGGAGCGGGGTTTTGTTCCCCGGGGGGCGGGATCGTATGTGTACCTGCGAGCGGAAGTCGTATTTTGTACCCGCGAGCGGGTTCGTATGTATCCTGGAGCGGGGAGTCGTATGTTTTACCTGCGAGCGGGGTCGGGATGTGTACCTGCGAGCGGGAAAAATCGTATGTTTTACCTGCAGCGGGGGGTCTTTTGTGTACCTGCGGCGGAATTTGTATGTGTACCCGCGAGGGGGGGATCGTATGTGTTTTCCTGCGGCGGAAATCGTATGTGTTGCGAGCGGGAGTCGTAATTTTAACCTTTCAGCGTGAGTCGTATGTGTAAACCCCGGGCGGGAAATCGTATGTGTACCCCGCGAGCGGAAGTCCCTATGTGTAACCCCGAGCGGGAAGGGCGTATGTGTACCTGCGAGCGTGAGTCTTTTTGGGTAATGCGAGCGGGAGTCCGTTTATACCTGCGGCGTGAGGGCGTTGTGAACCTGCGAGCGGGGAAATCGTTGTGTACCTGCGAGGGGGGAGTCGGTATGTGTACCCCGCGGCGGAATCGTATGTGCCTGCGAGCGTGAGGCCTTTTATGTGTACCCCGCGAGCGGAAAAACGTATGTGTAACCCGCGGCGGAAGTCTTGTGTACCTGGGGGGCGGGAGTCGTATGGGTTTTCCTGCGAGCGTGAGTATTATGTGTCTGCCAGGGAAGTCGTATGTTTTACCCGGGATCCCGGAAATCGTATGTGTCCTTTCGGCTTTAGTCGTATGTTTTACCCCGCGAGGGGGAAATTCTATGTTTACCTGCGAGCGGGGAAATCGTATGTTTTACCTGCGGGGCGGGAAACGTATGTGTACCTTCGAGCGGGGGTCCGTTTTGTCCCGCGGGGAAGTCGTATGTGTACCCGCGAGGGGAGGGGGGCGTAGGGGGACCTGCGAGCGTGAGTCGTATGTTTTACCTGCGGCGGAAGTCGTAGGATCTGCGAGCCGGGAGTCATATGTGGACCTGCGAGCGTGAGGGGCCCTATGTGTACCTGGGGAGCGGAAGTCTATGTGTACCCCGCCCGGGGGAAGTCGTTTGTGTCCCCGCCCAGCGGAAATCGGATGTGTACCCGGGGCGGGAAACGTTTGGTCCCCCCAAACGGAAGGGGTATGTTAACTGGGGGCGGGAAATTGGGAAGTGAAACCCGCAGCGGAAGTCGTTTTGGGGTACCTTTCGAGGGGGAAAGGTCTTTTTTTTTTTTTTTAAAACCCGGGGGTGGAAGTTGTATGTGTACCTTTCGAAACGGAAGTCGTAGTGTTTTCCTGCGAGCGGGAATCGTAGGGGTAAACCCGCGGGCGGGAAATCGTTTGTGTCCTGCCCAACGGAAATTGTATGTTTACCTGGGAGCGGGAAACGGGGGGTGTCCTGCGAGCGGAAGTCCCTATGTGTAACCCGCGAGCGGGAGGGTATTTTACCTGGGAGCGGAATGTATGTTTTACCTGCGAGCCCGGAAAAATCGTATTTTGACCTGCGAGCGAAGTCGTTTTGTTGACCCTCGAGCGAAGTCGTATGTGTAATGCGAGCGGAAATCCCTTTGGTTACCCGGGAGCGGAAGTCGTATGTGTACCTGCAGTGGAAGTCGTAGGGGTTTTCCTGGGAGGGGGAAGTCGTATGTGTAAACCCGTGAGCGGAAAATCGTATGTGTACCGGGAGCGGAAGTTTGTATGTGTTTCCTTCGAGCGGAAAGTCGTATTGTACCTGCGAGCGAGAGGGCGTATGTGGGACCCCCGAGCGGAAGTCTATGTGTACCTGCGACAGAATTTTTGGGTTGGGGTTTTCCTGCGAGCGGAAGGGCGCATGTGTACCCGCGAGCGGAAGTCGTATGGGACCCCGCAAGCGGAAGGGCTTTTGTGTACCTGCGAGCGAGGGGTGTTTTTACCTGCGACCGGAAGTTTTTATGTGTACCTGCGGGGCGGGAGTCGTATGTGTACCCGCAGCGGAAGTCGTATGTTTTACCTGGGGGCGAGAGTCGTTTTGTGTACCCTTTTCGAAACGGAAGTTTGTTTTGTGGGACCTTTCGGCGGAAGTCGTTTTGTGGAACCTCGAGCGGGGAGTCTTTTGTGTACCTGCGAGGGGAAATCGTATTTTTTTCCTGGGAGCGGGGGGGGGGGTTTTTGTACCCGGGGACGGAAGCTTTTTTGTACCTTTCAGCGAGAGGTTTGTATGTGTAAACCTTTCGAGCGGAAGTCGTATGTGTACCGGCCCCAGCGGAAAATCGTTATGTGTACCTGGGGGAAACGAGAGTCCCTAGTTTGTACACCCGCAGCGGAAATTCTATGTGTACCTGCGGCGAGAGTCGTATGTTTACCCTGCGACGGGAAAATCGTAAAGTGTTAAACCCGCGAACGGAAGTCGTATTGTACCTGCAAAGGGGAAATCGTTTTTTGTGTAATTTGGGGGCGGAATCGTATGTTGGGACCTCGAGCGGAAGTCTATGTGTACCTGGGAGCGGAAAATCCCCTATTTGTACCTGTGAGCCCCCCGGGGGCCCTATTTGTACCTGCGAGCGGGGGTCCCTATGGTTCCTGCGAGCGGAAGTGGATGGGGTCCTGCGAGGTGAGTCTTATGTGTAGTGCGAGGGAATTTGTTTTGGTACCTGCGGCGGGAGTCGATGTGTTGCGAGCGTGAGTCCCTATTTTGGGATGGGGAGCGGGAGTTTTGGGTAATGGGGGCGGAAAATCGTATGTTTACCTGGCGAGCGGGTCGTATGTGTACCCCCCTTTTCCGGGGAGTCGTATGTGTACCCGCGAGGGGAGTTCCCCTAGTGTACCGGGGAGCGGGGGGTGTATGTGTACCTGCGGGGGCGGGGGTCGTTTTTGGGAAACCTTTCGAGCGTGAGGGCGTTAAAGGGGAACCCCGCGAGGGGGGGTTTGTATGTGTTCCTTTCGAGCGGGGGGTCTTGTGGGACCCCGAGGGGGTCGTAAAGTGTACCTGCGAGCGGGGTCGTATTTTTTAAACCGGGCGGGAGTCGGGAGTATAAATGCAAGGGGGGTCGTAGGGGTCCTGCAGCGGGGAATTTTATGTGTGGGGGTACCTGCGATTTGGGGGTTGGGATGTGTAAATTGGGAGGCGGGAAATGTAAGTATACCCCGCAAGGGGGAGTTGTTAAAGTTACCTGCGGCGGGGAAACCCTATGTGACCTGGGGTTCCAAGGGCACCCAAAAATTTGGTCCTTTTTCCCCCCCCGGCCCAGGGGGGATTTGGCCTTCAGGAATTCGATATAAGTGGTTGGGTTTTTGGGGCGCAAAGTCGGCGCTCCTTCGGGGGCCCTTTTAAATTTTTAGTCAAACCCTTCCCCTTTATTCTCTTTTAACTCACTCTTTCAAATGGGTCCCTCATTTCCCCATTTAATTCTTTCCCTTTTTTTTCCTTTTCCTTTCAAATGCACTTACTCAGTTTTGGGGGTTAAAAAAAATTTGAATTTTTTACTGATTAAAAATCTTTTTTTCTACTTATTCACCTTTTGTTTAGCTGTCATAAATTTTACTAAAAACTTGGGATGAAGAAATAGTGAATAAGCGTCTGAGTCCTTTATCTTACTGCTTCACTCCTTCACTAACTCTTTTTGTACATGTAGAGAGAGAGAGAGGGGGAGAGAGAGAGAGAAAAGGAGGAGAGAGAAGAGAGAGGGGAGAGGAAGAGAAAGTGTGTTTATACCCCAATGTAAGTTCAATGTAACTTCTCTGTAAATGTTCCCTAGTAAAATAAAAAAAAATTAAAAAAAAAAAAAAGAGAAAAAAAAAAAAAGAGATAGAAGAGAGAAAAAGGGAGAAAGAGGAGAAGAAGAGAAGAGGGGGAGAAAAGGGAGAAAAGGGAGGAGAGGGGAAAAGAGAGAGAGAAGAAGAGAGAAAACAAGTAAACTAAAGAAAAAATCTCGTGGGCCAAGCGAGGAGGACTTTCTGGGTTTTGGGTGGGCGTTGAGGAACCTTTTTCGGTTATCGGGTATGGTCCCCTCTCGGTTTTAAAAGAATTTTACATGCTGAGGAAAAAAAAAGAAGAAAACATCGACCATAAGGAGTGGGGAAAATTTTAAAACTGCTTCTTGTAACACCACACACTAAACACACACACACAGTGACACTCCACCACCACACCCACACACCACACACAAACCACACAAACAACACACTAACGTGACACCACAACACACATAAATACAAAAATAAAAGTGAATTTGAAAGGTTTTATGAAAATATTTACGTGAAAATAGTATTAGCTGTCTTAAACGCATATTTCCAAATATCTTCACTAGTACGTTTTAATAAGAAAGGATTATTAATGCCTTTCTTATAATTTTAAAATCATCTATGTTTTGTTGAGATTAAAAAAAACATCCTAAATACTGAGTTCCCTAAATTTATAGAAAAAAAAAAAATAAATCGAAAAGGAAAACTTTAACAACCTTTTTTTTTTTTCTTATGCAAATGTCCATGGGGGGGAAAGGGAAAGGGAGGGAGAGAGAGGAGGGGGATAAATAATAGAGAGAAGAAGAGAAAAAAGGAGAGAAGAAGAGGAAGGAGTTTGAGAAGAGAAGAGAGAAGCGCTATAAAACACGGGGAACAGTGGGGGAGAGGTAGCTGTTACTTGCCACTCATTACAATCAATACTTTTTTTCCTTTTAAAATTGGGCCCAAAACCTCCCCTACCACTCTCCTCTCCTCTCTCTCCTCTCTCTCCCCCCTCTTTTTCTCCCCTTTCCTCTCTCTCTTCCGTCACCCTGAATAAAAGCATGCCAGATATTAGGTTCCTTAGTTGAACTTGGAAATGAGGAGCGTATGCGTACAAAAAAGGGGGTTTATAACGAGTATTGGGGTTGGTGGGGTGGTGGGGGATTTTTGGGGGTACTTTTATTGTTTGTAAAGTAGTAGGAGGGTGTTTGGGGGTTGGTGGCTTTGGGGTTGGTGGGAACGTAGTAGTTTGTAGTAGAGTTTGGGGGGGGATTGGTGGGGGCATTGCAGTAGTATTATAGAAGTAGTAGTAGAAGAAGTATAGTAGTGTTAATAGTATAGTAGAGGAGGGAGGAGGAGGGGAGAAAAGGAAAAATTTGTGGAGAAAAGGGTGCAAGTAAAAAAAAAAAAAAGAAAAGGGTACAAAAAAACGAATAAAGGAGAAAGGGGGAGGGGAAGGAGGAGAAAAATTAAAGAATTGATTTTCCCGATTCGCAGGGAAAACAAAATGCGGTCCTTAGGTTTCTTGGAAACACAAAGACGCAAAAAAAACAATCAAGTAAAATGTAAACTATCCCCCTTTATTCAACTCTATATTTTTGGTTACATCTTCATTTCCATTTCCTATTGTCTATCTTGTGAAAGTCCCCGTATGTCTAGTACAGGAAGAAATCTTATTTCTATGAAAAATTTATTTTTTTTCTCCTGGGTATCAATTTTTCCATCATGAAACACAACAACTCATAAAAATATTCCCCTTATTCCCTAAAAAAAAGCCCTTGTGTTGTATGGTCATTCTTTTCCTGCGGGGAGGTTAACCAATCTTACTACTTGTGCTGACTTCCCTTTTTAGTCCAAATTTTTTCATAAAAAACATAGAAAATAAGGAACACGAGGGCCCCGAGGCCTACATGGTAGTTTCCCGCACCCAACACTACCTACATCCACCCTTTCATCCCCATCCATGAACCTACCACTCCCCCTTTTAAAACTCCCCCAATGACTCCACTAACTACCTTTTCCTTATTCTTTAACCCCATTTTTCCATTTTTCCCATTTTTTTCAAAACCACCCTTTTTTTGTTTTTTTAAAACCAAAAATTTTTTCCCTTTTTAAAAATTTTTCCTTTTCTACATCCCCCTTTTTTTCCAGGGGTGAATTTTCTTAACCCCCTTTTTGTTTAAA
>JACEEZ010008765.1:236729-261303 GCA_016584305.1 Chionoecetes opilio | reverse complement strand
GGCCGCTCCACTATTAGGAGGGGGGGGGCAAAGAGAGCGACGAGCACTTCCCCGGGAAACATGTAGCAAAATTTATAGAACAAAAGTTAAAAAAAATTTGGGGACATATTATCGATACTAATTTCTTGTCCATTACACCAATTTGCCTCCGTTAATATTTTAATACATCCCTCTGTTTACCTATTGGCCGCGATAGACCCATCTCATACAGTTTGCGACGACAAATGTGTTAATATAGAGTTACATGACTTACCTGTTTAACTACGATGGTTGCAGCCCCACCACTGAAAACCCTCAGGAAATTCTCCCTGAATTTGTCATAATCTTGCCATATCTTCCGGGCAGAAAGTGCTGTGGTCTGCATTAATTATTGAGCTCTAGATCCAGGTTGCAGTCTGGATCGAATGAAAGCTGCTTTATCGGCTGGCCTGTATGCATCTAAGTCCGTGCGTTACTCATTACATCCTCATACAGAGTGAGAAACCGGTAAGCACTATAATCTTTCTCATCTCCACTAAATGGGCGCACGGATGCTTTTTGTGGGTAACACCTTAAGTGAAGTAGGAAATACAGCCCTAGTGTTGGATGGCACAGCTTGAGGGTCGATTTCTTAGTCCTTTGGTAAGCTCCCTAACCAAATGCCCCCCTTTCCTCTGTGGATATAGACATAAATATGCTTTAGTAAGCTCTTCTAACTTGTTCTTACTTCGTGCCATTAGATGAGACAATAACGTAGGTTTAATTTGTTAATTACATTCGCGAAACGCCTACGTAAGTGGAAAAAGAAAAATTATTAGAGAAAAATAGATTGAATAAAATTATATTTCGTATGCCGAAGTCACCGGTAAAAAGTACAGTTTTATTTTTCCATAGCGGAGAGTCCCCTGTCTAGAAAGAAAACGTACCTACGGACAGATATATTCACTGATATGATTTCCTATCAATGATAAGAAACAAAACTTAATATCTCATGTGTGTGTAATTAACTAATGGACCCTACCCATAACTACGTCACGGTTTGTTTACATCGGTGCATTGTGAGGATAAGCCGGGGTCGCCGCGGATGGACCTACGAAGGGAAAACTACGGCGATGGAAGAAGTTCGAGTTATTTTGCGCGAAATTGATATTACCGGTGTTATATTACTGCGCTCTGTTCTCGCTGACAACACTATAGAGAAGACCTGAGTAATGGCTGATGTGCAGAGGCTTCTAAACCAAGAAAACAGAGTCATAACAGAGCCTCGTCAAAAGGTAAGCAACTGGTAGGTACGTAATGTGTCCCTACCACTTGCTTACTTCTTAATGAGACTCTGCTGACTGTTTTCCTGGTTTAGAAGCCTTTGCACATCAACCATCACCTCAGGTCTTCTTTATGTTGTCAGCGAGCACGGAAATATAGCACCTGGAATATCAATTTCGCCCAAAACAACTCGAAATTTTTTAGTCGTCGTAGTCTTCTCTTTGTAGGTTGTACATTTTCATGGTTATGATAGTACTACAATACCTTTATTAAATTTGAGTTCCTTTTGTTGTCTTTCCTCATAATAAGTAGTGGTACATCATGGTGTGTTACTTGACGAGCCAATGAATACTCTTGAGTCTATACCAACATCACCAACCTTTGCTTTGATTTATCTTATTACTCCATCCATAAACAAGTTGCATAACCACGGTGACATTACCCATCCTTGCCTCATGGTAGCTGGTACTGTCGTCTACCGATATTTTTATCCCTACACAAATCGGGAAAACTCGCCGACGGTAATGGTTAGGTTAGATTTTTCTTTGATTTATCTTATTACTCCATCCATAAACAAGTTGCATAACGACGGTGACATTACCCATCCTTGCCTCATGGTACCTGGTACTGTCGTCTACCGATATTCTTATCCCTACACAAATCGGGAAAACTCGCCGACGGTAATGGCTAGGTTAGATTTTGCTTTGATTTATCTTATTACTCCATCCATAAACAAGTTGCATAACTACGGTGACATTACCCATCCTTGCCTCATGGTACCTGGTACTCTCGTCTACCGAAATGCTCGTCCCTGCACAAATCGGGAAAACTCGCCGACGGTAATGGTTAGGTTAGGTTACCGTTAGGTTAGGTAAAGGTCAGTTAGGTTAGGTATTCATAATCACAGGTAAAAGCTTATTAGTTATACATGCATACTCCACTCCATACACACTCTTTAACCCTTCAATACATCCCACATTCCCTCCCAGTCTACTCTGTCATATGCTTTGGTATTAGTCCAGATGAACACCGAACTCACTTTGGTGGACGAAACTATTTTTCTCTGGTGTGTTTTTATGTGTTTTGAATGAATCTGCTAATCGTTTCTGTCGCAATTTTTTTTTCTCTTTTTTTATATATATATATATATATTTTTTTGCAAAAATGACAAAAAAAAAATTGAACCTAAACCTAACCTAACCTTTACCTAGCTACAAAAAATAAAAAAATAAAAAAACTAACCTTTACCAAATAAAAAAAAGGAAAAAAAAAGTGCGACTGAAACGGTTAGCAGATTCATTCAAAACACATAAAAACACACCAGAAAAAAATAGTTTCGTCCACCAAAGTGAGTTCGGTGTTCATCTGGACTAATACCAAAGCATATGACAGAGTAGACTGGGAGGGAATGTGGGATGTATTGAAGGGTTAAAGAGTGTGTATGGAGTGGAGTATGTATGTATAACTAATAAGCTTTTATCTGTGATTATGAATACCTAACCTAACTGACCTTTACCTAACCTAACGGTAACCTAACCTAACCATTACCGTCAGCGAGTTTTCCCGATTTGTGTAGGGACGAGCATTTCGGTAGACGAGAGTACCAGGTACCATGAGGCAAGGATGGGTAATGTCACCGTGGTTATGCAACTTGTTTATGGATGGAGTAATAAGATAAATCAAAGCAAAATCTAACCTAGCCATTACCGTCGGCGAGTTTTCCCGAATTGTGTAGGGATAAAAATATCGGTAGACGACAGTACCAGATACCAGGAGGCAAGGATGGGTAATGTCACCATGGTTATGCAACTTGTTTATGGATGGAGTAATAAGATAAATCAAAGCAAAATCTAACCTAAACATTACCGTCGGCGAGTTTTCCCGATTTGTGTAGGGATAAAAATTCGGTAGACGACAATACCAGGTACCATGAGGCAAGGATGGGTAATGTCACCATGGTTATGCACCTTGTTTATGGATGGAGTAATAAAATAAATCAAAGCAAAGGTTGGTGATGTTGGTATAGACTCAAAAGTATTAATTGGCTCGTCAAGTAACACTTAAAAACCCCCATGTACCACTACTTATTATAAGGAAAGACAACAAAAGGAACTCAATTTAAAAAGGTATTTTAATACTTTCATAACCATGAATATGTACAACCTACAAAGAGAAGACTACGACGATGAAAAATTTTCGAGTTGTTTTGGGCGAAATTGATATTCCAGGTGCTATATTAGGGTCTATTTTCAATATACGAGATCGAAAATCCAATGCACGACATTTAAACTGGGGTGAGTAAAATTACCAAGTTATTTACTAAAGTAAATTACAAGTTATTTATTAAAACTATAAAGTCATTTACTAACTATATGATTTTACCTAAGGCTATACGATAATCAATCTGATGGTGGTGGTGGTGTGGTGGTGGTGGTGGTGTTGTATTTAATAATTGTTATTCTTCCTCCTCTCTGTACCCACGGCTGAAATGGCATATTTAACACCTCACACACACCCTACCACGTATATAAAAACCACGCTAACCCTAAATAACACCTATAACGGCATTAGAAACACGAGTTATAGTGGTTATATGAGGCCTAACACAAGCGGCCTGCCCTTCGGCGACGCTAACCACTGTTGTTGTGTAGGCTACGAACACATTTTATTTGCACTGCACTAATGCACTACTTCGCCACTGCACTAATGCCGCTAGGCACATTATATTACGAATTTTAGCATAATTGCTAAAAGCTCGCTTCGCTCGCTTGGACAATGAGTTAAAGTAATCGTCCAGACCATTTCATCATTCCTGATTTAATGCAGTCAAAATATAGCCATGATCGAGTATATCAACAATATGTTGTCACTTTTTTCGTCCAGTCACCGTTTTTAAATGATCCGCATTCAAAATCTGTAAATTCCCCGAGCTCTCAAAACACAACTGGCGGACAGCAGACGACGCACCACGGCTCGGCAACGTCACACGAGTGAGCCTCCCAGCCTGGCCCTATAGAAATACACGGAGACTGGGAGAAAAATGTAGTACTTGGGGAATTTTGGGTGTTTCTGATATTTTTTTTTTGGCGATATGGCATATATTTGCATCCTTCATGGTACAGAAAGAAAGCTGTGCCTTTGCAGAGAGCTTAGCACCCATTTCCGACCTATTTGACCATGATAATGTCTGTGCAGCGCCTGACAGTGGCGGGTGAGAGGAGCGCGGTGTGAAGCACATTGTCTAGCCGCGCTCCTCTCACCCGCCACTGCCAGGCGCTGCACAGACATTATCATGGTCAAATAGATCAGAAATGGGTGCTAACTCTCTGCAAAGGCACAGCTTTCTTGCTGTATCCATGAAGGATGCAAGTATATGCCACATCGCAAAAAAAAAATATCAGAAACACCCAAAACTCCCCAAGTACAACATTTTTCTCCGAGTCTCCGTGTATTTCTATAGGGCCGGGCTGGGAGGCTCACTCGTGTGACGTCGTCAGCAAGTTTCCCGCCACGGCTGGAATGGGGTGTTGTTTTTCCCGCGCTTTATAAAAGTCATGTTTCTAGGGAAATAAGGCGTGGAAATGAATATTTTTTTGTGGATTAGGTATTTTGAATGACCATTCAACATAATTATGCAAAGAAAAATGGGTCTGGACGATTACGTTAAGAGACGAAATATAACTTTCTGTGCCAAATTTCTTCCTTTGTGCCTGTTTCTTTCTTGCCCACACATTCGTGGAAACATTTTACAAGCCTATATGACACCTGATTTCGGCTGAAATAGGTGTCCAAGCTCACTTCGCTCGCTTGGACAAAAATATGATCCTTCTGGTGGCTCGGTACGACAATGTGGCCTCAAAAATTCACAATCCTGGACAATGTACAATGATTCAGATGCGCAGAGACGAGTTTGTGGCAGTGGAAGAGGTCTGCGCACCCCTCCCTTATCCCTTACCTACCGTACCCTCTCGAGTGTAATGTATCACGCGGCGTCCCCAAGAGTACATACAACGTCTTTGTTGATTGTATGTATTGTGCCTTGTGAGTCGATTTTAGTGATTTGCTGGTTTACTTAATGTGCTTATTGTGACTTATTTGTGCTCTGTCCTACTGTGCTGTCACACTCTTAATTCACTGTGTTTTGTGTGGTGGTGCGGTGGTGTGGTATATTAGAGCCCTCTATTTGAGAGTTTGAGAGTTTGTTGTGTTTGCTATAGTTTATTTTAGCTTGAAAAACATGTCTTTTTTTTTCTTTTTTTAATTGATGGGGTCCTGGAACCAAACCTGTATTTTACCATTAGTTTATGTGTTTCGTTATACGAGATTTCGCTTTACGAGTATGCCAGGTGGAACCTAATTGCTCGTATCTTCGGGACCTCCCTGTATATATATATATATATATATATATATATATATATATATATATATATATATATATATATATATATATTATATATATATATATATATATATATATATATAATATATATATATATATATATATATGTTAGTGTAGCCAGGCAGGATATTTTCTCTTAAACAAACGATGTTGAAAGCTGTCGAACAATCTCTTTTATTGAGTTTTTTGTGTACGGTTTCTATTACTCGTACAAGTTTTTTATTTTCTTCTGTTAAATTTTTCAGAAGTTCTCCTATTGGTTGCAACGTTCGGAACTAACTCGTTCCATCTTCAGGCGTGGTAGGATTCTGGTCTGCGAATGAACTGCAAAATAAAATATCAAATCAAATCAACAAAAGAGAAAGCAGGAGGGGGTAAGTGGGGACAGGGAGAAGAATAGAAGGGTGAGAGAAAGGAGGCTGGTAAAGAAAAAGTCTCCGGGGCTTAACCCAGGTGTTGTAAGTGTTTGTATGTTGTTGTGGGTCGGTCTCGACATCCCGTCACGCTTTCTCAACACGCACGAGCTAACAGAAACCCACTCTGGGACGGCTTGGCAGGCATGAGCCTCGAAAGATGGAACCCCGGACACACCCAAGACAACCCCGGCCCACAACCGCCGCCCACCGCAGGGTTCTTCAGTTTTTGTTTGATCTTCTTGCTTGTCTTCAGGCTTGACTTTTTTTTTTCTTTTCTTTTCTTTCTTCTCTTCTTTCTTCTTATCTTTGTTTTTGTTTTTGTTACTTGTCTTGATTTTGGGTTATAGTTTTTACTTGTTTTGTCACTACCATGTACTCGCGCACACCCCCAAGCGCCACGGCACCCCGCACTGGCGGCTGGCATCATGCTCAACCCCATCCCCCCATTCCAAAACATACCACAAGGAGGATAAAATTCGTGAAAAATGAGTGAAAGAAATCTGAGATTAAAAGTGTTTTTTTGTTTTTGTTTTATTTTTACCAAAGAGTGGACAGGGGGAGAAGGATTCCGTATAGCGGAGGACCTACAGTTTTTCGTGGAACGGAGTGGATTGTAGGAGTATAAAGTTTTGTAGCAGCAAAAAAAGGGTAAGATTACCTCCGTATAGCAGAGGGGTCATTGGATTTAATGTGGCCTCGTCCGAACCACGGTAGGATAGTAGCAGTGAGTTAGAGGAGGGGGAGGGGGGGGGGGGAGTGGAACGGAGTGGATTGTAGGAGTAAAAAGTTTTGCAGCAGCATAAAAGGGGGAAAAGAATACCTCCGTATAGCAAAGGGGTCATTGGGTAAGGACTTGAGTGATGCGCTCTAGTTCATGATGGGTATCTTTCCAAGTGGAACAATGAGAGAGGGCTCTCCTGACATAGGCGTTGATGGTAGAATGCAGGTATCGCGTAGGGCACTCACTTTCCCCGTTTAAGCAGAGTCCTTGTTGGTGGGTTTGCAGAATACTGTGGTCTTGAATCCTGCTCTCTCTGCACTGACGAGTACGTCCAGAAAAGGCAAACGTCCATTGGTGGCTTCCTCATAGGTGAAATTGAGATCTGATTCAGTGATGAAACGATGACTGAGGTCCTGTAGTTCTTGAACATTCTTCACCCAAACGAAGATATCATCAACATAGCGGCAGTAGAGTGAGGGGCGGTTGGAAACTAAGAGTTTAGATTCGATAGTCCCCATATAGAAGTTAGCGAACAAAACTCCGAGCGGGCTGCCCATCTTCACAAAGATGTCCCGCTTCCTTTATAAGCTGAAAATCCCGCTACGCAGTTCATTCGCAGACCAGAATCCTACCACGCCTGAAGATGGAACGAGTTAGTTCCGAAACGTTGCAACCAATAGGAGAACTTCTGAAAAATTTAACAGAAGAAAATAAAAAACTTGTACGAGTAATAGAAACCGTACACAAAAACTCAATAAAAGATATTTTTCGACAGCTTTCAACATCGTTTGTTTAAGAGAATATATATATATATATATATATATATATATATATATATATATATATATATATATATATATATATATATATATATATATATATATTTTTAGTTGATTTTTCTTGTTAGATTCATCATGATGTTTCAGGGTGACAGAGACACTCGGTATACTTGGGGTTGTTTATGCAACGTTTCGCCAAGGCACTTGGCATCATCAGGCTAAAAAATAGTTAAAATTTAATATATTGTAATGCTAAAAAGCGAACATCTAAAAAATTAATTCTAAGAAACAATAAAATATTCCTATATTTTCTAAAATTACTAACTAATAATAAAATATAATTTGTACTTAACGGACCTTGGTGTGTATGCTGTCTGAGTTGGTAGAGTCACCGTTGAGTAATGTCACCCACAAAACTAGTGTTCATTCAGTCCTCTACCAACTCAGACAGCATACACACCAAGGTCCGTTAAGTACAAATTATATTTTATTTATTAGTTAGTAATTTTAGAAAATATAGGAATATTTTATTGTTTCTTAGAATTAATTTTTTATATGTTCGCTTTTTAGCATTACAATATGTTAAATTTTAACTATTTTTAGCCTGATGATGCCAAGTGCCTTGGCGAAACGTTGCATAAACAACCCCAAGTATACCGAGTGTCTCTGTCACCCTGAAACATCATGATATATATATATATATATATATATATATATATAGATATATATATATATTATATATATAATATATATATATATATATATATATTATATATATATATATATATATATATATATATATATATATATATATATATTATAATATAATATATATATATATATATATATATATATATATATATATATATATATATAGCTTCTCTCTTCGGAAACAGGTGTGGATTCGGAGATTAATTGTAGTTGTTGAGATGCATCTTGGTGAGTAAAATGAGTGAGTGTGGTAGCGAAGGCTTTCGACGCTGCTTCCGCTGCAGTGTCAGCGCGCACGCCAGCAGAATCGTAACCTTGAACCTCGCTTCACTTGTCTCCTCCCAGAATAAATCGTTCACTCGCCAAGCTACTTGCTGGTTTCAAAAAGTTTCGTTTTTCTTTCAAAAAGTTTCATCTCCTTCACAACCACTCCAACAGACAGTGATAATAATTATTCACAGTAACTGCTGCAGCAAGTATTGCTACATTTCATGCTACCGCCGCCACCAAAATTTTTATGGTTAAGGGTGGTTCACACTGAGGTTTTTTCGGCATTTTTTGTCGGCAGAGGCAGAGGCATTTTTGGTCTCTTGCGGGCTAGTGCGGAGATTACGTTCACACACGCAATTCGTTTCGGTCGACAAATCTTCTTCTTCTTCTTCTTGTGACCTTTTCTGTTTTTAGTATCGCTTTATAGGTCGTCTGTCAAGCTCGTTCTCGAGTTTGTTGTTGTTCCCAGGGGCAGTGAGGGTCTCAGGCAGCAGGGTCAGGGGTCACGTCGCGCTAGGGGCTATAGGGGGCTAGTAGCTGGCTTGTGTGTATTTGGCGCGCGATAGATAAGTTTTCGCGCACTTTACCTATTATGAAGTAGTATTGCTAGTTTCATTTTTTCCTTGATATCATCTACTAAATCAAACCCCACGTCTAACCTAACATAATCTGATTTAAACTAACAACCGTTTATGGCTAGCTAAAATGGAAAATTTTCAGTATTATATGTATCGCCATTGGCATGGGAAATTGGGATTCAATTAAGGATGAAAAGATCTGCACGATGATGTAGTTAAATTTGTTAGTTTTCAGTGCCCAATACCGAAATTATACCAATAATTGGGGTGATTTGGGAGAGGGTGGTGCCAAAGCCGTCTCTATGTAAAAGCCTGCGCCTGGAAGCGAGATGGACGGTGACGTCATTATCAGAGTCGGCTCCACAAGTCAGTAGGAGCTGAGCTTTCAGTGAGTGAGGATGTACGGGCGGTACGGTTCTCATTGCACCCACCTTTCACCCACTGTTAACTCTTCGCCATTTAATATTTTGCTCAAAAACATTTCACATGGAGAATATCAATAGAAGCGGAATCTAATTCGCTTTCCATTGATATATTTCGTTTACTGATAAATGAGTTAGCAGCATGCATAAATTAGCGTTAACTAAATACATAACATCATGAAACCGGGTAATTTCCTATCTAATATATGTTTATCAGTATAAAAGATATACTGTTATCTGTGGAAATGTTTGTTCTATAATATTATCAAATAAAAAACCGTAAAACACACTAAAGAAATGCCATTATGAGACTCTCAAGAAATATGCATGAACTTAAACTCTTCGCCATTTAATATTTTGCTCGAAAACATTTTACATGGAGAATATCAATAGAAGCGGAATTTAATTAGCTTTCCATTGCTATATTTCGTTTTCTGATAAATGAAGTAGAACCATACATAAATTAGCGTTAACTAAATAAATAACATCATCAATCGGGAAAAATGACCAGAGTTCATGATATTTTTAGTTAGTTAACGCTAATTTATGTATGGTTCTAATTCATTTATCAGAAAACAAAATATAGCAATGGAAAGCTAACTAAATTCCGCTTCTATTGATATTCTCCATGTAAAATGTTTTCGAGCAAAATATTAAATGGCGCAGAGTTTAGGTTCCTGCATATTTCTTGAGAGTCTCATAATGGCATTTCTTTAGTGTGTTTTACGGGTTTTTATTTGATAATATTAAAGAACAAACATTTCCGAAGATAATAGTATACCTTTTATACTGATAAACATATATTAGGTAGGTAAACTTGTCATCTCGGTGGCCTCGTACAGACTCCGTCCGTGACGTCATCAATCTCAGGCGCAGGCTTTTACATACAGACGGCTTTGGTGGTGCTGGCTTCTGCGTTTATTTGAATTTGGCGCGCGAAATTCTCGGCAAGTCGGTCGATAAAAGACCGAGTGAGCGGTGTGTGATTTTTTTTTAAAACCATTGCGATCATGACACCAGCCCAGACCCAGACCGCCTTCTCGGTCGATAAAATGCCGAAAAAACCTCAGTGTGAACCACCTTTATTCCTTATCACGAGTAAATCTACTCACATATAGGTACTCACCCTGAGAGCCAGGGATGAATAATGTCCATGAACACACGTTTCAATCACTGTATACACTGGAAAGTTAATTGTTGTTTCGTGAGGATGTAGAGAGACGCCAGGGTAGTTGAGGTAGTATATTTGTGTAAATCTACACATATATTATATACAAATGACGAAATGGACAGGAGTCCCTGAGCCCATCTCCGTCCTTCCCTGACACAGGTTATCACCGCTCTCCCGTCTCAGTAGAGTAGCCGGCGATGAAGCCGCCGCTCCCTCTCTGACATGCAAGTGTCAAATACTAGCTTATCTATCACTCATATGCATCTGGGGTCACATTCAGAGAGGCTAACGTCCATGCTTTACGACCTAGCGACATCCATCAGCTGTTTTGGCATTCAGCGTGCAGATTGATGACGTACTTAAAGACGTTAAGCTGTCAAAAACAGGCAACTGCCTACAGGCAGTTGTGGAGCACGCAATATACATAAAAATACTCATAAATTGAGTATATATGATGTTTTCTGACTCAAGAACTGAACAGGGCAAGTATACAAATGAAATTAGGCCATAAAACAATCCCCTGCGCTCGTGGTGAGTTTATTTTGGGGTGATGGGCCGAGTAGTGAACGGCGGCATCTCACCGAGACCACCTCGCCTCACCACACCGGCGGGTAGCTGCCACCAACCACCACGCGCACGGCCCCGCATCAGACTGAAGGTATAATGGCTCCCTTTTGCTTAATAAAAACCCAAGCCCTTGTCCATCCAGCCGTGATGGGTACCGGGTGTTAGCGAGACCACCGAGAGACAAGGCCTGGTGGATCGCCCGTGACGTCACACCATAAGGATACAACCCGCTCCGCTCCCCGTACAAGTTTACCTACCTAATATAATGTTTATCAGTATAAAAGATATACTGTTATCTTCGGAAAGGTTTGTTCTATAATATTATCAAATAAAAAACCGTAAAACACACAAAGAAATGCCATTATGAGACTTTCAAGAAATATGCATTAACTTAAACTCTTCGCCATTTAATATTTGCTCGCAAACATTTTACATGGAGAATATCAATAGAAGCGGAGTTTAATTAGCTTTCCATTGATATATTTCGTTTAGTGATAATGAATTAGCGGCATGCATAAATTAGCGTTAACTATATATAAAAAATCATGAAATCGGGTAATTTCCTACCTAATATATGTTTATCAGTATGAAATATATACTGTTATCTTCGGAAATGTTTGTTCTATAATATTATCAAATAAAAAACCGTAAAACACATTAAAAAAATGCCATTATGAGACTTTCAAGAAATATGCATGAACTTAAACTTTTCGCCATTTAATATTTTGTGAAAAAACTTTTTACATGGAGAATATCAATAAAAGCGGAATTTAATTAGCTTTTCATTGATATATTTCCTTTTCTGATAAATGAATTAGAACCATGCATAAATTAGCGTTAACTAAATAAATAACATCATGAAATCGGGTAATTTCCCAGATTTCATGATGTTATTTATTTAGTTAACGCTAATTTATGCATGGTTTTAATTCATTTATCAGAAAATGAAATATATCAATGGAAAGCTAATTAAATTCCGCTTCTATTGATATTCGCCATGTAAAACGTTTTTTCACAAAATATTAAATGGCGAAAAGTTTAAGTTCATGCATATTTCTTGAAAGTCTCATAATGGCATTTCTTTAGTGTGTTTTATGGTTTTTTTATTTTATAATATTATAGAACAAACATTTCCGAAGATAACAGTATATATTTTATACTGATAAACATATATTAGGTAGGAAATTATCCGATTTCATGATTTTTTATATTTAGTTAACGCTAATTTATGCATGCCGCTAATTCATTTATCACTAAACGAAATATATCAATGGAAAGCTAATTAAACTCCGCTTCTATTGATATTCTCCATGTAAAATGTTTGCGAGCAAAATGTTAAATGGCGAAGAGTTTAAGTTAATGCATATTTCTTGAAAGTCTCATAATGGCATTTTCTTTATGTGTTTTACGGTTTTTTATTTGATAATATTATAGAACAAATCTTTCCGAAGATAACAGTATATCTTTTATGCTGATAAACATTATATTAGGTAGGTAAACTTGTACGGGGAGCGGAGCGGGTGGTATCCTTATGGTGTGACGTCACGGGCGATCCACCAGGCCTTATCATCTCGGTGGCCACGGTGTTAGCCGCGGGGTTTGTGACCCGCCTCCCGGGGTGGTTGCTTCCCCCAAATGGCAGGAAGACCAGCTACGAATAGAGAGATTATCAAGCGGAAAAGATCACCCATAGCAACCATGTACCGCCACTGCCATATCTCGTACTGGAATGCCCACGAGCTCCGGGGTGTACAAATAGAGAGAGTTAGTTAAGCTAAACATTGTGGTCTTTAACTCTCTCTGAATGTCTGCCCTGCTCCACTACTAAACATATATTAAGGAGCAAGTAATGTTTCTACCATAGAATAAACTGATAATATAACTACTATATATAAATATCTATTATGTTACCATCTATTTATAAGAGATGGAAATAGACTAAGTGACCTCCCGATAAACTTATGGCTTCTCAACATTGCTGATCCAGCAGTAATGCAACTGGGTGAACACCCATACCTATTATACCCATACATATATATGCCTTAACAACATTTCTCACCCAGATTTAGCTACCTGAAAATTCTCACACTTAGCATATCTCATTTCTTCTTCATAGTCTTTTGCTACATATTCACCATACAATAAGGATTTCCCCACCAACTATTATATGCGACACATCATTGTGACATCAATCACTACCTTTTCATCTACCCATACAATATACACAATTTCGCGCATTCTCACATTCACTAACATATACAGTTTATATAATTTAAGTAGGCAAAAATTCACTAAGGAGGGAACGCCCTCTTGTACCTGATTGCCTGAACGCAAAGTGCTCGAGCTTGTGAATGAGTTGGAATAAATACATACGATTGGGTAATTTAATTATTAATGTGTTATCGAATTCTAAATGAACTACACTACTGTAATTTACTTTGTAGTATTGTCATTCACAAGCTTGGATACGTTTGTGTTCAGCCAATTAGGTACAAGGGGGCTGTGGCCTCCTTAGTTATTTTGAGCAACGTGAAATTACACTACCGTTGTCTGGTTTGTGGTTTTGTCATTCAAAAGCTCGGATACGTTGCGTTCAGCTAATCAGGTACAAGAGGGCGTGGCATCCTTAGTGCATTTTTGGCAACCTAATAAATTAGACTATAGTCAAGTGCAGATTTTTGAACATTGGTCACACGTCCCTCTTCCGAAATCTCATTCAAGTTCTCCATATCCTGATCTCTAGAAAATTTCATAAGCATTTCGCCATTCCTGTTTATTCGCTATCCTAGCTGAAGTTTTTTTTATGTATGGTTTCATATAACAATCCCGTTCTTCCTTGGATTTCCTCTTATAATCCTCTTTCATTGCTCATATTTTCCACTTTTCTCTCTCATTAATCTTTCACCATCTACCGTCATATGTAGCTTACATACCACAACCATTAATACCCTTTCCAATTTGTCACGATTATTCATGCTTTCCGCAGCATTCCACTCTTACAGCCAATACATCCTCAATTATGCACTGTTTCCCTCATCTATTTCATCTACTTTCAGATTCCTTTTCCTTTTGTGGAGATAGGCAACCTCTCTTAAAAATGACCCTGCTTCTTTCGTCCCTTACCAATTATTACATACTCATTATTATCTTCCATCGCAACATTCTCTCATAAACGCTTCAGTTAAATCCACTGCATCAAACTCACGGTTCGCCTGTATGTCGGTCCCTGATGGACGGCTCTTTTTTTTAAGGATCAAAATTGCACTTGTAAATATTTGCTATTTCACTCTTTCAGAACGAAAGTGAATGGCGGCCGGAAGCATGCCTAGAGTGCCGATGTCACGAGTACGTTGCATTGTGTGGACGGAAAGTGTGTGAGGTGACTGCTTGCCCATCACCGCAGCGATTAATACACAATCCACAGCATGTTGTCAACACTGCCTCCCGCCACCCACACCTTGCCAGGCTGGTGACTCTCTCTTCCAGGTAAGTCCATCCAGTGTTGTGGGATGTAAATCTTCTCAGTTTATTACTTGGAATAATTCATTGAAGTTCAGTATAGATCTTGTTCAATTATTTTGTTTTAGTTAATGCAATTCACCTGCAATCTGTGAATTCACTTTTTTGCTGATGATAGATCTACTAAAGGATCAGAGAAGTTACTTGTTCTTTGATCACCAGCAAATACGTTTAGAACTATAACGATCGTATTATGTTGCAAGAGCAAGAACTTCGGCCCCATGTCCTTTAGATAGAACTTATCACTAATTTAGCTCATGGTGGTGGTGTCTTGATTTTTTTTTTTTTTTTTTACATCACACGGGACTGGCCAGGAGCAATAACAAAAAAAAGGTAACAAAATGACCGCTTATAACCTACCAGTCCATTAAAATAAGACAGTAAGAGAATAAAGAATGGGGGTGGGCCAATCTAGATCGGGAGGTGTCGTGTCACTCATCCTTATTCTTCTTCTTTTTCTTCTTCTTCTTGTGACCTTTGTCGCTTAAGGCCGTGTCACATGAGCAGGGCCGGATTATGACCTCTTGGGGCCCCTAGGCTAATTAAATTGTGGGCCCCCTCAGACGGAGCCACCCTCTAACTCGCCGGCACCCTAATCTTTTTTACATTATATAGCAAAATAAGTGAGCTGAAAAACAATATATACGTTACATTCAAATAAGTGTTTTACTGTGTTTAGCACGATGATAAACAAACATGGACTGGGGCCCCATGATTTACAGCTAGGGTCCCAAACAGGGGCCCTTTATCTCAATAAAGGCCTCAAACAGAGGCCCTTTATCTCAAATAAAGGGCCTCAAACAGGAGCCCTTTATCTCAAAATATTTGTAATTTTATTTTAAGTTAAATGAATTATTCAGCAATGCAAAATATAAATTTTCAAAAAAAATTATATATGGAAATCTTTTAGCAGGGACCCCAGGTTTGGGGCCCCAAGCTTGATGGGCCCTAGGCTGCAGCCTATACTAGCCTATAGGATAATCCGGCCCTGCACATGAGCGATATTTTCCGGCATCTTTTGGTATTTTGCTACCATTTGATGCCCGTAGTGGTGGCAAAAAGTGCGCGTGTCGTCACACGGCGTTTCGGCTACGAGCATCTTCTACTGGCATCTTCCGGTGTCGTGTGCACAGCAGTCTGTGTATGCGGTGCAGTTCACCTTTGTTTACTTACAAAAGAAAACGCGAACTGCGCATGCGCGGAGGCGAATATTTTTTAGTAAATTGATGTAAAGGGCCTAACATGACTTATTGATCAACAAAGGCATGCCCACATTGCCCAGCGTCCTATGACAACAAATCCGTCTTTGTTTATCAACAAAAGGGGGGCGAGCGCGAACTGCGCATGCGCAGAGGCGAAAATTTACTAACAAAGATGTGGAAATTATCCACCGACCTCTCAATTGGAAGAGTGCTGGTTTTGTTCCCCCCCCCCACCCCCACCTGGTGAGGGAGGTATTGTTCGCTCATCATAGGGGGAGCGTAGGAATATATATATATATATTATATATATATATATATATATATATATATATATATATATATATATATATATATTATATATATATATATATTATATATATATATATATATATATATATATATAATTATAATGGTAATGAGTATTAATTAAGGTAATTTAAGTAAATGATAGGTATTGAGACAAGATGAATGAACATTCCCAGTGGTATTAACCATTTGCACCTTAAAATTAGAACGACTGGCTATTAGTCGTCGTCATAATATGTGTTCCTATCCTACGTGGACACGTAGTTAGGTATTGGTGGCGATCCCTGCCGCCCGCAGAGAGTAGGCAGTACATTTCCAGACCCTGTGAGAGTAACATCTCTCTCTCTAATCTTCTCTGATTATATCATGAAGTTGTATATACACTTTTGTATATAGCCTACAAGTGATAAACCATAGGATGTGTCTTATCGACATAACGATATATCTCGCCGCGTCGTGATGGTTTGATAAACCTGCCTGAGCCGTACAAAACACACCGCTTTCGCCCCTTCACCTCCAGCCTGATCACGGCCTGGCCACTCCAACCGCCTGAACATTGCAGTATTGATAAGCCTTCAACCAAATTCAACTTTCCTATCCCGTATCCCCTCCTATATGTTTGTGACATAAAAATTTCACAAAAGACTTGTTATCAGCAAAAGATTCGCAGGCGTCCTCCGACAACATAGTGGAGATTTACAGGAAAGATTAGCCAAATATAGGGATGAAATAGGCCCTTTACATCAATTTACCAAAAATATTCGCCTCCGCGCATGCACAGTTCGCGTTTTTTTTTTTTAAGGCTTTTTCTGCGGAGGAGCAAGAGAAATTTCGCTTGCAAGCGGTCACTTTCTCTTGCTGTGTCCCCGCAGAAACGTTCACCACCGTCGCTTGCTCCATGAGATTGGTGACGCGGCGGCTGAGATGTAAGCAAAACAAAGATCAAATGACTATTTTGACCCTCTAAATATTTTCACACTGGGACGTATCCTATAGCGTCATAGTCAGAAAAGTCTGCAGATTCAGGAAGTGTGCTTAGAATTTAATGTGATCCTAAATAGCCGAACAATGAGGTGATAAAGCCAAATAAGTGTAAGAAAATGTTTATGCACAGTTTTATTTAACCTTGTTTTCGTATAATTGTACTTATGTAATGTGTCAAATAAAATCCTACCTTGAAGGCACCTAATGTGATGTTGTTAAGTAGCGTATGGTGTTTTAGAAGGTGTTATGGTAGCGTGCTACTTGTAGGCCGCGAGAGGTAGTTAAATGGTTACGTTAAGCAAGGCACTGGTTTATTAGAGGGGGAAGCAAATCGACGTGGCATGGTACAAATATATTTAATAACCCAAAGAAACCAACACAGGACACAACGAGAAATGAAAAGTTATCACACTGTCCTACCACATCCTACTCCCTAACAATATTTAATAACCCAAAGAACCAACACAGGACACCACGAGAATGAAAAGTTATCACACTGTCCTACCACATCCTACTCCCTAACACCTATCTCCTACGTAATGTCTAACAAAAGGCACGTGGGTACAAGGCTGGCTTCGGTCCCCAGGGATGTGTCCCTCATAAAGAGGGGATGTCTACTGCCACTGCATGCTGGAATCAGAGTGGCCGACATACATAAAAAATGAGGCAAGGTGAACTCCCTGTCTCCGCTGTGCGCGCCATCTACTTCCTGATTTAGTTAACTGCGCGACTTTCAAATCATTTTCAATACCGCAGGGTAAAAAGTGCTGGTCTAAAAGGGGTTATCTGAATTACGCACATCACACTTACATTACAGTTATAAATGTATACTAATGCGATGCAAAATTTCTTCAGGAAGCCGATAGTGATCTCAGTGTTTCTTAATATCCATTGGTTATTGTCAGCAAATCGGGTAAGAGTGAGGTGTGTGAAGTTGTTGATTTTGTTTGTTGACAAGTCACACATGCCAGTGTTTAACTCCAGCTGTTCGAATGCATATAAAGCAATATATACAGCTGTGACGATTATATTTTCCTTAATTACACGCCGCAACCTCCCTTATTTGATTCAAACTTTATGATAAGACATTAAAATAAGAAAGTGTAATTGATTTTGTCGAAAGTACACTGTTGTCATTCTTTTATTGAAGCAGAAAGCATCGCCACGTCAGCCGAACGCTGATGCACTTTCACTCACTTCTCGCTTGCTCCGGCAAGAAATTTCTTGCGGGTTGGGCAAGCATCTTCCCTGGATGATGGCTCTGAGTGCTTCTTCTGTGGTTGAGAGTGGTAGTATGGTAGTAGTGAAGGGAGTGGCGGTAGAAGCGAGTGTTGTTGAGGGAGAGAGAACAGTCGAGTGTAGTGAAGGGTGTGGTGTGGCGCTTAAGTCTGTTCTGAGGCGATCGATGACCTGAAAAGGTACTTCGTAAGTGAAATTAATGATTTGAAAAGCGTGGTGAGGAAGCAAGAGATAGAGATACGATCTCTTAAGTGTGGAGGAGGAGTGAGTGGAGGGGCACATGCGAGGGATGTACCTGGAAAGGTACCAGAGGGAGACGTGCCTCGTGCTACTACTAAAGGAGTGGTCTCTAGTAAGTCACCAAGGAATGGGGAATGGCAGGTGGTTGAGCATGGTGGAGCACGCTCAAAGGAGAAAAAGGTAAACAATGACCATGTTGTGTGCACGAACGCATTTCAGGTACTCTCGGGCTGCAAGAGGAAGATACGGAGGTAAGGACGATAGACGATACATCATCACCCGAAGGTAAAATCTTGGTTGTTGGTGACAGTCAGTTAGGCATCTCGACAGCAGGTTCTGTGACAGGGAAGGGATGCGCATGAAGTCGGTGAGTTACCCAGGGAAGGGGATAGGTTATGTTAGTGATAGAGAGTTGAGTGCATGGCGATCAAGGGAAAAAGCCCATCATCTGCCTGAGTGCTGGGGAAATGATGTTGAGTGTGTAAGAAGTGAGGAATTGCTACGGCGGTTCAAGGAAGCTGTAGGTAAAGTTAGGGACAAGGGTGGGTTCCCTGTGTGTGTGGTGTCCTTCCGAGACGCTTTGTTGACGACTTGTGTACTCCAGGGCTATTGCATTGATTGCCGGCTGGCACTTCATTGCAAAGCCAATGGTTGGGTCTTTGTAGACAGCTGGGACCTCTTTTTCGGCATAACCACCTCTATCACAGGGACGGGTGCACTTTTCGAGGAAAGGAGTTCAGATCTTGTCTGAATCCCTTGAAGGGGAGGTAGGTGACACTGCAGGCTTTTTTAAGATAGAGAACCGGGAGTAGACACTGGGGTCGGGGTAGGGAAACTTGCGACACTAGGAGGAGTTTCAGAAGGCAGGGAACTAAAGTGATTCGTAGAAGAGAGAGAGGAGGGGTTTAATTAAGATAAAGGGAAAATGGACAAAAGAAGAGGAGTTGCTTGAAGGTCTTACTATACAAACTGTAGGAGCATTTTAAACAAGATAGATTTCCTGAGAGGAATAAAATATAGTGTAGAGGATTTTGATATAATAGCATTAACAGAAACATGATTGGATATGTCAGGAAAGGTATTTGATCCGGAAGTCAAGATAGCTTGGTATAATTTATTTCACAAGGACAGAGTTGGCAGAGAGGTGGAGGGTTGCGCTTTATGCAAGAGATGCATTGCAGTGATGTGTCAATAGTGTTTATAAAAACAGATGACAGCATAGAGTCTATATGGGTAGAGGTTACGGAGGGAACTGAGAAAATGGTTTTGGGTGTATAGGCCTCCAAACTTATGTAAAGAGGATCAGCTCCTATATGGGAAGAAATAAACAAGGCCTGCAGATATAATCGACTATGCTGGTGGGAGATTTTAATCTTAGGAATCGGTATTAATCATAGGTGACAGCGACGCAGATGAATTGTAAAATATAATCCAGGATAACTTCCTAAGTCAAGCAATCAAGGAGCCTACTAGAGGAGATAATATTCTAGATCTATTGCTGACAATAGAGACGATTTAGTTACAGATGTGGAGGTCGGTGAAAGTTAGATAATAGCGACCATTATGAGATCAGATTTAGCTTAAAATGGGAAGTTGGGAAAAATTTAAAGCGCAATAAACATAGAATACCTAATTTCAGAAAGGCCAATTATGCAGGATTAAGAAGACACCTGGAGGTTATTAATAGAGTTGTGGATGGAGGGGAAGAAATTTTCCCAGGTTACGGATACGGCGATGACAGCTGGAAAGGCCAATTATGAAGGATTAGGAAGGCACCTGGAGGTAATAAGAGCGGTTAGACATGGAAGTGAGGTCGGGCTGAGGAGGATTATACCTTATTTGTAAGGAATATAATTGACCGACAGAAAAATAATATTCCTTATAGGAAATAAGATCTAGAAAGAGTGATCCAAATGGATGACTACTAATTTAAAACACAACATTGGAGTAAAAAGAAACATGTATTTAAGGTTCAAGGCAGGATTGGTGAGCAAAGAACAGTATAACGTGATGGCGAGACAGTGAAGAAATTAACTCGAGTAGCTAAGAACAATTATGAGATTAAAGTAGCAGGACAGGCGAAAAGTGACCAAAGGGGTTCTATCAGGTATATAATACCAAGACAAGGGAATTAGTCGGGCCGTTAAGGTCAGGACAGGGTAAGGTCTTAAATACGGATGAGGATATTGTAAAGTCTAAATGATTATTTCTTAAGTGTTTTTACTGAGGAGGATACACAGACGATACCTGATAGTGAACAGATGTTCAAGGAAGCTATTAGGAGAAACTCAAAGATTTTGTGATAACTAGGGAAATGGTGGAAGAGGGTATAGATAAAATGAAGAATTTTAAATCACCAGGACCAAATGAAGTGTATCCCATGTATTAAAGGAATGCAGGGAGGTTGTTAGTGAGTCGTCAGTGCACATTTTTAGGAAATCGGTTGAGATAGGCGATGTGCCATTATTGTGGAGAAAGGAAAATGTTGTTCCATATTTAAGAAGGGAGACAGAGGACTAAAGTAAAATTATCGACCCGTAAGTCAGTGGTAGGTAAATTATTGGAATCTATTATTGCAAAAAACATTAGAGAGCACTTAGATAAACATAGTTTGATCAATGATTCACAACATGGATTCACCAAGGGTAGGTCATGTCTCACCAATTTATTGAGTTTTATAGGAAAATTTATGAGACGGCAGATAATGATAAGGATTATGATATAATATACCTGGACTTTAGTAAGGCATTTGACAAGTACCACACGAGAGACTCTTAAATAAGGTTAAGGCTCATGGAATAGATGGGAAGGTTCTTCGTTGGATCAGAGCTTGGCTAAGTAATAGGCAAAGGTGGCATTCCGCAATTTTAGTCCGCAATGCCGCAATTCCGCAACTTGCGGAATGGTAATTCGGTTGTGGAATTGCGCAATTACGGATGCCTGAAAAAATTTCGGAATTACGAATTGCGGACCGCCAAAATTTGAAAACGCAATCGCAATAACTTGCGGAATGGGTAATTCGGTTGCGGAATTGCGCAATTACGGATGCCTGAAAAAAATGCAGATTGCGTGTTGCGGACCGCCAAAATTTTGAAACGCAATCGCAATAATTGTGACGGTCATCACCCACCTTCATGTGGCAAGTGCCCGCGTGAACATAAGTTCCCACCAAATATTGTGGAGACGACACTGCCAACTGCCAACTTGCCAAGTGTAGCACAGTCACTCAGTCAGTGCGTGCTGGAACTTGGGATTGAGAGCGTGTACGCTGGCCGTGTGTGTGATTAGTTGCCAACCTCCACATGCTGAACGAGAAGAAGTGGGAGGAGAGGATAAGGAGAAGAGGAAGATTTGTAGATTACTTAGATTAGTGATTACTAGCCAGTAGAATGTGAAGTGTAAAAGTAAAGAAACACACTAAAAGAGACAAAGACTTAATTGTGAAGGACAAGTAACAAGTATAGACAGAAACAGAATAGGAATACAGAAGTATTAACACTAATAAAGAGTCTAGAGACATTTTTTGTTTTAATTGTAGGTGTTTAAGAGTCTAGAGATGTTTTAAGACTCTAGAGACATTTTTTTTTTTAATTGTAGGTGTTTTGTTTTAATTGTAGGTGTCAAATTAGTTTGCGGAATTGCGGAATTGCGATTGCGAAAAGGCCTATCTGAAAAATTACGGAATTGCGATTGCGGACTGGTGCAGGTCGGAATTGCGGAATTGCGATTGCGGAATTGGAAAACAAATTGCGATGCCCACCTCTAGTAATAGGCAACAAAGGGGTTACAATTAAGGGTTCTAAATCTGAATGGGGACTGGTGAAAATGGAGTTCCACAAGGGTCTGTTTTGGGTCTAATACTATTTTTTATTTACATCAACGACTTGGATAGTGGATTAGCAGTGATATCAGCAAGTTTGCTGATGATACTAAGGTAGGTAGCATTATTGGGATCACTCTGATGTAAACATATTGCAGGAAGACTTAGATAAACGTAATGAGTGGGCAGTCAGATGGCAGTTTGGGTTTAAAATTGATAAGTGAAGCGTTATGAATGTGGTAGAAAAAACCCTGGAAATAGATACACCATACGCAATGTATCGCTGAAAAGATCAGAAGGTGAAAAGATCTTGGAGTGGGGGTGAGCCCAGACCTCCGACCTAGGAAACAATGTATTGAGGGCTAGAATAGAGCTAATAAGGTTAGGTTCTTTACCAGAAGTGTTAAAAGTAGAAGTGCGGAAGTTATTCTAAAGCTTTATCGGGCTCTAGTCAGGCCTCACCTAGACTATCGGTTCATTTTTGGGTCTCCATATTACAGGAGGATATAGCCTTGTTAGAAACAGTGCAGAGAAGGATGACCAAAAATGATACAAGGGATGCGTAACTTTAGTTATGAGAAGAGATTGAAGTTATTAAATTTACACTCATTCGAGAGACGCAGAGTAAGGGGCGATCTGATAGAAGTTTTAAGTGGATAAAGGGATTTAATATAGGAGAGTAGGAAAAGTTCTTACGGCTTTTAAACAGGGTAGAACAAGAAGTTTAAAGGATTCAAGCTGGAAAAGCGTAGAAATTTTGAAAGGGGAAATAGGGAAAAACTGGTTCACAAATAGGTGGTGAAATTAAAGGAATGGGGTCAGTAGACAGGTAGTTAGTGCGGAGTCATTAGGGAGCTTTAAGAGGGGCTGGATAGGTTCATGGATGGGGATAAAGGTGGATGTAGGTAGTGTTAGGGGACAGGAACTACCACGTGTAGGCCCCGCGGCCTCTTGTAGCTTCCTTATTTTCTTATGTTCTTATGTTCTAAATATATAGGGTATGAGTTTCAGGAATTAATTTGATTAAATTTTTTTAGTCAGATTAAATTTTTCGCCGTTTAATAATGTGGTTAGTCACAAGAAGCAGCTTTAAAAAAATCATCGGGAAATATGTATGTACACCCACAGCTTTGGTTAGATCCCTGTGCAATGATATTGTTACGCTACTCCCCTTCTTCGACCTCACCACACACTGCAGGTTTTTCTCTGGTGGGCCTGTGCAAGGAACGTTGTTACAATACCCACTGCTGCTAGACTTACTTACAGCGGGCAGTTCGGGTGTAGGGTGAGGCGAGTAGTATATCACGAGATCAATCAACACAAAACAAGGTGAAGGAAAACACTGAGGAAGTTTCTTGGGTTTTCTGAGAAAGCCACAAGTCACAAGCACAAAGAGTACAATAAACAGAATATTTGTGTGTACGTCATCTTCCAGTCGCTTGAAGACTGTTTGTAAAGAACAAGACGTTCCAACACCCCAGTCCCCCCACCACCACAACCACAAAAGGCCCCCCACCACCACCACACCCCAACGCCACCACAACACCACCACGCGACTCCTCCTCCACGGAGCGGCGCACCTATCTCTTACCACGTCCGAACCTCTTTTGTCCTTTGTGTTAAGAGCATGCACCCACTCTCTCGTCCTCCTCGGGCCTACCCCCACTCCACACCCGGGTGCCCAGACACACACGCCTCCTGGACCCACTCCCCGCTCCATACCCCCCACCCCCCCCTCGCCTACAAGGTCGTACCTACCCCCTTGTACCGCCACGGGGCCACCGCGCTCATACACACAGACCCGCCTCCAGCCTCTCAACAACCCCCCAACCATGCCTCCCCACCACCACTACCTCCCCCATCACCACTACATGCATAACGCCATGGTAACACTATCCCCCCTTTTACAGCGGACCGTTCGAGACGCAAGACACCAAACTTGCCTTAAGAAAATACAGAACAGAAAAACCCCGTTCAAATTTCCCCCC
>JACEEZ010008765.1:223221-233752 GCA_016584305.1 Chionoecetes opilio | reverse complement strand
ATCCCCTTTCTGGAGTGCCTCATTACTTTACGTCATCGTATTTTCAGTGAGTGTGTGTGTGTGTTATCTTTGGAAAGACTACAAAATGAAAGTGTTGTTATTACCCAAAGTGTCTTGATACTTCTCTTCTTAAGGTTCAAAGAAATCAAGAAGAGAAGAGAAATCAAGAAGAAATAAAGAAAAGTAAGAATTTTCATCTATAATAATATAAGCGAAAGTGTGTGTGTGTGTGTGTGTGTGTGGTGTGTGTGTGTGTGTGTGTGGGTGTGTGTGTCCGATCCAGGTGCCGCCCCCTGTGGCGGAATTCCCTCATATTGCACAGTTTTAGAACCGGCTCGAACAGGGGAAGGTTTTAAGCCAATTTATGAGAGGATCTGATCAATTTTTTTTTTTTTTTAGCAGCCTATTAGCGAGAATTGTGAAAAAAAGTGGGTTGCGAGAATTGAGGAAACCTTGATGTAGGGTGATGGGTAATGGGTGAGTGAATGGGTGGGATGATGGGTAATGGGTGTGGGGTGATGGGTGAGTGAATGGGTGGGGGGTGATGGGTGATGGGTGAGGGAATAGATGGGGGGTGATGGGTAATGGGTGAGTGAATGGGTGTGTGGTGATGGATAATGGGTGAGTGAATGGGTGGGGGGTGGTGGGTAATGGGTGAGTGAATGGGTGGGGGGTGATGGGTAATGGGTGAGTGAATGGGTTGGGGGTGATGTGAATAGGTTGGCGTTAGTTAATACATACATTTCTACATCCATGATTTCAGGAAAGCTAGAAGGGGCTATCTGGAGAGTTTGTGTTTGGTGGGCCTTTGGCCCACCAATAGCCCTCCGCAGGAGCTAGCCAAAAAGTCCGCCCGGAGGGCGGCTTTGCGGCTAGTGACTTATAAAACCCTTCCAGTGTAAAGTTAAGGACAAAACACCGCCACATAGGAACAAAATATAACAAAATATAATGCAAGTCAGGTAACTCAGAATATAACCCAGGTAGGAACAAAATATATCCCAGGTAGGAGTAAATTATAACGCAATAACTGTAGTAACCTTGTCTGTGCTGGGAGAAGTAACAGACACACACACAGTCATCTTAACTTTGACTTTACGAATGGTCTCAAGGGGCTTAAATCTGACCCGATTAAGACCAAGGGGACGACAAAGCCTTGGAGTAATGCAGCAAAAGTGTGTGAAGATCAAGGGCAGCAGGAGGGTGAGGTGTGAGGAGGAGGCAAGGGTGGGGAAGTTGAGACTTGTGCTTGTAGTTAAGTGTGAGGAGGAGGGAAGGGTGGGGAAGGTGAGACTTGTGCTTTTAGTTAAGTATTATGAGGAGGGAAGGGTGGGGAAGGTGAGACTTGTGCTTGTTGTTAATTGTGAGGAGGAGGGAAGGGTGGGAAGGTGAGACTTGTGCTTGTAGTTAAGTGTGAGGAGGAGGGAAGGGTGGGGAAGGTGAGACTTGTGCTTGTAGTTAAGTGTGAGGAGGAGGGAAGGGTGGGGAAGGTGAGACTTGTGCTTGTAGTTAAGTGTGAGGAGGAGGGAAGGGTGGGGAAGGTGAGACTTGTGCTTGTAGTTAAGTGTGAGGAGGAGGGAAGGGTTGGGAAGGTGAGACTTGTGCTTGTAGTTAAGTGTGAGGAGGAGGGAAGGGTGGGGAAGGTGAGACTTGTGCTTGTAGTTAAGTGTGAGGAGGAGGGAAGGGTGGGGAAGGTGAGACTTGTGCTTGTAGTTAAGTGTGAGCAGGAGGCAAGGGTGGGGAAGGTGAGACTTGTGCTTTAGTTAAGTATATGAGGAGGGAAGGGTGGGGAAGGTGAGACTTGTGCTTGTAGTTAAGTGTGAGGAGGAGGGAAGGGTGGGGAAGGTGAAACTTGTGCTTGTAGTTAAGTGTGAGCAGGAGGGAAGGGTGGGGAAGGTGAGGACTTGTGCTTGTAGTTAAGTATGAGGAGGAGGGAAGGGTGGGGAAGGTGAGACTTGTGCTTGTAGTTAAGTGTGAGCAGGAGGGTAGGGTGGGGAAGGTGAGACTTGTGCTTGTAGTTAAGTATGAGGAGGAGGGAAGGGTGGGGAAGGTGAAACTTGTGCTTGTAGTTAAGTATGAGGAGGAGGCAAGGGTTGGGAGGGTGAGACTTGTGCTTGTAGTATAAGAACATAAATAACTTGTGCTATACCTGGCAGACACCTGGGTACACCTGAGCCTCCTGACCATGCACTGTAGGTTCCCACGATATTCTGACTCATGGGAAGGTGTGAGAAGGGAAGGGGAGCAGAAACAGGTGGTCATTTGTAGTCATGTATTCATCTACCTTTTCTTATAAATCATAAGGGACTGGCAAAGGGCAAAGAGAAAATTAAGTCAAACACAAAATCCAGAAAAACAGGATCCTAAACAAAAAGATTTAATCCAAAAAAACAAAAGAAGAAAAGAAAAATCCCGCTGTGCGTCATATCCTATAAAACAGACACTATTAGACTACAATCATTATCCTTTTATCATAGCTTAACGATGACTTCTGAAAATACGCTATCATTTTGCTTCAATAATTGTAAAGACACAAACATATATAACTAAATTGGCTGTTTATCCTTGATCAACAAAACAAAAATGCCTCTTTTCTGCCATGTTCTCTGGTCTAGACTCTGCAATGAGCGTATTATGAAGAGCATTTAGCGAAGGAGTCATAAATATTTGATAACAAAAAAGTACAGAATCAAACACGAAAATCACGTCTTTCGGCAAATGTTACGCAGCGAGACTTAAATTCCAAAGCCGAACCCTTACTAGAAGCAATCCAATGGATCCTTACAGCCAGGCATTTAACGTGATAGTGAGAGGCAAAGATGTTTTATGTTATGTTTAGAGCACTGGAACCTTGAGAAGAGGAGAATCAAGGCACTTTGGGGGATAAAAACACTCATTTATGTAGTTTTTTCTGTATTAGTTTTGTTTTAGAGCACTAGGAAGGTACCAGGTCGGTTTTTATCTTCCTAAAATCATGAATATTTTACTTCTCTGTGACATAACCTTGAGAAAAGGAGAATCAAGGCACCTGGGTAACAAACAACACTTTTATTTTGTTTGTTTTTCTGTATTATGTTTTGTTGTACAGCACTAAAAAGGTATCAGCAGGGTTTTGATCTTCCTAGATGTAGTCTTGTATTCTAACTTCTCTTTGATTTGATATTAAGAAGAGGAGTTTCAAGTCACTTTGAGTAATAGTGAAACAAAATGGGTAACAATACGTATAAGTATAATGGTTTTTTTTTAGCACTAGGCTGGTACCAGGTGGTTTTCATCTTCCTAAATGTAGTCTGTAATCCCTTGATGTGTTTTCTATGCTAGGAAAAAAAAAACTAGTACGTAATGACTAAATAAGGATGATTACCAGCTTGTGTTGTTTTGTCTTCGCCCCCCACTAATCACATAAATGGTTCCACGTTGTAAAAATAACAACCCTATTTTTTTGTCTGTTCTATTTTCTCCTTACACAAATGGCTTACTCTCAGTCGTAGTATTTTCGCGGACACACGCACATACACACACACACACAGGGTTACTCCGAAGGGTACTCCGTGGTGTAGGGGAAGCACGCTCGGTTCACAACCGAGAAGTCCCGGGTTCGATCCCCGGACGGAGCGGAAACAGATGGGTTGTTCCTTAAAACCCGAGCCCCTGTCCACCCAGCAGTGAATGGTTCCCGGGTGTTAGCCGGGGTTTTTGACCTGCTCTCCGGGGTGCTGGCTTCGGCCAACACTAAGCACTAAGGATGAATGATAAAAATGTTGATATGGAGACGGGGCCACACGAGCATTGCTCTGGCCCCGTAAAATACAACTAGATGAATACAACTAGATGAATACACACACACACACACACACACACACACACACACACACACACACACACACACACAACAATATAATACACAGGAGAGCAGAGAGAGACAGAGAGAAAAGGAAGAGAGAGAGAGAGAGAGAGAGAGAGAGAGAGAGAGAGAGAGAGAGAGAGAGAGAGAGAGAGAGAGAGAGAGAGAGAGAGAGAGAGAGAGAGAGAGAGAGGACGAAGAGAGAAGCGAGAGAGAGAGAGAGAGAGAGAGAAAAGAGAGAGAGAGAAAAAACTTCATTGATACATCGCGTAAACCTAATTTTTGGGTGACTTCACATTACCCAGAAAAAAAACTCATTAAATTCTGCTTCATTCCACGTTGACAAATAAATGGACAAACCTCATTTTCTGCAGCCCTATAACAAACAACCCGAAAAGGGAGCTTACAGGAGGAGGAGGAGGAGGAGGAGGAGGAGGTTAGTTGGAAAAAGGGAAAAAGGATTTGGGGAAATCTTTTGAAAACCCCGGGGATTTGGGGAAGGAGGAAAGGGGGGGAAAAGGGGAAAAAAAAAAGGGGGGGGGGGGGGGGAGGGGGGGAAAGGAAAAGAAGGAATTTTAGAAAAAAAAATTTAAAGAAAAAAAGTGAAAAGAAAAGAAAAAAAGGGAAAAAAAAAAAGAAATAAAAAAAAAAGAAAAGAAAAAAAGAAAGGGAAAGAGGGAGTAGGAAAATTAAAAAGGAGGTGGGGTTTGTGAGGGTAGCGGGGGTTTGTTTTTGGAATTAAATAAAGGCAGGAGGTTGTTAATAGTCCGTATTTGGGGGCTTTTCCTAAATTTGGGGAAAAGGAAAGAAAGGGGGAAGGAGGGGGTTAAATTTTGGTAATCGTCCAAAATTAATCCGTTTAATGCAAAAAAAGAAAGAAAAAAATTTCCCCTTTTTTTTTACCACGGGTTTTTTAAATAATCCGAATCAAAATCTGAAAATTATTCTCAAAAACCCCTAAGGGTTTAACGTTATCCCAATACGGGGGCCCCTTTCCCGCGCGCTATAAAAAAACCGAAAAAATTAAAAATTGGGAAAATTTTTGGGGTTTCTAAAATTTTTTTTGCAAGCCAAAAAAATCCCTGTCCTTCAGGGGGGATGCCCTTTCCCCCCCCCCCTGCCACCGACATTTCCCCACACCCGATAATTTCCTTAATAGCCTGATAGTCCTTTCCCCCACACCCTGCACCCCCCCAAAAAAAACCCCCAACGCCCCCTTCCCAAAACACCCCTGCAACACCCCCTTAAAACCCCCTCAACCCCCCCTTCCCCCAAACACACCCCCAAAACACACCCCCCCCTTCCCCAAACCCAACGCCTCCCAACACGCCTCTTCCCCACACACCCCTCACCCAAACCCCTCCTTCCCCACACACGAAACAGATTTCCCCACACCGCCCCTTCCCCACACACACGCCTCAACACCCTCCTTTTCCCACACACCGAACACGCCCCTTTTCCCAAAACCACACCCTGCACACACGCCCCCTTCCCACACACACGCCCCCCAAACGCCCCTTCCCACACCCCCCCCTTCCCACAACGCCTCATACACCCTCCTTCCCACACACACCCCTCCCCCCCCACCACACGCCTGCACACACGCCCCTTCCCCCACACGCCTGCACACCGCCCCTTCCCAAAACCACAGCCTGCCCCCGCCCCTTCCCAACACACGCCTCTTTCCCACACCACGCCTGAAAAACCCCCTCTTACCCACCCCAAACCCGCCCCTTCCCACACACGCCTCACCCCCCTCCCACACACACGCCCCTTCCCACACACAGTTTGCTAACGCCCCTTCCCACACACACGCGTACACGCCCCCCCCAAACACCCCCCTCACACACGCCTCCTCCCACAAACGCCTGCCACCGACACCTTCCCCACCAGGGGACCTCACACACGCCTCCGTCCCACACCACACCTTCAACCGCCTTTTTCCCCCACCACGCCTGCACACCCTCCGCCCCAAAAAAAACAACACGCTTGCACCCGACACCCTTCCCACCCCCCTGCACCACCCCCCTTTCCCCCACACACCCTCACCCCCACCTTCCTTCCCTTTACACACCACACACAACGCCGCACACCGCAACCCTTCCCCACCCACCCCAACACCCCCCTTCCCACACACACGCTTCATACACACCTCTTTCCCCACACCACGCCTGCACCACCCCCCTTTCCCCACACACACGCCTGCAGACCCCCCCCTTCCACACACACCCTCCACCACCCCTTCCCCACACACGCCTCCTTCCCACACACACGCCTGCCACCCCTCCTTCCCCACACACGCTTCCTTCCCAAACCACCCTGCACACCGACCCCTTCCACACACACCCTGCCACACCCCCCTTCCCACCACACTTCTGAAACCGACCCTTTTTACACACACGCCTGCACAACCCTCCTCCCCAACACAGCCTCCTTTTCCACACACACGCCCTCCACACACGTTGTGTTGTGTGTGTGTGTGTGTGTTTTTGGGCGGGAAAGGGGGTTTTTTTGGTGCGCAGGCGTGTTTTGGGGGAAGGAGGCGTGTGTGCGGGCGGTGTGGGGGAAAGGGTTCGGCAAGCGCAGATTCACTGTCTGACACCAAAGTACAACGCTCCATAAATTTGCCAGGGGTGTCAGACAGGTGTCCTGGGGTCGTCCTTTCTAGTCATCAAAAACATCGTACCCTGTTGGAGGAAGATTTTTTTTTTTTGCGCGCTTTTTACAAAAATCGTTTTTTTTTTTTTTTTTTTTTTTTTTTCGGAAAAAAGGCCTGGAAATCATTATTTTTGGGGGGGGGATTAGGTGTTTTTTAAAGTCTTTTAACATAATAGGGGAAAAAAAAAATGGGGTTTGGGCGATTATTTAAGAAAGAGTAGTTCTAGAGTAAAGGCATTTTTTTTCCCCCCTTTCCTCTTTTTCTTTCATCCTTTTTCCCTTTATTCATTAATTTTCTGATTCATTCATTCGATCCTTCAACCTTTTTTTTGTTATGTCTATTGGGACTCTCTCTTCTCTCTCAATCTCTCTCTTTCCCCCTCTCCTCTCTCTTCTCCTCTCTTCTCTCTCTCTTCCCTCTTTCTCCCCTCTCTTTCCTCCTTTCCCCTCCTTCCCTCTCTCTCCCTTTTTCCCTCCCCTCTTTTTCCCCCTCTCTCTCGCCTCTCTCCTTCTCTCTCTCCTCTCCTCCCCTCCCTCTCTCTTTTCCTCTCTCTCTCTTTCTTTCTCGCTTTCTATTGACTACAGTGCTTACTAATTCCGAAGGCATCAATGACTCTTCTTCTTTTTCCTACTCCTCCTCCCCCCTCCTCCTTCCTCCTTCGTCCTCCTCCTCCTCCTCCTCCTCCTCCTCCTCCCTTTCGCTCTTTCCCCTCTTCCTTCTCCTCCCCCTCCCTTCCCAAAGATTATTTCCTCCTATTTTTCAGGCGCGCAAAAATTTTTTAATGATTTACTTTTTCTTTTTTAGTTTTTTTGTGTTTTTTTTGGGGGAAATTTTTTCTCTTGCTTGTTAAGAGGATTTTGCCTTTGTGTTTTGTTTTTGATTTAACTGTGCAGGGAGGAGGAGGNAAATATAACATAGATCTCGTGTGTGAAACAGAGCAGTAGCATATCTTCTTACGAGAGAAACTCCCAGTGAAAGGTGGTAAGGCAGGGAGGAGGGAAAGTGACCTGCCTTGCCTACCTTTACCTTTGTCTCGCGACCCTCACGATCTCGCCGCGCGTGCTTATGAGAGGGACAAAAAAATATGACCTAAAACTGCTAAAGGTCATTATCATTATTTTTACATTCATGCGATGGTAAGTAGTCTTTTAAAGGGGTTTCTAAAGGTATATTTCGATCATCCCTGTAATTTGCATCAGAGCTCCACGTTTTGTTTCATTATGTGTAACTATTTGCCGTGTGTGTGTATACGTGTGTGTGTGGGGGGGGGGATCTGTGTGTGTGTGTGTGTGACGAGTGTGTATTCAATAAAACGTGACAGTTTATAAACATCACCTGACGTTAATTATATATGACCACCTTTCCCTTTCTCTTCGTCAGCACTCACTCACATTCAAACACATTCTTGTTCAACACATCGGGGTAACTATTTAGGAAGGATTACATACCTTTTGAATTCAGTTACCTGATGCTTACTTCGACAATCTAATCACGGTGAGTAAAATCGTGAACAAAAGGCCAATTTTGCATACTGTATATAATAGGCGATCAACGATTTGCGGATCTTCGACTTCATCTCAACGAAATGGCTTGGAAAAGGACGGAAAAGAAGCATAAAGAGGGTGGATAATGAAAATAAAAGTAAAGAAGAATAAGGAAATGAAGAATAAAGAAGATAAGAAGAAGAATAAAGAAGAAGAAAAAGAAACAAAAAGAAGATAAAGAAGGATAAAGAGGGTAATGGGTGATGAAAGTAGACATAATGATATTGATTTATTCTTCATCTCTCCGGGCTGTCTTATCTTCTTTCAATTTCTTTCCTCCCCCTCGTTTTCCCTCCTTTCCTTTCGTCCTTCCTTCCTTCCCCTTCATATCTTTCCTTTTATCTATAATCATCATAATTATAGATGAAAGGAAAGATATGAAGGGGAAGGAAGGAAAGGCGAAAGGAAAGGAGGGAAAACGAGGAGGGAGGAAATAAATGGAAAGAAGGTAAGAGAGATTGGAGACAGATACAAATAAGTGGAAGGAGAATACAGTGAAGGAGAGGAAAAGTAGATGTAGGGATAATAAAGAAAGAATAATCAAAGGAATCGAATTAATAGTACGAATAGGAAGGATATGGAAGAAAAACAAGAATTGAGAAAAAGTCAGAGAGAGAGAGAGAGAGAGAGAGAGAGAGAGAGAGAGAGAGAGAGAGAGAGAGAGAGAAGAGAGAGAGAGAGAGAGAGAGAGAGAGAGAGAGAGAGAGACGCAGACAGACAAAAACAGTTAAACAGACAGGCATAACGAAAAGGAATGTCATATTTTCTGATGACTAATACAAAATCTTGTCACTTGTTTCTTCACGGCAACCAACTTGACGCAAACATTTCAAATCTATATAGAAACCAGACAAGGCAATACAAAAGATTTCCTCAAAATAAAGAGAAAATAAATTAACAAAACCCTTGCCGTGCTCTTGAACGATATAAGATATAAACATTATCATTTACATTTACATCAAGGTGTTTTTTTTTCTCCTCACTGATTCACACGACTTTTCATTAAGTAGACATGATTTATTTAAAGTAATCGTCCAGACCATTTCATCATTCCTGATTTAATGCAATCAAATCATAGCCATTAACGAGTATATCAACAATACGTCGTCACTTTTTGTATCCAGTCAGCCGTTTTTAAATAATCCGCAATCAAAATCTGCAAATTCCCCGAGTTCTCAAAACACTCCTCAAGGTTTGCAGACACTCAGGCTCAGGCTCGGTGACGTAGCATCAGGGAGGCTCTTCTTCCCGCGCGCTGATCAGAGGCACGTAAACATAGAGATAAATATAGTACTCTAAGATATTTGGGTGTTTCTGATAGATTTTTTTTGCTATATGCCACATGCATGCATCCTTTATGGGTGCAGCATGCTTCCTTCCCACACACACGCCTGCACACCGACACCCTTCCCACACACACGCCTGCACACACGCCTCCTTCCCACACACACGCCTGCATATACGCCTCCTTCCCACACATACGCCTGCACACACGCCTCCTTCCCAAACACACGCCTGCATACACGCCTTCTTCCCACACGCCTCCTTCCCCCACACACCCCTGCACACACGCCTGCACACACGCCTCTTTCCCACACACACGCCTCCTTCCCACACACACGCCTGCACACACGCCTCCTTCCCACACACACGCCTACATACACGCATCCTTCCCACACACACGCCTCCTTCCCACACACACGCCTGCACACACGCATCCTTCCCACACACGCCTGCACACCGACACCCTTCCCACACACACAGCCTGCACACACGCCTCCTTCCCACACACACGCCTGCATACACGCCTCCTTCCCACACACACGCCTGCACACCACGCCTCCTTCCCACACACACGCCTGCATACACGCCTCCTTCCCAAACACACACCAGCATACCGACACCCTTTCCACACACACGCCTCCTTCCCACACACACGCCTGCACACCGACACCCTTACCACACACATGCCTGCACACCGACACCCTTCCCACACACACGCCTCTTTCCCACACACACGCCTGCAAACACGCCTCTTACCCACACACACGCCTCCTTCCCACACACACGCCTGCACACCGACACCCTTCCCACACACACGCCTGCACACACGCCTCCTTCCCACACACACGCTGCATACACGCCTCCTTCCCACACACACGCTTGCATACACGCCTCCTTCCCACACACACGCCTGCACACACGCCTCCGTCCCAACACACGCCTGCACACACGCCTCCGTCCCACACACACGCCTGCACACCGAACCCTTCCCACACTCAACGCCTGCACACACGCCTCCGTCCCACACACACGCCTTAATTCACACCGACACCCTTCCCACACTCACGCCTGCACACACGCCTGCACACCGACACCCTTCCCACACACACGCCTGCACACACGCCTCCTTCCCCCACACACGCCTGCACACACGCTTCCTTCTACACACACGCCTGCACACCGAACCCTTCCCACACACAC
>JACEEZ010008765.1:203221-213221 GCA_016584305.1 Chionoecetes opilio | reverse complement strand
ATCCACTCTCAACCCCACTCAAATCCCTCCAGATCCACTCTCAACCCCACTCAAATCCCTCTCAGATCCACTCTCAACCCCACTCAAATCTCTCTTAGACCACTTCAACCCCACTCAAATACCTCTCAATCCACTCTCAACCCCACTCGAATCCCTCTCAGATCCACTCACTCTCAACCCCACTCAAATCCCTCTTAGATCCACTCTCAACCCCACTCAAATCCCTCGCAGATCCACTCTCAACCCCACTCAAATCCCTCGCAGATCCACTCTCAACCCCACTCAAATCCCTCTCAGATCCACTCTCAACCCCACTCAAATCCCTCTCAAATCCACTCTCAACCCCACTCAAATCCCTCTCAGATCCACTCTCAACCCCACTCAAATCCCTCTCAAATCCACTCTCAACCCCACTCAAATCCCTCTCAGATCCACTTTCAACCCCACTCAAATCCCTCTCAGATCCACTCCTAACACCCACAACCTCATATAATCCTCCTGAGTTTCTCTTTCAACCCCACAACAAGATTTGTTTTCTTTATAACCCAATCAAGTTATTTTGCAATATTCAGGTTTTCTCTACTTAGCTGAAATCTCCCTCGACCTCATCCAATCCTTATCAAACCCTTTTAATTTGTTTCGCATTTGAACGGAGCTCATTGTACAGCATCTTCGTCCAAGAGCAAATTCAAGGAGGGGAATAAGATTACGGTAGTGATAACCAACGCCTCTGTCTCGCCTGGTAAGTGTGTGTGCAAGGGAGCCGGTAAAGAGTGCTCCCTGCCAAGACAAATAACTTTCACTTAAGTTTGACCGAGAGAGAGAGAGAGAGAGAGGAGAGAGAGAGAGGAGAGAGAGGAAGAGGAGAGAGAGAGAGAGAGGAGGAGAGAGAGAGAGAGAGAGAGAGAGAGAGAGAGAGAGAGAGAGAGAGAGAGAGAGACATACAGACAGACACAGACAGACACAGACAAAAAAGGGAGAGAAAAAAAGGGAGAGAGAGAGAGAATGGGTACTGACTCTTCTTATCACGTTTGACATTTTGAGAAGAGAGAGAGGAGAGAGAGAAGAGAGAGAGAGAGAGAGAGAGAGAGAAGAGAGGAGAGAGAGGAGAGAGAGAGAGAGAGAGAGAGAGAGAGAGAAGAGAGAGAGAGAGAGAGAGAGAGAGAGAAAAAAAAAATAGGTACTGACTTCCTACCTTTATTCGCGTGTTTGACTTTCTTTCCGGGTTTGGTGAAGCAATTGCAGAAGGTGGAATCCAAGCAGAGTCGTGTTGAAGGTGTGTGAAGGTGTTGCTGGGAAAGGAGAGAGGAAGAAGGCGGTTAGGCGAGACAAGACACAGCGGGCACCAAAGCAAACACTCCTCCGTTTGCTTTAGCGTCTGGGAAATGATGTCACTGAAACAGAAGCTACGTGCCGTGAAGAGATAACAGGTAATTCAAACACATGTGAATTAACAAGTGAAATGTAATGTTTAGCCATGTGATTCATTATGTTGCTTTAATGTTAGTGTGCTCCTTTAATATACTTTTGGGGCTACCTATGACATTTTTTATCTAAAATATAATTAAAATAATAGGAAGGGAACTAGACTAATACATTAATAAAGTTTGAATAGAAACAAAAAATGAGGATAATCTGACCTGATATAGAAAAAAATTATGGAAAGAAAGATGATTAGATTGATAGAGACGTAGATGAATGGGTATATTAAATAGATAGATGGTCTGACCGCATTAGCTAGACAAAGATTGGTATTTGTTAATAGACTAATATCAGCCACACCCTCTCTACTTTTTTTTTTAACCCTCTCAGTGTTCATATATATATATATATATAATATATATATATATATATATATATATATATATATATATATAGGCTATACATAGGCTATACATATATACATATATCTCGTTAAAAGTGATAGCTAGTTCAGTGTTTATTATCTTTTTAAAGATATGACAAAGCAAAACAGACAAAAGCAAAAATGACAAGCTACGGCGAAGTCATAAAAGTGATTACAAAAGAGAACTAGGGGGGGGGGGGCACTCAGTAGAGCGGATACCTCCGCCCGAATATTTCATCAAATATACGTATATGTATATATATATATATATTATGCACTCAGTATGAGCGCATACCTCCGGCCGAATATTTCATCAATTGGTTGCCATGGCAACAGTTGTCAATCGATTTAATCCAAAATTAAATCAGTTCTTCCTTATACCAAATAGACCTGGTATACCGAGTTTGGTCCAAATCTATTTGTAACTTTTTGAGAAATCCTGTACACTAACAGACAGACAGACAGACAGACAGACAGACAGACAGACAGACAGACAGACAGACAGACAGACAGATCGGGGTGAAAACATAACCCCTCCAACTTCGTTGGCGGAGGTAATAAGACACTCTTAAGACAGAAAACATCTTTAAAAAGATAATAAACGCTGAACTAGCTATCACTTTTAACGAGATCTGTCTCAGAAAATTTCCTCCCCGTATATACTCTCTCTCTCTCTCTCTCTCTCTCTCTCTCTCTCTCTCTCTCTCTCTCTCTCTCTCTCTCTCTCTCTCTCTCTCTCTCTCTCTCTCTCTCTCTCTCTCTCTCTCCTCTCTCTCTCTCTCTCTCTCTCTCTCTCTCTCTCTCTCTCTCTCTCCTATATATATATATATATATATATATATATATATATATATATCAGTTCACTATGATGATGATGATGATGATGATGATGATGAAAAAGGAGAATAATAAAAGACTAAGAAAAAAAAGAGAAAAATGACAAAAATAAATAAAATGAAGAAGATGAAATAGAAGTAAAAGAACAACAACAATAATAACGGTAAATACAAACTTTTTTTCTCTCTCTCTTCACAAATTACCAAAAGAAAAAACCGAAAAAGGAATGTCTAGACGAAACTAAATATATATTCTTTTTTCCTGCGTCTTGATTGGCTACAAGTCATAACTATTTCCGTTTGACTTGAGCGACCTGTTTCCTTTTGTCTTTTGTCTTTGTTTTTGAGCTGTCTTTCTCTCTCTTCCATTATTTTCTTCGGGTTAGTAAACATCTCCAGGAAGATTTGTTTTGAAATGGAAACACATACAACTTTCTCGTCATGACTCATAAATTTTTGGCCTAGAGAGAGATTGTTGAAGGTCAAGACGTTACATTATAAGGTGACGTGTTCAAAACTAGGGTGACATTTAAATTTAGGGTGATGTAGGTACTCAAAATTAGGGTTGTTCTCAAAATTAGGGTGACGTTCAAAATTAGGGTGATGTTCAAAATTAGGGTGACGTTCAAAATTAGGGTGATGTTCAAAATTAGGGTGACGTTCAAAATTAGGGTGATGTTCAAAATTAGGGTGACGTTCAAAATTAGGGTGATGTTCAAAATTAGGGTGACGTTCTAAATTAGGGTGACGTTCAAAACTAGGGTGATGTTCAAAATTAGAGTGACGTGCTCAAAATTAGGGTGATGTTCAAAATTAGGGTGATGTTCAAAATTAGGGTGACGTTCAAAATTAGGGTGACGTGCTCAACATTTTGGTGATGTTCAAAATTAGGGTGACGTGCTCAAAATTAGGGTGACGTGCTCATCATTTTGGTGATGTTCAAAATTAGGGTGACGTGCTCAAAATTAGGGTGACATGCTCAACATTTTGGTGACATTCAAAATTAGGGTGACATGCTCAACATTTTGGTGACATTAAAAATTAGGGTGATGTGTTCAAAATTAGGGTGACTTGTTCAAAATTAGGGTGATGTGTTCAAAATTAGGGTGACTTGTTCAAAATTAGGGTGACTTGTTCAAAATTAGGGTGACTTGTTCAGAATTAGGGTGACTCGTTCAGAATTAAGGTGGTTAAAAAATAGGGTGATGTAGGTATTCAAAATTAGGGTTGTGTTAAAAATTAAGCTTGTGTTCAAAATTAGGGTGACATGACCAAAATTAGGGTGACTTTTCAAAATTAGGGTGACATGTTCAAAATTAGGGTAACGAGCTCAAAATTAGGGTGACGAGCTCAAAATTAGGGTGACGAGCTCAAAATTAGGGTGACGAGATCAAAATTAGGGTGACGTGTTCAAAATTAGGGTGACGTGTTCAAAATTAGGGTGACGTGTTTAAAATTAGGGTGACGTGTTCAAAATTAGGGTAACGTGTTCAAAATTAGGGTGACGTTCAAAATTAGGGTGACGTGCTCAAAAGTAGGGTGACGTGTTCAATATTAGGTGACGTGTTCAAAATTAGGGTGACGTGTTCAAAATTAGGGTGACGTGTTCAAAATTAGGGTGACTTGTTCAAAATTAGGGTGATGTGTTCAAAATTAGGGTGACGTGTTCAATATTAGGGTGTCGTGTTCAAAATTAGGGTGACGTGTTCAAAATTAGGGTGACGTGATCAAAATTAGGTTGACGTGTTCAAAATTAGGGTGATGTGCTCAAAATTAGGGTGACGTGTTCAAAATTAGGGTGACGTGCTCAAAATTAGGGGGACGTGTTCAAAATTAGGGTGACGTGTTCAAAATTAGGGTGACGTGTTCAAAATTAGGGTGACGTGTTCAAAATTAGGGTGATGTGTTCAAAATTAGGGTGACGTGCTCAAAATTAGGGGGACGTGTTCAAAAATTTGGGTGACGTGTTCAAAATTAGGGTGACATGCTCAAAATTAGGGTGACATGCTCAAAATTAGGGTGACGTGCTCAAAATTAGGGTGACATGCTCAAAATTAGGGTGACATGCTCAAAATTAGGGTGACGTGCTCAAAATTAGGGTGACGTGCTCAAAATTAGGGTGACATGCTCAAAATTAGGGTGACTTTCAAATTCGCGTGGAGATTGAGTTAAAATTAATTCTATGGCATTATCAAAATTGGATGAAAGTTTGCACTATAATAATTAATTAACACTGTAATCTTGCATCCTGCTTCAGGTATTTGGTGGCTACGAAATACTTTTGTCAATGCCAGAGATTAAGGAAATATACCATAAGGCTTTTGTTCCCCCTAGAAGACGATTCATTTTATATTTCGTACAATTTTGTTATGTAAGAGTTAATCAGCTTCTTAACTTCTCCATATAATTAACAAGTAGAAATATATGAAGCTAAATTAATAAATAATGAAAAAAATATATACATATAGTAAAGAATAAACAAACTAGTAGGCATTAAATTGATCAAAATATAATTGCATCAATAAATCAAAGATAAATTAATAATACGATGAGGCTTTTGCAATCATACAAAGCAAAAAAAAAGAGAAAAAAACTTTACTCTATCATAAATGTTGAGTACATTTTTATATTGATTTAATAATTATAAGGCAGCGGAAGGTACAACACTTGTATTTTTATAATTATTGTGGCGCAAAACTAAAGATGTGGCGTTTTGTTGTGCTTTTAGTATAGAATTTCTTCCCTACAGTTTCCACATCCCTGTAAAGTTATTCATTATTAATTTACTATTTTTATAAGCTCGTTACAACACTGATTTATTCATTTTTCTTCATTAATCCTCCTTCTTTTACTAACTTTTCTTCCTTTTCGTTGTTTTCTCAAAATTTCCTTATTTCTTGTTATTTTCCTGTTTTCTTCATGTTTGACGATGGTGATAAAGAAAAGGAGGAGGAGAAAGGAAAGAAAATGGAGACGGTGAAAAGGGAGGTGGGAAAGCAAAACAAAAGAAGCGAAAGAAAAGGAGATAAAGAAGGAAAAGAAGAGGGAGAAAGCGAAGGAGGAGGTGGAAAAGCAAGACAAAAGAAGCGAATAAGTCATGTACCTTTCTCATGACTTGAATTTTAATGCCTGCCTTGACCAACTTCCTCCTTCCCTCCCTCCTACCCTCCCTCCTTCGTTCATTTATTAACTTTCCCATTGACTTCTTTCCTTCTCCATTCCCTCCTCCTTCATTCACTCCTTCACTTTCCCATTGACTTCCTTCCTTCTCCTTCCTTTCCATTCACGTTCAAACCCTCCATTCCTTCAATTCAACCAATAGATTTTTTCCTTCAGCAACATTTTTGTACCTTACCTTTACATTACTTAAAAGAAAATATGAGAGTACAGACAAAAAATATCTTTACATTTTGTTTTCAGGTTGAATATTACATAAAGTACAAATTAATGGTAAGAGGAAAAAATACATAAAAAAATCTAAAATTTAAGGGACTGAACAATGTATTAAGATAATGTTTTGGTAGTGAAGGTTTTTGGCCGTAAATCCGACACTAGAAAATGTGGGAAATACACTCTAAAAAGGAAAATAAAAACGGCTATTCATGAAATTATCTGAAAGTCACACGGTAATGAAGAGAAAAGTACGAATATTTAGGATTACAGTAATATTGAAGAGACAGAGAGAGAGAGAGAGAGAGAGAGAGAGAAGAGAGAGAGAGAGGAGGAGAGAGAGAGAGAGAGAGAGAGAGAGAGAGAGAGAGAGAGAGAGAGAGAGAGAGAGAGAGGTCAATAGATACAGAGACAGCCACGGGCCACTGCACATTGTTTCATAAAATATCAGAACACATCAAATAGACCGGAAATCATTAATATTGATCACCAAACGGCTGTGTGTGTTGGTGTGTGTTGGTGTGTGTGTTGTTGTGTGTGTGTGTGGGTGTGTGTGTGTGTGTGTGTGTGTGTGTGTGTGTGTGTGTGTGTGTTGTGTGTGTGTGTGTGTGTGTGTGTGTGTGTGTGTGTGTGTGTGTGTGTGTGTGTGTGTGTGTGTGTGTGTGTGTGTGTGTGTGTGTGTGTGTGTGTGTGTGTGTGTGTGTGTGTGTGTGTGTGTGTGTGTGTGTGTGTGTGTGTGTGTGTGTGTGTGTGTGTGTGTGTGTGTGTGTGTGTGTGTGTGTGTGTGTGTGTGTGTGTGTGTGTGTGTGTGTGTGTGTGTGTGTGTGTGTGTGTGTGTGTGTGTGTGTGTGTGTGTGTGTGTGTGTGTGTGTGTGTGTGTGTGTGTGTGTGTGTGTGTGTGTGTGTGTGTGTGTGTGTGTGTGTGTGTGTGTGTGTGTGTGTGTGTGTGTGTGTGTGTGTGTGTGTGTGTGTGTGTGTGTGTGTGTGTGTGTGTGTGTGTGTGTGTGTGTGTGTGTGTGTGTGTGTGTGTGTGTGTGTAAACCGAGGTCACTACAACAGAAACTTCAAATAAGAATATAAGTTAAGAGAAGAACAGAATTAGGGCAAAAGAAAAGTCAAGAACCACACCCTTGTTACTGGTATATCATGCTCGTCACTCTTCATCCCCTCTGCCCTTCCTTTTGCCTTCTACTCTCCCCTCCTGACACACACATACACACACACACATACAGGGGAGAAAATTTATATACCAAAGAGAAAATAAATATAGGTAGAGATAGTATTGGTGATGGTGATAGAGTAGTGGTGTTGGTGGTGGTGGTGGTGGTGGTAGTGGTGGTAGTGGTGGCAGTGTATCATCAATAAGCAGCTCACCTTCGCCTGAATAAATGTTCTGCTTGTGTACTCCGATCACGAGACGAAAGGGAAAGTGAGCAAGAGACACGTCACCGCCTGCGGAGGGAAACGTGAGGATATGTACTTTATATGTACCATATATATATGTATCCGAAATAAAAATAAATAGATACATACATACATACATAGATTATTAGTAAAACCAAAACAAATTCCCGTTTTCTATTCCTATCACTGAACTCACACCTATTTTACAACCACTTAACGCCACTAGCTCAGACGCTGCGCTAGTGAAGATGGACAAAGCCGAGGCAATTCTTTTTGGTGGGATTGGATGAGTCACCCCCTTCGCCACATACTTTAGGGCGGCGTATGGCCAAGGTGAGAGGCGCGAGGTGGTGACCCAAGGACGTACGTGAAGGTGGAGATGAAGGACACGGTGAATTATGAGGCCAAAACGGATGAATGACTGGCCAAAGATGAATGATGAGTCTGTATTGTGATGTGAGTTATGCTTTTTCACTCTGGTGTAAGGTGAAAAGGTGATTTTAAGTCTGATTTTAAGGTGAAAAGATCAACTTATTCCCAGCAATGAGTCATATTGTACTGTAAAAGTGAAGATTTTTTTGTTGTTGTTATTTTTGTGTTGTGAGTTTTGAGTTTTTACTAGGGGACATCACGTGACTTTAAAGAGAAAGGATCAATATATACCCAGCAATTTGTCATATTATACTGAACACATAAAAAAACACTAAAAACACATCTATATTTCTACATGAAGAATTTTTTTTTCCAATTAAGTGAAGAAAAAATACCAAGAAATTAAGACTGAGAATACTAACTGACACATGAAAACATTAATTCACAAATAAACTAAAGAACTATGGAGGCTACTGATTAAATCGAGCTAGAAAATATAAACTACTAAATTTGAAGATGTGAACGAAAGAAGATAAAAATAGCACACCTTTGACAACCGATCGATGGATTGTGGCAAAAGAAACGGGAAAGACTCTTGACTTTTTCTCACAATAATTCGTAAGAGAAAAAATGGAAACAAAAGGATGGGAAAAACTTTGTCATTTCCTGGAGTTTTTTTTGTCTAATTCTAACACGTATATTTTTTTTTTTCTCTCTCTCTCTCTCTCTCTCTCTCTCTCTCTCTCTCTCTCTCTCTCTCTCTTGTAATGGTTATTGCTATACTATCAAAACTATCAATAATATTTCCTTTCAGTGCATCCACACTCTTCCTTTCTCCTAAATCTTTTCCTTTCACCTCTTCCTCCTTCTTCCTCCTTCTTTCCTCCCATCCATAACATGTTTCTTACGTCTCTTCCTTCCTTTCTTCCTTCCTTTTTTTCTCTTGTCTCATATTTATCACCTTATCGCCTAATGCTACCTTTGACATGACCTTTCCCGCCACTCTATCATCCTCCACGCCTGACCTCGCCCCCACAGAGGTCACATTTTTCCCTCACTCCGTCATTCACTAAGGACTAAATAACCTCAAATCACTGATAACCTCCTAATAGTGCAAAAATGTATGAGATTCCCAGTCTACACAATGCTTCAAGGGTATATATAGTAACATAGTAGTAACATAGTAGTAACATAGTAGTAACATAGTGGTAACATAGTAGTAACATAGTGGTAACATGGTAGTAACATAGTGGTAACATAGTAGTAACATAGTAGTAACATAGTAGTAACAGTGGTAACAAAGTAGTAACATAGTAGTAACATAGTAGTAACATAGTAGGTAACATAGAAGTAACATAGTAGTAACATAGTAGCATAGTGGTAACATAGTAGTAACATAGTGGTAACATAGTAGTAACATAGTAGTAACATAGTAGTAACATAGTGGTAACATAGTAGTAACATAGTAGTAACATAGTAGTAACATAGTGGTAACATAGTAGTAACATAGTAGTAACATAGTGGTAACATAGTAGTAACATAGTAGTAACATAGTGGTAACATAGTGGTAACATAGTAGTAACATAGTAGTAACATAGTAGTAACATAGTAGGTAACATAGTAGTAACATAGAAGTAACATAGTAGTAACATAGTGGTAACATAGTAGTAACATAGTAGTAACATAGTAGTAACATAGTAGTAACATAGTGGTAACATAGTAGTAACATAGTAGTAACATAGTAGTAACATAGTAGTAACATAGTAGTAACATATAAGTAACATAGTGGTAACATAGTAGTAACATAGTAGTAACATAGTAGTAACATAGTAGGGTATATATAGTAATATAGTAACGAGGATTTTTTAACATGCAAGTGATAAGAAAAGATTACGATGTTGATAGAGATACAGACAGACAGACATATATGCTATACATGGACAGACAGGCTATACGATATAATGTTACGAGGTATATTTAAAACGTGCAGGTGATAAGGATATATTAAGAGGTTGATAGGGATACAGACAGATAGACAGACAGATAGACAGACAGACAGATGGATGGGGATGGACAGACAGGCAATACAAAAAAACATTGTTGTACATCTATTGATCCAAGTTGTGTGTATTAACAGCAAGACAACCTGATG
>JACEEZ010008765.1:198221-200721 GCA_016584305.1 Chionoecetes opilio | reverse complement strand
TAGATAGTTTCACTGTCACATTCCATTCACTCCTTTAACCCCTTGAGGCCCAGAACGTAATTCCATAGTAATTTGGGTACCATTAGAGGATTTTTTGTGAATATAAGCAATATTTTATTGATATGACCTGTTTAGTATCCTTGTTGACTAGCTAATTTGGTATATTCAGTTACTATTTGTAATTTTATGGCTCGACAACATGCAATTTTTTATAACAAAGGATAGATCTGGGCGTGAAGGGGTTAAGAACCTTTAATTACATTGAATTACGTAAATACGATGAAAAACAATCAAAAATCCTTCACCAAATACCAAAACAATCCTTCAATCCATCACAACATAAACACTCGAGGCGTTCCTAAACACGTCTTGCTGGTTCCTCTTCTCTAACTAATTCAATCTTGACCTTACCTTAATTGCGTCTCAAAACAATGGTCAACCCTGAGGTACACACACACACACACACACACACCACACACCACACACCGCACACCACACACACACACACAGTCCTTCAAGGTACAGCCGCGTCACCATCCATACCCATACCTTCGCAAGATGGTGACCTAATTCTACCTCTTCCATGATGCATCGCGGCATCCTGATTGACTCTAAGATTACCGCCTGTTATTTGGCAACCCTGACCACATATGTCCTTCTAGGGGGAGACTATTACGGCTGCTGCGTCTGTGTCTGTCTGTGTTTGTGTCCGTGTCTGTGCCTGTGTCTATGTTTGTGTGTGTGTCTGCCTGTGTCTGTGAGTGTGTGTGTCTGTGTGTGTATGTGTATGTGTCTGTCTGTGTCTGTGTGTATGTGTCTGTGTCTGTGTATGTATGTGTATGTGCCTGTGTATGTCTGTGTCTGTCTGTGTCTGTGTTTGTGTCTGTCTGTGTATGTCTATGTTTGTCTGTGTCAGAGTCAGTGTCAGTGTATGTGTCTCCGTCTGTGTCTGTGTCTGTGTCTGTCTGTGTCTGTCTGTCTGTCTGTGTCTGTCTGTCTGTGTCTGTGTCTGTGTTTGTGTCTCCGTTTGTCTGTGTCTGTGGGTGTCTGTGTCTGTGTCTGTCTGTGTATGTATCTGCGTATGTGTCTTTCTGTGTCTGTGTCTATGCTTGTCTGTGTCTGTGTCTATGCTTGTCTGTGTCTGTGTCTATGCTTGTCTGTGTCTGTTTGTGTCTATGTCTGCGTATGTCTGTGTCTGTGTCGTCTTGCACAACGACCACTAAGGCGTGACGGGGCAGTGTTTGGGGCGGTGGTGGGACGAGTGTGCAAGGTGACTGGTGAATGATGATGAATGACATGGGAATGGTGACGGGACGAGGAGGAAAAGGAACCAGAGAGGACAATAAATGATGATGATGATGATGATGATTATATAGAAGAGGATGAAAAATACTCGTAAACACAAATGATAAAAAATATGACGCTGATGATGGTGGCAGTGACAAAGAAGAGAAAGATAAAAAATACTCGAAAAAACAAATGATAACAATAATGATAATATTAACTAACACATAACTTCACATACCATCACATAACTATGAACATGCCCCGTAAACACGTCTCTCCCTTGACCTTTCCCTATTTCCCTCAACACAGAAGTCCATCATAACAATGTTCCCCTTTCGCTAAGCCCTTGCACACCTCCTACCACCTCCCGCATCTCACCTCCCCTACACACCTCCTTCCTTCCTTCCTTCCTTCCTTCCTTCCTTCCTTCCCTTCCTTCCTTCCTTCCTTCCTTCCTTCCTTCCTTCCTTCCCTTCCTCCTTCCTCCTTCCTTCCTTCTTCCTTCCTTCCTTCCTTCCTTCCTTCCTTCCTTCCTTCCTTCCTTCCTTCCTTCCTTCCTTCCTTCCTTCCTTCCTTCCTTCCTTCCTTCCTTCCTTCCTTCCTTCCTTCCTTCCTTCCTTCCTTCCTTCCTTCCTTCCTTCCTTCCTTCCTTCCTTCCTTCCTTCCTTCCTTCCTTCCTTCCTTCCTTCCTTCCTTCCTTCCCTCTCACTCCTACTTCATCATAATGTCCATATATATATAAAAAAAAAAAACTAATCTTTCCTCAACCATTAGAACTAAATATCAATCAAACCTTCCTTTTTAAGTTTGTTTGTTGGTATTTATCATGTTTATACTTGTTACATGTTTTTCCTTTATTTTTTTCACATTTTCGACTCAACAAAAAGTTCCAGAAATGAAGTGGCTCAAGGGTGTGGACAAATATGATAATTTCTTCATTACTCGCTTCACGACCTCACTCCCTTCACCCTCCATTACCTCCCGCCCGCTGGTAGCACTTCACACGCCCATTACTCACTCCCATCACCTCCCATTATTCATCCATACCTTCAGCGCCCTTCTGCTGGCTAATATAACAAGGGGAGTGAAGGGAAGGGAAGAGAAGGGAAGGGAAGGGAAGAGCAGGGAAGGGAAGGGAAGAGTAAAGAAGGGAAGGGAAAGGAAGGGATAAGATAAGATACTTTGATCCTATCTACACACTTTGCAAGTACCA
>JACEEZ010008765.1:165721-190721 GCA_016584305.1 Chionoecetes opilio | reverse complement strand
CACACACACACACACACACACACACACACACACACACACACACAGTTCCAACCACTTAAAACAACAACTTCGGGAACACAGTCACTGCAGCAATCCAATTAAGAAAGCAAGGCCACGAACACACAAAAACACCAACACGCTCATCTTCACTAACAAAAACTAGCATACCTTTTAAGCATCTTTGTTCCTGTGAGACTCTTCGTCCCCAGACCAGGCATGCCAAGGTCATCATCTCCCACGCGAAGATGACCCACCTATGTGAGCAGGAAGAGCAGGAAGAACAGGAAGAGGATGAAGAGGAGGAGGAAACGCGAGAAGTGGAGGTTGAGGTGGCTAAAGGAGGAGGAGGAGGGAGGAGGAGGGAGGGGAGGAGGAGGAGGAGGAGGAGGAGGAGGAGGAGGAGGAGGAGGAGGAGGAGGAGGTGTAGGTTGAGGTGGCTTAGACTAGAGGAGGAGTAGGTGGACGAGGAAGAGGAAGTGGAGGATTTTGACAAAGAATTATTAAAGTTTGAGAAACATCAATACGCTTATTGGTCTTTATGGTTGGGTTTGATTTTACTGATTTGAAGAAACTTTTTACACTAACATGATCGTTACTTATTTTGGAGGATGAGATGGAGGAGGAGGAGGGGGCCGAAGATAGAAGAAAAAAGAAGAAAAAATAAGAGAAAGAAGAAAAAAAACATGGATAAGAAGGAAAGAAAAAAAGATAAGAAAAAAAACCAGAAGAAGAAAAAGAAAAAATGAAAAAGAAAATGGAAATGAAGGAGAAAAAAATTGAAAAACAACAATAGATAAAAGATGAAGATGATGATGAAAAAGAAAAAGGAGTAACAATAAATATATGAACAAAAAACGAATATGCATGAAAAAAAAAGAGGAAGAACATTTACATAACTTAAAAGAAAAAGAATTGAAGTGCGAGCAGCAGTGAAAAAACTTGCTTCGATAAGACCAACCCGTTTCAACCCTTCCACCCACCGACTCTTGCATCCTTTTCTTACTATTACGTAAACAATACTTCGAAAAATTATCCAGCATGGCCTCGCACGCTATCATTATTTTTTCCTTTTTAACAACTTTTTTTTTTTTACTTTTTTTTAGAAGGGGGATAAAGGGCTCCTACACTATTACTTTTTTCTACAACTTCCTTTTTTTTCCATTTTTTAGAAGGGGGGATAAAGGGCTCCTGCACTATTACTTTTTTTTTATTTGCTTTTTTTTTTTAGAAGGGGGGATAAAGGAATCTCCTACACTGTTATTATCTTTTTTTTACAATTTCCTTTCCTTTTTTTTAACGGGAGAAGAGGGTATAGGGGAAGATTAGATGAGGAAAGGGGAGAACGAATCATGCATGTCTGAAAAAGCGTGAGAGTTCTATAAAGGTCGTAGGGAACACTAAGAGAAAGCGTTCACAGATAATATTTCTTGATTATTTTTTCAGTACTGCCATTGTATTCTCTTGCGGTGAAATGGGAGGACTGGAAGAACTAGATGGAGGATGAAGAAAGGAATGAGGGTGAAAAAAAAACCTGTAGAGGTCCGGAATGAAAGGTAGAGATATTTTCGTAAGAGGAAAGGAGAAACAAAAGGAAAATGATTAAGGAAGGTAAACAGGTAGAGAAAGAGAGAAACAAAAGGCTGAAAGAAATGAGATTCCATTCATGTACATTGTACATCTCTCTCTCTCTCTCTCTCTCTCTCTCTCTCTCTCTCTCTCTCTCTCTCTCTCTCTCTCTCTCTCTCTCTCTCTCTCTCTCCTCTCTCTCCTCTCTCTCTCTCTCTCTCTCTCTCTCTCTCTCTCTCTCTCCATATCATTATCATCTCATAATACGACGTCTCTTTGTCTCAATGTTCAACACAAGAATGCTTAAACCATATTTACCTCACAATTGTTTAAAGATACACGCGTGATAGCCAACACTTACCCTACCCCCAGCACAACAACACTACCCACACCACTACCCACACCCTTACCCTCCACCACTACCACTCCCCCACCCCAACTCCCCCTCACCCTCTCATCATCATCCCCCTTCATCCCCACTGCTGCATCATCTCTGGGGAGGCGGTGGCCAAATGGTTAGCGTCTTGTAGTGCTGAACTCAATGTCCCGAGTTCGAATCCTGCCGGGGACAACTCTTTCAAGAGCCTGGTAGGGGAGCAGAAGGTCCCGAGTTCAAGTCTCACCAAGGAGCAACTGTTAAAGCCATCGTCGAGTGACCGAAGCAACCCACATGCAGCGTATACCTGTCTGCCGATTGCGAGTGTGACGGTGGACTCTAGGGGCTGCATGCGCCTAACCTGAAGATCAAGAACATCATAGAAAATGGAATTTTCACCTGAGACCATAGGTGTCACTATAAAAATCCAGCCTGCGCCACCAACGGGCGAGATCGACCAACATCAAGACTCTCCATATGCCTACAGGCGATATAGGCTACAACGTAAAAATAAAAAAATAAAATAAAAATAAATAAAAAAAAATAAAAAAATCTTACCACTTTCTCTCCCCCGCCCCCTCCTCCCTTCCCTTCCAGCACCCTGCCTCACTACTTCCTCTCTCTTCTTCCTCTGTTCATGTCACATAAAGATAAGACTGAAATGACTAGGGTGAAGAAGGGACTGTTGGGTAGGTAAGGAAAATGGTAAACAAAAATGTAGTATAGACTTGGATGAATGCTGCAAAAAAGTGAAAATGATTAATAGGTAATAGAAGTTATATTTCTCTAAACACGAGATAGGGATAGTATCAATGTATATAAAAAAAAAATAAGGCGTCTTCTAATTTCTAGTTTTTCTTTCACAACTACGCTATTACTATTGATATTGTGGGCTTGACATTATTTTTATTTTTGTATTTCTTTCTATATTCCAAATGTGTTAGGAAAGAAGATAAATACACATAAAGTTTATACACACACAAAACTTTGAATAATAAGTTTCAGTTCTCTCAAGGTGACACTATTGATAGTTTCATTACGAACCCAACATATTAAAATATTTCAAACAACTTCAGTCTCTCAATTTGAATCCCATATGTTCCTAAAAAGAAAACATTGTAACACATACGTAAAATAAAAAAAGAATGTGTAGACATACTAACAGGTGTAAAAACAGGTGATAAAGATGACACGCGTTGGGAAACGAGTACTTTATTCCTGACTAGTTTCGCCTTTACTGGGCTTCTTCAGAGGAATGAAGGATGAGGAATCCTTCATCATTCCTCTAAAGAAGCCCAGTAAAAGCAAAACTAGTCAGGAATAAAGTACTCGCTTCCCAACCCGTGTCTTCTTTATCACCTGTTTTTATATTGAAGAATGTCCATAAAAGAAACACTGATACATACAAACACACTTTTCCCTTCACACATATCGTCTTGCAACTAGATAGGGGAGAAAAACAACAACAAGAGTACTAAATGAGAGGAAGCAAGCGTGGGAAGGTCAAAGAATAGAGAGGGATCGATGCGTTTTACAGGGACATCCAAATCAAGGTCTGGAAAATCCTTGTTCATCCGTGAAATCACACAAGACACTAATATTTTGTTTTTATTTATTGTGTGCTACATTTCTACTTTCTGAATGTACACTTCCTCAAAAGAGTATTACCTTATCATTTTTTCTCTCTCTCTCTCTCTCCTCTCTCTCTCTCCTCCTCTCTCTCTCTCTCTCTCTCTCTCTCCTCTCTCTCTCTCTCTCTCTCTCTCTCTCTCTCCTCTTCTCCTCTCTCTCTCTCTCCTCTCTCTCTCCCCCCGACGTGTCACCTGCGGCCCCATTCACCTGTAGTTCGTAATTAGAGGCGAGCTGCGTCACGCCAAGCCCTTGACCTCCGCCTCCCCCCTCGCCTTCCTCTCTACAGGTTCTCAGGTTATTGTAGAAAATCATAATGCAACGTGAGAATAGAAGTGATGCTCAAGTGAAAGACAAAGTAATAATTTGATAGAACCGGTAGTGTATGTTAAGAGTGTAGACTTAAGGGAAGAGCAGAGACAGAGACAGAGACAGCCAGACAGACAGACAGACAGACAGACAGACACAGACAGACAGACAAGACAGAAACAGCAGACACAGACAGAAAGACAGACAGACAGACAGACAGACAGACGACAGACAGACAGACAGACAGACAGACAACGACAGACAGACAGACAACAGACAGACAGACAGACAGACAGACAGAAGACAGACAGACAGACAGACAGAAGACAGACAGACAGACAGACAGACAGAAGACAGACACGACAGACAGTCGACAACAGCACAGACAGACAGGACAGACAGGAAAGACAGACAGACAGACAGACAGACAAAGAGACAGACAGACAGACAGACAACAGACAGGACAGACAGACAGACAGACAGACAGACAGACCAGACAGACAGACAGAAGACAGACAGAAACAGACGACAGTACAGACAGACAGACTACGACCAGACAGACAGACGACTCAACAGACAGGACAGACAGACAGACAGACAGACAGACAGAAACAGACAGACAGACAGACAGACAGACAGGACAGCAAAGAAAAGACAGACAGACAGACAGACAGACAGACAGACAGGAAGACAGACAGTACAGACACAGAAGACAACAGACAGACAGACAGACACAGACATGATAGACAGACAGACATACGCAGACAGACACTACCAGACAGACAGACAGACAGCTGACAGACAGAACAGACAGACAGACAGACAGACAGACAGCACAGACAGACAGACGATCAGACAGACAGACGACAGACATACAGCCAGACAGACCAGACAGACAGACAGACAGACAGTACAGCAGACAACAGACAGACAGACGACAGACAGACAGACAGACAGACAGACACAGACGACAGACAACAGACAGACAGACAGACAGACAGACAGACAGACAGACAGACAGACAGACACACAGACAGACAGACAGACAGACAACAGACAGACAGGACAGACAGCAGACAGACAGACAAAGACAGACAGACAGACACCGCAGACAGACAGCCAGCACAGACACGGGAAGAACAGACAGACAGAAAACAGAACAGACAGACGAGACCAAGACAGAGACAGACAGAAGATAGAAGACGACAGACGACAGACAGACAGACAGAAGGCAGAGACAGCAGACAGACGACAGACAGACAGACAGACAGACAGACAGACAGACAGACAGACAGACAGACGACAGACAGACAGACAGACAGACACAGACAGACAGACAGACAGACAGACAGAGACAGAAACAGAGAGAGAAAACAAAATAAAATAAGGGAATACGATTTAGAGGAAAAGTCAGAAATTCAGAAAGTCAAAATGTAGCACAAAATAAAGAAAAAAAAGTTAAAATTCTAAAACACTGCAAGTTAAAAGAATCTACAAAATACATACTTTTCTAACTTATATAAATAAATCAAACTTGAAGAATGTGGGAGAAATCAAGAATATGGACATGCTTCGAGGTGTTGAGAAACGCTGAGAAGAGAAAAAATACAAAGTAAAAGCGAGAAAGATAAAAATATGCTATGAACGAAAATTAGGAGGAAAAAAATGCACAACAATACAACTCATGAAATGAATACGAACATAAAATTACCGCAAAATATTTAACACTTGCACCGGACCAAAGCAATTTACCGAAGCGAAACTCTGTGTGTGTGTGTGTGTGTGTGTGTGTGTGTGTGTGTGTGTGTGTGTGTGTGTGTGTGTGTGTGTGTGTGTGTGTGTGTGTGTGTGTGTGTGTGTGTGTGATGGGTGTTGTGTGTGTGTGTTGTGGTGCGTGTGCGGGTGCGTGCGGGTGCGTGCGTGCGTGCTGCGTGCGTGCGTGCGTGCGTGCGTGGTGCGTGCGTGCGTGCGTGCTGCGTGCGTGCGTGCGTGCGTGCGTGCGAGAGAGAGAAGGAGAGAGAGAGAGAGACCCAGTAAGTCACAAATCAACTCCCACCAAAACAATCCATCAAAGACACATTTTACCCCTATAAATAAACAAGAAAACTATCCAAAGTAACATGTGTTTCGAAAGATCTTTATGGACATTGAAACCAAATTCTTATCATAACTTTAAGGCTCAACCAGTGAACAACAGTGTGATTTATGTTACCGGGTCAGTCTCGAGAGCTGTGATCCCCTGGTTCTTCATGTACAGCAGATTGGCAGGTCCGTCGTGGGGAATCAACCGCACAGGTGAACAGAACACACAGGTAGTTTGTGGCTCACCTCCACAAGCAGACATATATTTGAGGCGACTTGTAAGATACGCTAACGACATTTTCGTGTTTTCTTACATATTTTTTTTTTTCTTACATATTTTTTTTCCTTTTCTTTTTTAAGGAGCGATTTGTTCGTGTAAGTATTTTAGAGTATAATGTAAATTTTGGGTATTCCTACATGTGTTTCTTTAACTTTCCTTCAACTCATTCTCATTTCCTTCTATTCTTCTATTTCATTTATGTTTTTTCCTTATATTTATCTCTCCCATCAATATTTTATCTTTTTACTGAGCCTTAATCATTCTCCTCCCAGCTTATTTTCTTTTACGTACATTTATTAATTCATCGACCTATATATTCATTGAGTTCACTTATTCTTCTCATTCTCCTTTCGTCTTTCCTCCACATCGTTTCTGTTCTCTCCTCTCCCCCATCAACTCCTCTACTCTCCTTCTCTCTCCCTCCTCTTCTCATTCTCATTTCGTTATTTCTTCACATCGTTCCTTCCCTCTCCTCCCATCTCTCTCTCTCTCTCTCTCTCTCTCTCTCTCTCCTCTCTCTCTCTCTCTCCTCTCTCTCTCTCTTTTCTCTCATTCTCTCTCTCTCTCTCTCTCTCTCTCTCTCTCTCTCTCTCTCTCTCTCTCTCTCTCTCTCTCTCTCTCTCTCTCTCTCTCTCTCTCTCTCTCTCTCTCTCTCTCTCTCTCTCTCTGATTATGTTGTTTTAAGGTGTGACAAAGGAAGAGGTGGAGGTGTTTGTATTTATATAAAGGATACTTATAAAGTAACACCTGTCGACATAGATATTGAAAGACCAAAGGGCGTAGAGGACGTTTGGGTCACGGTGCAGTGTAGGAAGCTACCCTCAGTAATTGTTGGCAGTTTGTACCGCCACCCCAAGTCTCTCTCACACACGTTTGATTATATCAGTAATGTCCTTCACAGTATTTCTCTACGCAATAAGCCATGCTACATACTTGGTGATTTTAACGATAATCTTTTACAAGAAAATAGTAAGCTTCAGCAGATAATAATACACGCTAAGATGACTCAGTTAATTAATACGCCAACAAGAATCGCTCCTCCTTCTGCTACCCTTCTGGACATAGTTGTTACCAATAAACCTGAGTCAGTAATCCACTCCGACACGACCCCTTGCCCTGTGGGTGACCACGAACTCATCAGCGTCACGGTAAACCTACACAAGCCAAAGAGTCGACCTACTCTCAAAACTTTTCGCCAATTAAAAAGTTATTCTCCTGACAAGCTATGTACCTTATTATTAAATGAAAGACATGTTCTTGACAAAGTATTCAATACAGATAACATCGACATTCAGGTCCAAGTATTCACAGAACACTTTCTTAAATGTTTAAATGCATGTGCACCCAAGGTAACTAAAGAAGTAAGGAGACCTTTCGCACCGTGGATAACTGACGACTTGAAAACCATAATGCAGGAACGTAACGAAGTCCAGCGACAACTTAAATATGACCGAGAACAACGCAAATTTGCAGGACAGATATAGGGCATTGAAAAAAAAACAGGTCAAGAGGTCACTCCGTAACTGTAAATCCCAATATAACAAAAATAAACTTGAAGAAAACAGGGGCAACACCGCTGCTATCTGGCGCATTATAAAGGAATTGGTTCCCAGTAAGAAAAATAAAGCAAATGTAACACTTGCGGCCAATAATGTAGATATAAAGCAAAGAGCTGAGGAATTTAATAGCTTTTTTGCAAACGTTGGAAAAAATACCTTTGAAAAAGTCCAACAAAATATAAGAGAAAGTGACGGAAGACCCCATACAGCGCAGCAAGATGTCACAAACAGTATGTTTAGACCCAGGCCAGTGACTAGTGAGACTGTCATTCTAACAATAAAACACTTGAAGAACACCCACTCTTATGGTTCTGATGAAATTCCACTTCGTTTTATAAAAGACTCTCTAACAGTAATTATAACATATTTAACTTGTATTATCAACACGTCAATTGTAACTGGAGTTATACCAGCTGCATGGAAACACGCTATGGTTGTACCAATATTTAAGTCAGGTGACAATGAAGTAGCTGGTAACTACCGCCCCATATCTCTGCTACCTACGTATACTATCTAAGGTCTTAGAAAAAATCATAGCTACACAACTCACTCAACACCTGGAAAGTAAGCAACTACTTAGTAACACCCAACACGGTTTCAGGTCTGCTCTCTCAACTGACACTGCTCTCTTAACACTGTCTAATAAATTATACGAGAACATGGACAGCAAGAAAGTTTCCTTGGTATCATTATGTGACCTTTCCAAAGCTTTCGACAGCGTAAGTCACGAAATACTAATGAAAAAGTGTATTATGTCAAATATAGATCCCTTCTGGTTTCGAAATTATCTTGAAAATAGAACGCAATCTGTGCGGTTAGGAAATCATGTATCAGGCAAACTTGAGACCACGTTTGGTGTCCCACAGGGATCTGTGCTCGGTCCTATTCTTTTCCTCATTTATGTAAATGATCTCTCCCATTTTATCACCGAGTGTTTAGTATTCAATACCCGATGATACTCAGTTCATACCTACTGGTACCATAGATATATTCAGGAATTGATTAACAAAAGTGAACAACCTCTACGAAAGCAAATTGTATTTTCACACCAAATGGTTTAATGTGAATTCTAGCAAAACACTATGTATGTTTATTGGCACCCGAGGACACATGGCAAGATCCCAAAGCGACATCGTAATCCAGGTTGATGACAGTACCATAGTGCCGAGCGCTCCATAAAGAACCTCGTTTATATTTCAACTGTATGCTATTCGATACACATATTACGTACATCTGTAAGAAGACTGTAGGGACTATACTGTAATAAATCGCATTAAGATAACTTTGATAAGAACGCAAGAATCACAGTGATACAGTCTCTTGTTTTAAGCATAATAATTATGGGCTTAAGATCTGGGGAGTGGCAAGTGCAACTCATTTGCAAACGCATTCAGAAAATGCAGACTTTGCCGCAAAAGTTGCACTGGCGGCACAAAATTTGAACACTTACGCCATACCTGAGAGAGCTCAAGTGGCTAAAGTAAAGAAAGGTATAAGTACGAGCTTGGCCTTACTGTTTATAATATAATCTATAGAAGACTCCCATGTTGGTTGTTCCCACTACCTATGGTAAGAGAGACACATAATGTAAACACAAGACATCAGCACCAGCTGTACGTTCCCAAAACAAACACCTACACAGGAGACAGATCAGTGCTGGTGTCTGCACCGCAACTATGGAACAGTCTTCCTACTCATATTAAGAACACCAAATGTATGTCTACTTTTAAAAAGAAGCTTACAAACTATCTTTTAATGCTTGACCATTAACTTTACTTGATGTTATGACATTTATATGATTACACACCTTTGTAGGACTATTTTATCATTCTACGTTTTTCTTACTTTTAAATGACAACATACTTGTGTATGACTATTTTTACTATTTATTATTTTATTTTATTTTATTTTATTTTATTTTATTTTATTTTATTTTATTATTTACTGTTCCATGATTTTACAATTTTAATGTGAGTACACACTTGTGTGTTTTATTGTATGTTTAAGATGTTACTGTGTATTTGATATTCGCATTATTGTATTATATAAGATGTACAAGAATAACCATTGTAAAATGGAAAATAAATTTCTGATTCTGATTCTGATTTTCTCTCTCTCTCTCTCTCTCTCTCTCTCTCTCTCTCTCTCTCTCTCTCTCTCTCTTCTCTCTCTCTCTCTCTCTCTCTCTCTCTCTCTCTCTCTCTCTCTCTCTCTCTCTCTCCCCACACCGTCACACACTCCGCACACATCTCGTAACTCTTGCAAATATTCCTTTATTTTGACAGCGACTCATCGGAGCGACCAATTGCATCTCACGCCTCCCTGCCAAGCCTCAAGGTCGCCGCTGCTCCCACGACTCCCACGCCGTGTTCCCACAAGCTCTTCACGGCCCTCGAACGCTCCCACAAGGCTCACTACTTACCGCTGCTTTGAAATCTAAGAGTAACCCTACAACTACCGTTACCGCGACGCTGTGATGGATGACTTTCTCTTCTTACACACCTTGGTCCGTGCACACCCATAGGTTGTGTGTGTTGCGTTGATGGCGAGACTGCGAGTGTAACTATTGCTTTTATGGCTGTGTTGAGTTGTGGTTCCGCGTAACTCAATGGTTGAAGGGAAGTATATTAAGCCATTCTGTGAGACCATAGGTGGAGGCAGCTTGACTGTTTAGCCTTAATGTTCCCTGTGCATTGGTGGTTTATGTAGTATTATTAGTTATATAATAGTACATAGGGACCAGAATGCATATAATTATAGTCTTTGAATGTCGTTGAAGGCGATTATGTGGGACGATACGAGATTATATTGAGGATTCTCCTTTGGATTTTTTGTTTCTTTGTTTTGACGAATGTAAATATGAAAGGAAGCGGGTTTTCAAAGATTATAAATAACACAAACAGGAATTTTGCATTATCCACTCTTTAAGACTTTGTCGCCTTGCAGAATTCAAAACTGCTGATAATTTTCACAAAAATTCGTAATGTGTAGGACCACACGCGTGTCAGAAAGGCATGCAAGGAACTTTGCATCATCATCTGTAAGACTTTGTCACTATGCTTGCGGAATTTAAAACTTCAAAAAAAAATTGAACAAAATATCGTAATGTGCAGGATTACATGCGTGTCAGACAGGCATACACCCACACAGGCATGCACACACACGCACACGCACGCACACACAAACACACACACACACACACACACACCACACACACACACACACACACACACACCACACACACACACATTCCACATAAGGGCGGTCACAGCTTCAGTTACCTGCACGTTACCGACGCTTACATGCTGTAACTTCCTGTCGAGAGAGAAACACAGCGGAGGGAACAAGCCTCGACATAGCAAGGTAATCCCGGAATCTCCCGGCGACCACACGGAAACATGCTAACAAAACACTTACATGTAAAAACAATTAAAAAAAGAAAAATCAGGAGGCGTGACTTTGCGTAACTTTATTGTCCCTTCCAGTTGTTACCACAAACCCAGGAGAGAGAGAGGAGAAGAGAGAGAGGAGAGAGAGAGAGAGAGAGAGAGAGAGAGAGAGAGAGAGAGGAGAGAGAGAGAGAGAGAGAGGAGAGAGAGAGAGAGAGTAGAGAGAGAGAGAGAGAGCGAGAGGAGAGAAGAGAAAAAAAAAGGAGAGAACAAAAATATATAGATATACCAGAGAGATAGAGAGAGATGATAGAGAGATAAGAGAGAGAGAGAAGCTAGTAGAGAGAGAGAGTAGATAGATTCCAGACTACTAACGTTCTGTATGAGCGCTAGAGTAGTCATCCTATATATAACTCTCTATAGCGTCTATCCTCGACATCTTCTCTCTCTCTCTCTATTTCTCTCTCGTGACTATACTCGATATCTACGCTAGATCTATAGATGAATAGCAGTGAGCGCGATGAGCATCTCTCTCTCTCTCTCTGACTCTCTATCTCTGCTGTCTCGTTCTGTTGCTCCCCCGCTCTCTTCTCTCTTCTCTCCGCTCTCTCGATCGCTCTCTCTCTCCTCCTCTCTCCTGCTCTCTTTCTCTCAGCATATCGCTCCTTCTCTCTCTTTCGCTTCTCTCTATATATCTCTCTTGCTCTCCCCCCCCCTGCTCTCTGACATCCCCCCCCCCCTCGTTCTCTCTTATCTCTCTCTTCTCTTCCTCTCTCTCTTCTCGTCTCTCTACTCTCCATCTTCTCTCTCTCTCTCTCTCTCTATCTTTACTCGCTCTCTGCCCCTCTCCTCAGCCCTCTACATCCTCTCTCTCTATCTCTCTCGCTCTCTGTGCTCGCTCTCTATCTTCTCTCTCTCTCTCTCTATCTCTCTCTGCTCTCTCTCTCATCTCTCTTCCTACTCTATATCTCTCTGCCTCTCTCTCTCTCTCTTTCCCACCCCTAATTAATCAACAAGTGAAATGCTTGCCCATAGATACTTAGCACATTAATCCCGTCCAGAACACGTACCGTAAATCACCTTGAATAGCGGAACTGTACAAGATTAATGGAAGGGGAAATGTTGCTCAAAACCTTCTTGTCTCTCTTAGAAGTGAAAGGATCGCGAGTACATTCCTGATGACTCTCTTACTTAACACGACCATTTACGTGTTGTCAATGAGGGGCGATGATGATGATGAGAAGGAGGAGGAGGAAAAAGAGGAGGAATACATAGGATTATATAGGAAGAACAGATAACAGGAGACATATTGGTCTATAACTAGGGTATCTGCTGAACCAACTATCTATCTACTACTAACTATCAAACTACATGTAAGAGGACAGTTGGAAAAGACTACCATGCCTCTAAAGAAGATAGGGACATGGAAGTCTCATAGTGAAGAATGAGAGGATATGAAGTATGCTAACTTCAACTACCACTAACACTAATCGCCCCGGGAACGTTAAAATATAATTCACAGGGCAGTATCAAAACCCATTTACTTTACAGTACGCGTCTAGTCTGCTTTTAAATGAAGTTATTGTGCTGGATTCGACAACATTTGCTGGAAATTTATTCCACCGATTGACGACTCTGACATTGAAATAATTATTTCTTAGATCTGTGATAAAGCGTTGACTATTCAGTTTTAAATCGTTGTTTCTTGTTGTCACTTGAGGAGAAAGCTCGAACAGGTTATCTTGATTAATTATATCAAATTCTTATAGATCGTAAAGTTCTATCAAGTCCACACGATTCCTACGATCCTTTAAGGAAACATATTTAAGTTTTCGCAGCCTCTCTTCATAAGATGAATTTCGCAAAGATGGAATAATTTGGTTGCTCTTCGTTTGAACAGATTCTAATTTTGCTTATCGTTACGAAACAGGCGACCAGAATTGAACACGCATCTTCCCAAGTGCGGCTAACCAAAGATGTGTATAGTCTGTCATTACTTTAGGAGTTTTTATGTTCACAGTTGCGTTTTACATGAAGCCCAACGATCATATTCGCCTATTTTAACTAGCATCTAAACAATGCGTACTGGTATTTAAAGATCATTAACTGTTGATGACCCCTAAATCCTTTTCTACGTACTAATTCTTTAACGACTTAAGTTGCATCTGAAAATACAACTAGGCTGAATATGTCTAAAAAAAAAAAAAAAAAAAAAAAAAAAAAAAAAAAAGGAAACGTGGGTAATGTTGTGGGTATGTAGGTAAATGGCGAGGGTGGATGAAGATCTGCTTCCTCAGTGTTCCCATGGTGGTTTCAGCCCTACCACGAGCACAAGGTTCCCTCCGTAGACACCCTCCGGGGCTGGCTTACCGGCACGTCACAAGGGGCGTCACGAGGAACCCTTGGGTATAAGGTAACCACTTTCATTCACAAAACTAATTTTAGTTTATCATGAACTGATAAAGAATGATTATAATCGAAATTATCAATCATTACTACAAAAATACAAAAATGAAGAAAAGTAGACTATCTTCTACTAGTAGTATCACCTGCTGCCCCTAACGGGGTTTCGGAACCCGTGACTTCTAGTCTTTCCCGAGCAGCGTGTTACCACCTACACCATAGGGCCCACATCAAAGGTATGTGGTATTGAAAACTATTTCCGCATATTTTTATTTTTATTTTCTTATTTTGTTTTTACGTTTGAACCTCATGTAATTGTGGGACGCCGAATGAGTCACGCAGGAAACCTCGGACAATTTAATAGGACTAGCTATCATTAACAGTCTATAGATCTTGCCCTGGGAGACCATTTTCAATCTCAACTACAGAGACCCAGAGGTAAGAGCTATAGAGGAGGAGGAGGAGGAGGAGGAGACGGAGGAGATACAGTACATACATCCTCGTTCCTTGTTGTTTTCGTTGTTGTTGCTATTGTTGTTGTTGTTTTATTACTAGTGTTGCGAGTGGTGGTGATTCTAAACCTGAATGTCTCATAATTAGCGTTGAGAAAGGTGCGCAGTTAATTGTTGTCTCATATACTTCATTGTTTATTAGATGTAACTTGACAAAACAAATGGATTAGATTAGCTGCATGTACTGCTTATCCTTTTACCTATTTATTTACTTACATCAATATCTACCGTTTTCGAAGAGCATTAGAGAAGAAGGAAGAGGAGGAGAAAGATAATAAAGAGGAATAGAGTATCAAATATAGAGGTTATACGTACGATCAAATTCATAACGATAAGAGAGATTATTATCGTTCGATCCATAAACTTTATATTATTTATATCACCGGGTAACTACCAATCCGCTTTCTGAGTCAAAATAAAAAGGTGGCATTAAAAGAAATGTATGAAGAAGATGTAATAATATATGAAGGTCATCTAAGTTCTGCACTAACCAAGACGTGTATAATCGTGTCCATTATTTTAGGATTTTTATGTTAAAAGTTGTCGTTTGAAAATGGAAGGCCCCACAGAAATTCGCCTTTTACTAGCCAGTTAAGCAATGCGTACTCGTTTAACGATCATTACTCAGGAGGAGGAGTAGTAGGGGAGGAGGAGAGGAGGAGATGAGAGGAGGAGAGGAGATTACATGGATTACATAGAGAATAACAGACACCGAGGAGAACCTATGGTCCATAGCGAGGGTATCTGCTGAACTACATACTACTAACTATCAACTACTTGTAAGAAAACATTTGGAAAATGAATACCATGTCCCTAAAGCGAATAGGAACAATGGAAGTTTCATAGTGCAAAATGATTAGGATATCAAAAATACTAACTAACAACTACCACTGGGCCACTACGACTAATTTTCCGAATACGGGGGACTAGATACGAATTCGCACTATCAATCCCATTTACTTTACACAGTGCGCGTCAAGTCTGTTTTTTGAATGTAGTTTTGTGTCTGGCGCTCCGACACATTGCTGGTAAACTTGTTCCTCGTTTCAACGACTCTAACATTGAAATAATTTTTACGGAGATCGGTGATGCATGTTGACCGTTTGGTTTTTTAAAACCTTATTGCTTGTTGTCCACTTGAGTTAAAGCTCGAATGGTTTTTCTCTTGATTAGTGACATCAAAACCTTTTAGAAATCTTAAAGGTTTCTAATCAAGTCTCCCACTGATTCTACGATCCTTTAGGAAAACATGAATTAAGTTTTCCGTGCGTCTCGCTTCATAAGAAATGAATTTCGCAGAGATGATATTGTTTGGTTGCTCTTCTTTGCACTGATTCCATTTGGCTTTGATCTTTTAACGATACAGGGCGACCAGAATTGAACGGCATATTCCAAGTGGGCAACCAGACGTGTATATTGTGTCATTACTTTCGGAGTTTTTGTTCATAAATTACGTTTTAATAAGCCCAACATCATATTTGCCTTTTTAACTGGCAGCTAGGCAATGCGGACTGTTTTCAATCGTTACTGATGATGACACCTAAATCCTTTTCCTGTCTGTACTACAGTTACCGATTTTATTTTGCATTTGATAGTTAATATTTGAGGTTATAGTTGCCTCCTATAGCTTACTTTACATTTATTCGGAATGAATTTAATGCCATGTTATCACTCCAATCTGATAGTTTGTCGCGATCATTTGTATGAGTTCGCAGTTTTCTCTACGTATTGCTTACCGGCCTAATTTGGTGTCATCTGCAAATTTCGTATTTTAGAAGATACAAGTCCGCAGGTCCAGATCGTTATATATATCAGAAAAAGAGTAGGACCCAGACGCCGAGGCCCTGAGGCAAACCCCCTAGTAACATCTAACCATCAGATGCAACGCCCATTTATTACTAACCTTTGTTAAGATTTGAAAGGCCATCGCCCAATCCATGAACATAATTGCTCTCCTAAGCCATGTGCCTTAGCTTGTCAAAAGGCGCTTATGGGAACTAATAAGAAGGCTTTCTGAAAATAAAGGTAATATTAATGTCCGAGGGAATTTTTGGCGTCCCAGTTTGAATAACAAAAAAATTAAAAAAAAAAATATTAAAAGAAATCCATAGGTTTGTTGTAGCAGGATCTCTTATTTCGAAACTCCATGCTGGCGTATTAGTATTGAGTTATTTTCAATCGGAAAAGACACTATTTTATCCCGCAATATGTGCCTCACAATAGTTTTTAACAATCACGACGTTAGCCTAATTGGGCGATAATATTACTTGCGAGGCTCTTACTCCTTTCTTGAATATCGGTGTAACATTTAGCCTAATTTCCACATACTAGACATTTTTGTCCACTTAGCGATTTATTGGAAAAATAATGCTTTATGGAGCGACAAGTTTACTGTGACATTCGCGAAGTATTCGCGGCGAGATTTCGTCCACAACCCCACGGATTGTTGCTGGGTTCAGTTTTCAGCAAATACTTTGAATATTTCGTCTACTGTTTATCTCTCCTGATTCACCAGTCTATCCCTTTTTGAGTTTCCCCCCCCCCCCCCCTCGCATACTGTGTACTGGTTCTGGTAATGGAGTTTCGGTCATCTTTGGGATAAATACCGGCTTACAGTATTCATTTAGGTACGAACGCCATACTCTTATTATCATTTACCAGATTTATTATTATCCTTCAGGATGGCCCAATACTTGTTTTTGACGATTTTTTTTTCTTACTTCGAACGTATTGAAAGAACCTTTTTCGGGTTTTATTTTGGATTCCTTTGCAATTTTTTTCTTTCATACTCAGTTTTTTATACTTAATTAGTCCTTTGCAGCGCGTTTTACGTTCGTTGTATTCTTTAGAATCGCAGTCTGCATTTGATCGTTTGTAAACTTTATACGCTCGGCCGCTTCTGTCAATGATTTGTGGATCTCATTATTCATCCAACTTGGTCCTGTTTTTGATGTTTTCAAACGTTTCTTACCATGGGAACATGTTTTTTCCACCACCGTGATGGAGTTTGAAGAAAAACGATTTGTGAATACAATTACCATTTATTCGGCGTTATTACATTTAGTAGGTCATCCATTCAACTGTCGCTTAGTCCTGCTGATACTCGTGAAATCTCTTTTATTATAATTGGGACTAGTAACCGATTTTCTGTGATATCTACATTTGCAATTTATCCGCATCTGATTAGCCTGTGCTCACTGTTTGCCAAGAATGTTCACCTATATTCGCAGTAATCAATCAGATCAATGTCGGTAGTGAAAACTAAACTGTCTCTAGGATCTATTATCCCTTTGTATGGCCTCACGGACCACCTGATTTAACTATACTTCGTTCACCATATCAGTCCCATCGCATACCTTCTCTAATTCAGCAAATTAATTATTTTTCCATTTTATGAACGGGATAGGTTTAAAATCTTCACAAATAATTGTATCGTTCTTATTGTTGACAACTGACTTTATCTCGTCATACAGGAGGCAATCTTACTTCCCGCATTAGATTTGTGAGGAAGATATATTGTCCCAATAGTTAGCAATTTTACCGTTTAGCTTTAATCTTTGCGTAGACTGAGTCATACTGATCTTTTTGTTTACTTTAACGAACTTATCGATTGCTTGCAAATTTTCTTTAATGTAAGAATGACACCTCCACCTGCTTTATGCGTGCGACAATTTAGAATGTCTTTATACGGGGCCTGGAATGGCTTATTTCAGCCTAATAAATGTTTATCTTTTGTGTTAAACCAACTCTCAGTGATACTACTGACGATTTTTTGTTGTATCTGGCGTTTCGGCAAACCGAACGTATGCTAATAATTCGTTACGCTTTAAAAAATAATGCGTCTGGCATTTGTGTAGAGTACTTTAATTTCCTTGATAGTTTTGGTAACTTCTTGCTGGTGCGGGTTTCCGCTGGGGCGTCTAGGGTCCACTGTTTTACAGGTCGCTTGATTAAGTTACTTTGATTAGTATTTGCGGAAACGGTACGGGGACCCAGCGTTTGCTTGGGGGGTAAGAGAAGGAGTTTAGGTGATGCTGCTACCGCCGTCCCCGCTCGTCGTTTTTTTCTTAATCTGTAAGAAGAAACTTTGTCATTTACAGACGTCCCTAAATCGTGCATGGCGACGGGGCTGAGGTGAGTCCATCATCCCCAAACATGATGGAATCCTTCAAACCAGGATGGGATCCTGTAGAAATTATCCCAGAAGTTTGCGAAGTCTCATTCTCTTGTGGAGGATTACATAGGATTTACATAGGAATAACCAGACCCAGGAGACCTTTGGTCCCAGACGAGGGTACTGCTGACTACTTACTACTAACTATCGCCACTACTTGTTAAGAAAACAGTTGGAACAAGGATGCCCATGTCCTTAAAAAGAAGATAGGAACAACGGAAGTTTCATATGCAGAAAAATGGTATGAAATATACTAACTTACAACTACCAGAACTAGCCACTACAACTATCGTGATCCGGGGGACTAAATAATGAGTTCGCAGGCACTTCAATACCCATTTATTTTAACAGTGCGCGTCAAGTCCGTTTTTAATGTAGTTATTGTGCTTGCTTCGACAAACATTTGCTGTTAACTTGTTTTCACATCGTCAACGACTCTCAACATTGAATATTTTTACGGAGAATCAGTGATGCAACGTTGACCGTTTAGTTTTAAACCATTATTTCTTGTTGTCACTTGAGTTGAAAGCTCGAATAGGTTCTCCTTGATTAATGGAACATCAAATCCTTTGGATCTTAAAGGTTTTCTATCAAGTCCCCACGATTCTAACATCAGTTAGGAAAACATATTAAGTTTTCCGCAGTCCATCTCTTCTAAGATGAATTTCGCAGAGAATGGAATTTGTTTGGATTGGGCGCTCTTCTTTCAAACTGGATTCCAATGTTGCGTTGGTCTTTTACGAAACAGGGCGAAGACCAGAATTGGACGGCGATATTCCAAGTTGGCCTAAACCAAGGACTGTATATTGTGTCATTACTTTCGGATTTTGGTGTTCAAAATTGCGTTTAATAAAGCCCAACATCATTGGGGATTCGCCTGTTTACTGTCAGCAGCTAGGCATGCGGACTGGTTTTAAGATCATTTAACTGATGATTGACACCTCAAACCTTTTCTAAGCTGTAACTTCAGTTAACGATTTTATTTTGTCATTTGATAGTTATATTTGAGGTTATCGTTTGCCTATATGCATTCTTACATTTATCGGAATTGAATTTTAATAGCCAATTTTATCACTCCAGTCTGATTAGTTTGTCGAGGTCACTTTAGTATGGAGTTTCGCAGTTTTCCTCTAGTATATGCTTTACCGCCTAATTTGGTGTCTGTCTGCATTTCGATATTTTAGATACAAGTCCGCAGTCCAGATCGTTTGATATATATTAGTAAAAAGGTGGGAACCCCAAGACCGAGCCCTGAGGGTACCCCACTATTACTAGTAACATCTAACCAGTCAGATGTATTTCACCATTTATTACTACACGTTTGTGTACGATTTGAAAGCCCAATCGACAATCCATGACATAGTTACTCTCCAAGCCATGTGGCACTTAGCTTGGTCCAAAGTCGTTATTAATGGGGAACTGTATCGAAGGCTTTCTGGAAATCAGGTATATTACATCCGAGGGAATTTTAAAGCGTCCCACAGTTTGAATAAATGACATTAACAAAATCCGTAGGTTTGTTAAGCGGATCTCTTATTTCGAACTTCCATGCTGCAAGTTTAATATTGAGTTTTTTCCATTCGAGAAAAGACACTATTTTATCCCGCCTATTTGCTCAAATAGTTTAAAACAATCACAGACTTTAGACTAATTGGGCGATAATTACTTGGCGAGGCCTCTACTCCCTTTCTTGAATATCGGTGTAAACATTAACTATTTCCACATACTAGGAACATTTGTGTCCATTAGCGATTTTATTGAGGAATAATCTTTAATGGAAGCGAAAGTTGACTGTGCATTCGGCGAAGTAATCGCGGGCGAAATTTTCGTCCACCCCCACGATTTTGCGGGGTCAAGTTTCCGCAAATACTTTGATACTTCGTCCTACTGTTGTCTCGTCCTATTAATACCAATCTATCACTTTCGAGTCGCCGCATACATGTTTACTGGTTCTGGTAATGGAGCTTCGTCTTCTTATTAAATACCGAAATTAAGTAAGCATTGGTACGACCTGCCATGCTCTTTATTTTCATTTACCAAGATGTTTTATTTTTATCTTTCAGTGGCCCAAATACTAGTTTTTGTCGTTTTTCTTACTCTTTCGAACGTATTGAAAGGACCTTTTGGGTTTGATTTGGATTCCTTTGCAATTTTTTCTTCATAACTCGCGCTTTTTAGTCTTAATTAATCCCTTGCAACGTCGTTTTTAAACGTCCATTGTATTCTCTATAATCGGCCGTCCCATTTGATCGCTTGTAAACTTTTACGCTGGCGCTTTCTGCCATGATTTGTTGAATCCATTAGTCATCCAACTGGTCTGTTTATTGTTATTCAAGACGTTTTCCTACCATAGGGAGACATGTTTTCAACCACCGATCGGAGTTTTAATTTGTGAATACATTACAAACATGTTTTCCGCTTATACCGTTTAGTAGGTCAAATCCAATCAACTTCGCTTAGTACCCTGCTGATCTCTTCGTGAAATCCGCTTGTTAATTATAATTGGGGAACTAATAACCGATTTTCTGTGATGTGCTACATTGCAATTTTATGCCGCATCTGATTAACCTGTGATCGCTGTTTGCTAGACGTTCACCTATATCGCAGTAATCATCAGATCATGGAGGAGGAAGGAAGGAGGAGAGGAGGAGTGGAGGATGGAGGAGGGGAGGAGGGAGGAGGAGGAGGGGGCGGGGAGGAGGAAGGAGGGAGGAGGTGAGGGGAGGAGGGGAGGAGGAGGAGAGGCATGAGGAGGAGGTGAGGAGGAGGAGGAGGGAAGTAAACAAATATTTCACGAAAAGACTGCAGAATACAAAGCGAAAAGAATCGAAGGAGGGCGTGAAATCTGGATAAGAATGACCCACTTTTCTTTCTTTGAATTTAACATACAGTTAGCAACAAGACATCAGTTCAGTTCAGATCATCCTTTACCATAGCAAGTTGGGTAACACGTTATCAGTCAACAACTACTAGATGATAGATTCAATGTTAATAACGAGTACAAAGAGTGTTAATGGAAAGGGTTTGAGGGAAAAAACGATGTGAATTGGATCTTTAAATTTAAAAAAATGGAAAAAACATTAGAGTTATGAGTTCGAGTTTTCGGGAGGAGTACGCACAGTTGCGCATCTGAGTCAGTTAGTATAGTATAAGTATTGAATCGCGCGTCATGTTTGCCCGGTTGTCAACTGTGAAGAGGTTTGATGAAATGAATGAATCACCGGAAAAACTGTGAAAAGCTCGTCTGCTCTGCCTATCCCTTGGGAAACAAAACCTAGTCACCAAAATCAAGAAAATATTGAGCAATTTGCTACTAAACTGGAAATGAAAAATTTCAATATTCATTTCCGACACAGGAGGTTGACACATACAATAAATAAACAAGCAACCAAATTCCCATGCCTGCCTGTTCATATGAGCTGCTTTTTTAATTTTTTAAACTTCTTGATTTGATTGTAAATGCCGGCCGAAAAAAAAAGGGGGAAATGGTGGCCAGAATATCAAAGTCTTTTATTTTTAATATTTCAGTAATTTTCTTCTAGTTTAAAAGACTTTATTTTTACATGTTCAACTTTTTTTTAACTACTCTCTCTTGTTTTCCCCCATCATCTTAAAAGTTAAAGAAGAGAGACAGATTTCCTTATTTTTTTTTTCGCCTTCTTTTTTTTCCTTTTTTTTTTTTTTTTCTCGGTTTTTGTTTTTTGTTTTTCGGTTCTCAAGGAGATTACGTCTTCTGAATCTACTTTTACTCTCATTTGTCTTATGGCCACGTGCAGGATTTAGGCAAGCGAGTCTGGCCAATCAATATCGCCTTCTAAATCCCACTTCGGTTCCTCTTCCGCCGATCATGACGCACAACTTTCCTGCCTCGATGACGCAATGTGACTACTCGGCATTCCTTACAGCTTGATAGGTTTTGTCTTTTTTGAAGCGAGAGAGAGAGAGAGAGAGAGAGAGAGAGAGAGAGAGAGAGAGAGAGAGAGAGAGAGAGAGAGAGAGAGAGAGAGAGAGAGAGAGAGGAGAGAGAGAGAGAGAGAGAGAGAGAGAGAGAGAGAGAGAAGAGAGAGAGAGAGAGAGAGAGAGAGAGAGAGAGAGAAAAAAAAAACACATCTGCACACTTAAAGCCACGAAATCATCACCCTTCCTCTTATTACTCTGACACTTCCAGTAGTTTCACCTTCAGCATCACCTCCCAAGTAATAAAAGGAAATTAGTACCTGAACCAACGAGATGACATAACACTATAAAACATCCAGAATCTCCTGAGTCACGGTGATGCAATGCTCTGCAGATTGGCACAGACTGGCTACTCCTGTTCTTCTTCTGCCTCTGTCAACAATCACAATTACGAGGTAAGAATGGGTGCTGAAACATCTCTTGAAAGGCATCTGGGTTTTTTTCTTGCCTAGTTAATTTCGTCACTGCTTCGGGTATCGCAGGTAAGAGGTCAAGTTTCATATTTAGCCACTCTTAACTCTACTGATTTTCCCTATTGTAATAAATAAGGAAAATAAGTAGAATTAACTTAGGTAAAATATGTGGCTCGAGGTATTCTATTGAGCCTTTGGAGCGAGATGATTGCGTGACGCCGTTGAGAGTTCTGAAAGCAGAGACGGCAATCTTTATTTGCACAGCGAGTGACGACGTCTTTACGGCTGACGAGTCGGCCACCGAACTGGAACCACAACTGTCATATTTATTTTTTTATCTTGCTTGAGCCACCGCTTCCACCATCTTACAGCAATACATCAATAATATAGAATATTTGGTCGTTTTATTCGTGCCCATGACAAATTAATGAAGTTTCCCTTATAATAATAGAGAAGGAGTGTGAAAATCATTAGGAGTCGGTAGGTCATGATTATAGTAACTTAAAAGCCAATATTCGTCTTTCACAACTTTCCTCCAATGCAATTTTCTTATAGATTTTCCATGAATTATTTTTATGTTGCACGGTTTATCTTCCCTTCTTACTAGCCTCAGATGAAGGTATTGTAGGGTGGGGAGGAACCTTCGCCTTTACTATTCTACGTCTCTCACTTTAATTAGATTAGATAGTATAGCTAAACACAAAATAAGCCTCGTAGGAACCAATAAGTCCATTGCTGTTTGTTCTTCCTTTGTGCTCTTTTGTGTTCCTCTCCTTGGCTGTTATAGTAGAGATAACGATACATAAAAGTAAGGCAAATTCACTATGCTGTTTATCTGTTAATGAACGTATATCCTGAGGTCAAGACTCACGATGTGTTGAATAAAGCTGAGGTAAGGCTGTCTTGAGCGAGACTCTACCCACCTTCTGCTTCTTCGCCTACGTGAGACTGACGAACCACTGATAATATGTGGTTTATGACGTGTATGACACGCACGCACGCACGCACGCACGCACACACGCACCACACACACACACACACACACACACACACACACACACACACACGCGCGATGGTCACACCGCGCGATGGTCAGGTTGATAACGTGACGGGCAGGCTCCCATTCTGTGGGTAGGCGGTTCGAATCCTCGTGCTCCCGGGGATTTTTCACTGACAAATTCGGGCGGTTGCTGTCCCCCTTGAGCAAGGGGATGGGGGGTGTGGTGTATGCGGTCCCAGCATTGCCCAAAGATCAGTAATAATGAGCTCCAAGCTCGCACTGAGAGGGTGAAAACTGGCGATCGCGAGCCAGCTCGAGTGGACAAGACCATGGGGGGGGTGAATAAAACACACACACACACACACACACACACACACACACACACACACACACACACACACACACACACACACACACACACACCACACACACACACACACACCAAAAAAAATACAATGTTACTAACGATTTAATGTCGCCTTTCTTCTCCCGTCCTTCCCCTGTGACCACCTCGATCCCTTCACATATTCCCTACCTGTTTATCAATCAGGATGCATTACACTGTCTAGGCCGTCTATTATACCGTCAAACCCGTCCATTACACTGTCAATCTCGTCACTATAGCCATAATTATTAGCTCCATTGACGCGTCACGGCTACAAACAGGCTGTCAGGCGTCACCGGCAAAGACGTGGCTGTGGTTTACGACCTTTGTACAGTCGTGAGGCCGTTGGTGGGTTTGTTGACACTCGTGACGTCACATCCTCCTCCTGCCTTGTCAAATGAGCGTCTTTCTTTTAATTTTTGTTTTCTTTTTTATTCTTATATTTATGTTTATCTTTTTATTTTTCATTCTTAAATTTATTCTAATATTCTTATTCTTCTATTCTATTATTTATTTTTAAATTTTCATTATTTTATCTTAAAAAAATTCTATTCAACACTCGCATCACTCTTTTTGACATTCTATCAAAAAAATTTCATGCAATTCTTTTATTTATCAATCAGTAATTAGTTCAGTAATTTGAAACATCTATGCAGCTATACTCAACGTGATAATAAATATACAATAAACATTTATACCCACGAATTCCTCTCATAATATTTCTCCTTAACTATTTATCTATCTATTCATCTATCATGGTCATATATGTCGTCCCCTTCCCTGCACTCATTCTTATTCTAGTCGCCTCTCCAGTCTAGTCCAGGGTACATAGAAGAGTGACGCTACCTCTCTTCTCTGTACCTTGGTCTAGTCTACACTCTCACTTTCGTACACACTCTCTCCTCCCAGCCTTCCCCTCTCCCTCAGACCACTCTCACTCTCCTTCCCCTCTCCCTCGTTTCTTCC
>JACEEZ010008765.1:143221-158221 GCA_016584305.1 Chionoecetes opilio | reverse complement strand
AGAGAGAGAGAGAGAAGAGAGAGAAGAGAGAGGGGGAGAGAGAGAGAGAATGTGAGGTGTTTTTTCTATCATCGGTGTCATACATTATCTACTTCGCATCTAGAGTCTATTTGTATTCAGTGTAACCTCTCTCTCTCTCTTCCTCTTCTCTTCGTCATCTCTCTCTCTCTCTCTCTCTCTCATCTCTCCTCTCTCTCTCTCTCTCTCTTACACACACACGCAAAGCCTAAGAAAAATCATAATAATTAACCTTGTAATTTATGCCGAAAAAAGTAGTAATGAGTTCCGGCAATGGACCAGAACCGCGGGGAAGGTCAGGAGGCACCAAGCTGTTCCTTCCACGCCCGCCCCACGCCCTGCCGCCGGTCACCCAGCGCTCAAGGCGAGGGATGAGTCCACGCCACCGCAGCCACGTCAAGGGCGCAGCCTCGTGACCTTGGCGGAGGTAATCCAGTTAGCTGGTGATTCCTCACACAAGGGAAGAAAGACTTTTCCGTCCTTGGGCCATTAATTGTCTGTCCTTCTCACGCCACTGCGAGTAAACATGATGGCGCACGGCACACCATTTAGTCCAGCTCTGCGGTGCCCCTGGGCGTCACTCAGTGTCTTGTTACCCTTTGTTGATGAGCCACAAAGGCGATAGGTGGTCCCCCGGCAGGAAGCGGATATGGAGCATCACTTACTTTGTCTCCTCTCTCTATCTTCCTCCTCTTCCTCCTCCTGGTTACTCGCTTCATCTCCTCTCTCTATTTTCTTCCTCCTCTTCCTCCTCCTGATCACTCGCTGCGTCTCCTCCCTCGATCTTCTTCCTCCTCTTCCTCCTCTCAGTCCTCGTCCTCGACCTCTTTTTACTTGCTTTCCTCGTCCTTCTAAAAATATTACGTTAGAGTACTATACTTTATCGGCCTAATAAGGGACGCTAGAGGGTCTGATGCTCTTTGTTACTCCTCTGTAATCTGTCCTTCTGAAATCATTACGTTAGAGTACTATACTTCATTGGCCGTATATGGGCTAGAGGGTCTGGGTCTCTTTGTTAGTCCTCTGCAATCAGTGGTAATCCCCCGAATCCTCCTGCCCAAACACGCGGAAGATAGCCGAGTGCATGCAGCATTGAGCAATTTATTTACCTGCCACGGTGGACAACATACGCGCCCGTCTAACAGGTCCACCGCCGTCGTCCTTCACTTTTCTGTCTGGTCATATCACGAAAATAACATTAAAAGACTAGAAGCATGAAAACGTTTAAGCAGAATTAAATCCTCTGGGAGAAAAAAAGATGAAAATTATAGAAAAAAATGTTCTTCCGTATCACGACCGGCGCCTCGTCACCCCCGTCGCCCCCGAGTGGCCGCCTTCAGGTATTTCCGTGTCCTTGCGCCAAAGGTCGTGAGGTGATTCTCGTGACTTCCCGCCCTGCAAGTAAGGGTCGATACGCACCCCCGCGATCCTATATTATTTACCGTGGCGTTCGTCCGTACATGATTTATAGGAAAGGGAAGGTATGTGTGTGTGTGTGTGTGTGTGTGTGTGTGTGTGTGTGTGTGTGTGTGTGTGTGTGTGTGTGTGTGTGTGTGTGTGTGTGTGTGTGTTGTGTGTTTTTGTTTTGTTTTGTGTGTGTGTGTGTGTGTGTGTGTGTGTGTTGTGGTGTGTGTGTGTGTGTGTGGTGTGTGTTGTGTGTGGTGTGGTGTGTGTGTGTGTTTGTTTTGTTTTTGTTTTTGTGTGTGTGTGTGTGTGTGGGTGGGTGTAGTATACAGGGTCTGAACTATTACTCGTCTGGTCTTGTCTCCGTATCTATATTTTATCAAGTTTATTTATTTCATCCCTAAATTGATGCACATTTTTACTGGCATCATCTCTTTTTTTTCCTAGTCCATTCCAGGTCGGTCGGTCGGTCGGTCGGTCGGTCGGTCGGTCGGTCGGTCGGCGGTCGGTCGGTCGGTCGGTGTCGGTCGGTCGGTCGGTCGGTCGGTCGGTCGGTCGGTCGCGGTCGTCGGTCGGTCGGTCGGTCGGTCGGTCGGTCGGTCGGTCGGTCGGTCGGTCGTGTCGGGTGTGTGTGTGTGTGTGTGTGTGTGTGTGGTGTGTGTGTGTGTGTGTGTGTGTGTGTGTGTGTGTGTGTGTGTGTGTGTGTGTGTGTGTGTGTGTGTTGCATGTGCACCTCGCAGACTGTTTCCTCGAGGCAGTGACCGCAACCGCCAGCCTCGCCTCATCACCCGCCACCGAAGGCCGCCCATAAACCGGGACTCCCGCCCAACATGATTACCAGCCACAGCTCCCGGGGCGTCCCAATGCCCTTCCCTTCTTCCCGGCCGGCCCTTCCCGCCCTTCCCGCCCTTCCCTCTCCACCACCTGCACTGCCCTTCCCTTCCTTCCCTCCTGTGATGATCATCCTTCCCTTCCCCCCTTCCTTCTTCTACTTTACCCTTCCCTCTGCATCTCCCTTTCTCTGCACATCATTTTCTTCATTACTTACCATATTCCATCCTTCTCTCCTTCCTTATTTATCTCTCTTTAAGAAAAACTGTATGCCATAGTATTCAATCCTCTCTCTCTCTCTCTCTCTCTCTCTCTCTCTCTCTCTCTCTCTCTCTCTCTCTCTCTCTCTCTCTCTCTCTCTCTCTCTCTCTCTCTCTCTCTCTCTCTCTCTCTCTCTCTGCCCCCCCTTCGTCACACATTAACATTGGCAAGTCAACCAACATAGAACATAAGGAAGGATAAGGAGAGAAAACACATAAACTTAAGTACCTGAGAGACAGTGGTCGCGTCCTTAACCTTGATCATCCTCTCACGTCGAGCCTCAAAAATCCTCAAAAATCACTAGGAAGTCTTTCCAGGGTTTTTAGCTCCTACGAAGATCCCTGTGCGACCTTCATATTATGGTATGTCCCTCTTCTACCTGACTGACCACTGCTGCGTTACGTAACTTTATCCTCGTCACTAGAATAATAAGAGGGGGGTACAGAAAGGAGCAGGGGGTTTGGTGGCTTGACGTTATGTGTACCTGCTGTAAGATCCATAGTGGAGATGGTTTATATTGCATTGTTAATCTTGCACTATACTAAGGCTTCTTAACGTAGGGAGACATTTGTATCTTCAGGAAGTCATTGGGCATTCCAGGGTCGATAAGGAACAAACCCTACAACACAAGGTGAAGGTTTACATATATGGTGTGTGTATATACATATAGGTAAGGCGTTGTGTTGGTGGTGTTGCCTTAGTGTTGTGTATCAGGGGTTGTAGTGATGACATTTGGTCTTTTAAGATGAATACGTAAAGTGGTGATGAATATTCGTGTTTCTTTTTTATTGAATAACCTGAATGTCTTTGATTTAACCTTTTGATTGAATAACCATTCTGTCCATTCTATAACATACGCTTTGAGAAGAATGGTTTAGTGATAACTTAAAACATTACTAGAGGGTAGATTTGTCCGATACTGTCTTATGCACACACTACATTTGATGCTAAAGTGCGAAGAAGAGAGATTTGTGAGATTTTCGTATGAAAATTTGAAAAAAAGGTGAATTTTTTGTTTTATATAGGGACACAATTTTTTTTTTCCTCTCTCTCTCTCTCTCTCTCTCTCTCTCTCTCTCTCTCTCTCTCTCTCTCTCTCTCTCTCTCTCTCTCTCTCTCTCTCTCTCTCTCTCTCTCTCTCTCTCTCTCTCTCTCTCTCTCTCTCTCTCTCTTTCTCTCTCTCTCCCCCCTACTGAAAAGAATCGCAAAACCTTACCAACATATTATTAGACGCTGGCCTTGCACCCTGTTTTGGCTAGACAGTCGTGAATCCTCCCTTCATTGCCTCCTCAGTATCCTCTCGCCGCCGATCCCTGCAACCACTGCCTCGCCTCGCCTCTCCCGCCACCCACAGACTGCCCTGATATATGACTCAACACCTAGATCTTCCCGGATACATTCAGAGCGGTGGGCAAGGGAGGGTCAAGTTTAATTTATCTCTCTCTCTGTCTCTATTTATCTACCTCTATCGCCCCCCCGCTCTCTCTCTCTCTCTCTCTCTCTCTCTCTCTCTCTCTCTCTCTCTCTCTCTCTCTCTCTCTCTCTCTCTCTCTCTCTCTCTCTCTCGGGAGTGAGAGCATGTGATTCATTGGCCAACCCGCATGGATTAGAACAAGGAGATTAGGGGGAGATGACGTAAGCATTTTTATGACTTTTATTGTTAATGCTACCACTTTTGCTACTGTTACTGCCGCTGTTATTGTTGATACTACTACTACTACTACTACTACTACTACTACTACTACTACTACTACTACTACCAGTACTACTATTACTACTACTACTACTACTACTTCTACTACTACTGATACTACTAACCGAACCCTTTCTGCAAACGTCAAAAACATCATATAACATCATTTCAAAATTCCTCGATTAGACAATTAGCAGCTTCAGGACAGACCGAGAAAGAAATAAGGACATGACGCCCTGCTCAACTAAAAAAAAACTACCTAAACTACATAACTAACTACAACTAACTAACTAACTAACTAACACACTAACTAACAAATTAATTATATACTCTCTGTCGTGCCTTTGTGCATCACCTCTCCCTCCATCACTTCGCCTTCAGTGATTCAGATCAGGGAACCGGATCTTGCCTCATCGGGCAGCTGTGATGAGGGCCTCGCGGGGCACAGCGCTGCGTGACGTGAGATTTAATGGACAACCTGCGAGGGAATAACATTACGAGTGACTGCAGGGGGATTGTCATAGTTTTTTCTTATTGCTTTTCGATCTTATGTACAAATGAATTGGTAGGATTTACTAAAGGACGATTTAATAGAAAGCCTTCGGGGGAATAACATTAAGACTGACTACAGGTGGATTTTCATTGCTTAATCCTATTGCTTTTCGAACTTATGTACAAAGTGATGGACATAATTTACTAAAGACATAAATTCGTTTCTGCTTCGTGCTTTTTATTATATTTTATTATTTTACCTTCATTGATTATGCAGTTGTATGTATGTTGCGTGAAAGATCAAGTGAGGAGTGGAAGTGGGGAGGAAAGGACGGCTGAGTAACTATGTAGGAGGGAAGGAGTAAAGAGTGTTACAATAGCGTTAAATTTCAAGTCGATTTGGACGTTACTGTGGGGAACTACATTTGCCTCGAGGGAGCAAGGAAGAGGAAATGAAAGAAGAAGAAGAGGAGGAGGAAGAGGAGGGGGAGGAGGGAGGGTATTGGGGAAAGACGTGCGTGGGTCGATCGTGTGTGGGAATGTTGCAGGGGAAGGAATATAAACTCAACACAAGACTCGAGTGGGTTTTCTGGTGTTTTACAAGTGTGTGGTTTTCCTGGACGCGTGGGACGAGGGTGTAGGACGGACAGGGGAGAGAGGAAGGAGAGGAAGGACAGGAGGACACAGCGAGGTGCATCTCCTTAATGGGATGAGAGACGGGTGATGTTTTTATGTATGCGTTGCCAAGAGAGCAGTCGGATTGTAATCTTGAAACCTGATTTAGTACCCTCAGTCGTCACCATATGAGACTTTAATCGTTCTAAATTCTTTGAATGGATTCGGACGAAGTCAAGCCATCTGCACTCCATCTATAGTACCATATTTGGGGAGGCGGTAGCGGAGTGGTTAGCGTCTCCGACTGGCGTTCTCGGTGACCCGAGTTCGATCCCCGAAGCAAACCAAAACCTTTCTGCACCATCGAGTGGCCTAAGAACACCCACATGCCCTGCCCATCAACTCTACCTTCAATTGCGAGTGCATCGGAGGACACAGGGGGGGCGGCATGAGCCTCTACAGGCGTCACTATCAAAATCCTGCCTGCGCCACCACGGGCGAGGACCAACCATCACAGCCCTCAAGTGAACCTCCAGAGCCTACCATCCGAGCCCTGGGTCACCACTGCCTACAGGCGCTATAGGCACAAATGTTATAAAAAAAAAAAAAAAAAAAAAAAAAAAAAAAAAAAATGTAGTGCCATCCAAGCCATCTGTAGTACCATCGAGGCATTGAGAGGGAAGGGGACTCAAGCACGAGGGAATACGTATATATAATCGTGCCTTACACTATACGTGCATGAGCAGAGGCGTCCCTGAGCCGCCGTTAAGTCTCGTGAAGCAGCAGTTGAGCAGTTGGTGTCCCGTCTGTGGTCTGAGCCCTTATTTGCACCTCACACAGGAAGTCTTGGTGTGGCTGAGGGCGTGGAGGTCGGCTAGCTGGGGAGGAGGAGGAGGAGGAGGAGGAGGAGGAGGAGGAGGAGGAGGAGGAGGAGGAGGAGGAGGAGGAGGAAGGAGGAAGAGGAAGAGGAAGAGGAAGAGGAAGAGGAAGAGGAAAAGGAGGAGGAGGAGGAGGAGGAGGAGGAGGAGGAGGAGGAGGACGAGGAGGAGAAGGACGAGGGCGAGGACGAGGATAGTAATGGCGAAGGCTTCTCCCCATCCACCCCTAATCTTTCCCTCCGAAGCTGACAGTAAAAGGAAGAAAAGCCGTGCAACATGGTAAGTATTGCATATGATTCTTTTTTTTTAGTTGAACGCAATAAGGGGAAAAAATACTACTACTATTACTACTACTACTACTACTACTACTATTACTACTACTAAACCCCCCTCCCCCCTCTCCCCGGGCCAAACAAGCGGCGCAAGACCAGCAACAACCCCCAAATAACCTGCATTACGTTGCTATACTCGGAGATATTATTGCGAAGGCGGATAATATGACCGTTCTGGAGTGAAGGAAGAGGAGGAGATGAAGAAACGGCAGAAGAAGCAGTATATGGGTCAGCCTACAAGCGTACAAGCCAACAAGCGCTGTAGCCGCAGGACTCTTATGGTTAGTCTTGCTTCACTCACGTCTTAGGAGGGTAGCGTCAAACCACTCCTATGACCGTCATTGCCTTGGCGCGTGATGGCCTGCCTTCTTCTTCTTCTTCTTCTTCTCCTTCTCCTTCTCCTTCTCTTTCTCCTTCTTCTTGTGACCTTTGAAGCTTAGTATCGCTTCATAGGTCCTCTTCAACTTCATCTCCTTAGTTAACAAGCTTTTCAACTCTTTCCTGTACCGTTTCACCTGGGATCTTGTATTTGTGAGTCGCCGCGCCGCCTTGACACCCGCATAATGGATCACCCGCGCCGCTGCAACACTGCCATAATGGTGTGAGTTTTGGCTTCACACAACGAGAACGATCACAAAAACAATCAACAGTTTTTGGATGACCAGAGAAAATAAGAGGAAATAAAGAGAAAGAAACTAAAAGACAGAATAAGAGAAGACAACTAACTAAAGACCCAGACAGCAAGAAGAAACACATCAGGGAGTGCCGATGAAAAAGGCCTGACTCCCGAGCCACAACTGAACTGAACTGAACTGAACAACTTATCTCTCGCACTTGAAGTTATCTCGCTATTCAGATGATTCAGATGGCCTCTACACGATAACGTACAAAATAATGCTTCTTTTTTTTTTACAAAAATTTTATTCAAACAATTTTACGTACAAAATATTACTTCTTTTTTTTCTTCTTCTTTTTACATCACAAAGGACTGGCCAAGGACAAAAATATAGGAAACAACTAAAAGCCCGCTTAAACTTGCGAAAAATTACTCTTAAAATAAAATGACTTACTTTTGTTTAATGCTATTGAAAAAAATGTAATGAAGAAGTGAATTGAAATGATAGTAGGCCTACACTGTTTTTCTAATATATACAAATAAATCTTGATCCGGTTAAATACGGATGGAGATCTCATATTTCCATTACTTTGTGACTTTTGAATAGCTGAAGATATGATGGGAGATCTCGTATTTAAAGGGGATTTAATGAACAGAAAAATTACCCTAATATTCTATGCTTAACACCACAGGAAAATGCACAGTAAGAAATACCATTGATGGACTTATCATTAATTACAATCAGAAGAAGTTTTAAAGTTACCCCATTTCCAGGAGCAAAGTATTATTGTAAACCTTAATTACCATAGTACATTAACAAAGAAAACGAGAGTAGGATGACAACGTTTCATTAACATCCATCGCAAGGGGGAATTCCCAGCGTGTTCTTTTACTGTGAAACAAGACCTTAGTTGTCCCTGCTTCGTGGAGGAGGATTACATAGGATTACATAGAAATAACAGACACCAGGAGACCTATTGGTCCATAGCGAGGGTATCTGCTGAACTACATACTACTAACTATCAACTACTTGTAAGAAAACAGTTGGAAAATGATACCATGTCCCTAAAGAGGATAGGAACATGGAAGTTTCATAGTGCAGAATGATAGGATATGAAAAATACTAACTACAACTACCACCACCACTACAACTAATCGATACGGGGGACTAGATACGAATTCGCACTATCAATACCCATTTACTTTACAGTGCGCGTCAAGTCTGTTTTTGAATGTAGTTATTGTGCTGGCTCCGACAACATTTGCTGGTAACTTGTTCCATCGATCAACGACTCTAACATTGAAATAATTTTTACGGAGATCGGTGATGCAACGTTGACCGTTTAGTTTTAAACCATTATTTCTTGTTGTCACTTGAGTTGAAAGCTCGAATAGGTTCTCTTGATTAATGACATCAAATCCTTTTAGGATCTTAAAGGTTTCTATCAAGTCCCCACGGATTCTACGATACTTTAAGGAAATCATATTAAGTTTCCGCAGTCTCTCTTCATAAGATGAATTTCGCAGAGATGGAATTTGTTTGGTTGCTCTTCTTTGCACTGATTCCAATTTGGCTTGATCTTTTACGAAACAGGGCGACCAGAATTGAACGGCATATTCCAAGTGCGGCCTAACCAAGGACGTGTATAATTGTGTCATACTTTCGGAGTTTTATGTTCAAAGTTACGTTTAATAAAACCAACATCATATTTGCCTTTTTACTGGCAGCTAGGCAATGCGGACTGGTTTTCAGATCATTACTGATGATGACACCTAAATCCTTTTCCTGCTGTACTTCAGTTAACGATTTATTTTGCATTTGATAGTTATATTTGAGGTTATCGTTGCCTATATGCATTACTTTACATTTATCGGAATTGAATTTTAATAGCCATTTATCACTCTAATCTGATAGTTTGTCGAGATCACTTTGTATGAGTTTGCAGCTTTCTCTAGTATATGCTTTACCGCCTAATTTGGTGTCATCTGCAAATTTCGATATTTTAGAGACAAGTCCGCAGTCCAGATCGTTGATATATATCAGAAAAAGAGTAGGACCCAAGACCGAGCCCTGAGGCACCCCACTAGTAACATCTAACCAATCAGATGCCTCGCCATTTATTACTACCCGTTGTTTAAGATTTGAAAGCCAATCGCCAATCCATGAACATAATTGCTCTCCTAAGCCATGTGCCCTTAGCTTGGTCAACAGTCGCTTATGGGGAACTGTATCGAAGGCTTTCTGAAAATCAAGGTATATTACATCCGAGGGAATTTTACCGTCCCAGTTTGAATAAATGACATTAAAAAAATCCAGTAGGTTTGTTAAGCAGGATCTCTTATTTCGAAATCCATGCTGGGAGTTTAGTATTGAGTTATTTTCATCAAGAAAAGACACTATTTTATCCAGCAATATTTTCTCAAATAGTTTAACAATCACGGACGTTAGACTAATTGGGCGATAATTACTTGCGAGGCTCTTACTCCCTTTCTTGAATATCGGTGTAACATTAGCTAATTTCCACATACTAGGAACATTTTTGTCACTTAGCGATTTATTGAAAATAATCTTTAATGGGAGCGAAAGTTGACTGTGACATTCGCGAAGTAGTCGCGGCGAGATTTCGTCCACCCCCACGGATTTTGCTGGGTCAAGTTTCAGCAAATACTTTGATATTTCGTCTACTGTTATCTTTCCTATTACCAGTCTATCCCTTTCGAGTCCCGCATACATGTTTACTGGTTCTGGTAATGAAGTTTCGTCTTCTTTAATAAATACCGCATTAAAGTATTCATTGAGTACGAACGCCATACTCTTATTATCATTTACCAAGATATTATTATTATCTTTCAGTGGCCCAATACTTGTTTTGACGTTTTTCTTACTTCGAACGTATTGAAAGAACCTTTTCGGGTTTGATTTGGATTCCTTTGCAATTTTTTCTTCATACTCGCGCTTTTTAGACTTAATTAGTCCTTTGCAGCGACGTTTTACGTCATTGTATTCTCTAGAATCGCAGTCTGCATTTGATCGTTTGTAAACTTTATACGCTCGGCGCTTTCTGTCAATGATTTGTTGGATCTCATTATTCATCCAACTTGGTCTGTTTATGTTATTCAAACGTTTTCTTACCATGGGAACATGTTTTTCCATCACCGATTGGAGTTTATTTGTGAATACATTACACATGTTTTCGGCGTTATTACCATTTAGTAGGTCAATCCATTCTGTTTCGCTTAGTACCCTGCTGATCTTCGTGAAATCTGCTTTGTTATAATTTGGGACTAGTAACCGATTTTCTGTGATGTCTTCATTGCAATTTATGCCGCATCTGATTAGCCTGTGATCACTGTTTGCCAAATGTTCACCTATATCGCAGTAATCAATTAGATCAATGTCGGTAGTGAAAACTAAATCTAGGATACTATTATCCCTTGTAGGCTCACGGACCACCTGATTTAAATATACTTCGTTCACCATATCAAGCAATCGCATACCTTCTCTATCAGCAGAATTATTATTCCAGTTTATACGAGGTAGGTTAAAATCTCCACAAATAATTGTATCGTTATTATTGTTCACAACTGACTTTATCTCGTCATACAGGAGGCAATCTACTTCCGCATTAGATTTGGGAGGACGATATATTGTCCCAATAGTTAGCAATTTACCGTTTAGCTTAATCTTTGCGTAGATTTGAGTCATAATGATCTTTGTTTACTTTATCGATTTCGATTGCTTGCAAATTTCTTTAATGGTAAAGGATGACACCTCCACCTGCTTTATGCGTGCGACAATTTAGGAATGTCTTATAGCCTGGAATGGCTATTTCAGCTAATAAATGTTTATCTTTGTGTTGAACCAACTCTCAGTGATACTGACGATATCTGGCGTTTCGGCAACAACGTATGCTAATAATTCGTTACGCTTTAAAATAATGCTTCTGGCATTTGTGTAGAGTAATTTAAGTTCCTTGATAGTTTTGGTAACCTTGCGTGAGGGTTTACCGGCAGGGCGTCTAGGGTCCACTGTTACAGGGCGCTTGATTAAATTACTTTGATTAGTATTTGCGGAAACGGGACGTGACCCAGCGTTGCTGTGGGGTAAGAAAGGGGTTAAGGTGATGCTGCTACCGCCATCCGCTCGTCGTTTTTTTATCTGTAAGAGGAGGAGGAGGAGGAGGAGGAGGAGGAGGAGGAGGAGGAGGAGAGGAGGAGGAGGATTGCATTATCTCCCTTATTGCTACCTTGCGTCTGAAGGGCTTAGAAAGTGATAAAAAAGCAACTGTTTTTGTAAGACCGAGACCGTTTAAGTTGTTTTTTTCTAGGATGATGTAATGGGTTTTTTTTCTTACATGTGATTGTGGTAAGCTATAGTTTGGCTTATATCATACGGCTGGCTGGCTATATTTTTAACATTGGTTGTGTGTTTAAAGTAAACTGGGACGCACTGATCACGTTACTTCATTTAGGAACCTGGAGCAAATAAGTAACATTCATATCTGTTGCAGCCGCTGTACTGCCTTGTTTATTTCTCTCATGTTCATAACAAAATAAATGAAAAGAGAATCAAAACCATAAAAGGGCAGAAAAGGAAGATGAAGAAAAGGAAGAAAAATAAAAACACGACGAATTATATATATTACCGCATGTATTCTTTCTTACGTACTTTTAAGTCTGAGAATGCAGTCCTTAAAACCATCAATCCGTCTTTTCAAAATAATATGCACCTCTAATTCTTAAAATCTTCATTAATTTAAATCTAGTGACTAATTTCGCTGTTTTCTTACTAGGCATTAGAAAAATTTTACCATGTAGTGGGTTTTTATTATTATTTGTTATTTTTTTCCATTGTTTCATGTTTCAACTTCAACTCATTAGTTAACTTTCTACCTTCCTTTCCTAAGAACGAGAGCTCAAGGTCTAAGCTGCCTTCTACGGCCTTGGTCAGCCCCGCCCATCCTTCCGTCCCCCTGGCGAGGCATCTGCCCAGCCGAAGTGAATGTGTCAGGTCGCAAGGACGCGCTAGGCTTCCCTTCGTCTGCCTGCCTCGAAAATGACGCAACTTAACTGTCCCGCCTCTTCCCCGGTCACTTTCTGAGGCCCTTTGGGTAAGAATGTGTGGTGGCGATGGTGGTGGAGGAAGTGGTGATGAAGACAGAGAAAGGAGAGAGGAGGGGATGATTGTGGTGGTGATGGCGATGCTTGTGTTGTAATGGTGGTAATGGTGACGGAAGTGGTGGTGATAAGGGGATGGTGAAGCAGGAGTTTTGCGGTGAAGAAGGGGAAGGGGGAGAGATGATGACGGGATTTTTTTGGCAGCAGGAGTGTTTGTGTCTGTGGGTGAGGGTGTCTGAGAGGCGGCCAGAACATTGCTATATTCCCGCTACACAAGGTTATATTTCACAATTTTTCCGGGAAGGTGAATCAAGGATAGACTTTCAAAGACACCCTTTTTTTCTTACTTATATATAAAAATAACTTAGTAATAAATTTGTCTACCTTCACTAATCCTTCCACTCGCTTCATAAACAAAACGGTATTGATGAAGAATGCGGAACACGTCTAACGCGGAACACAGTAACGCCAAAATCATGCAAACATGCCAAAATCACAGAAATGCAGGTTTATAGTCGCCACACGTTAAGGTGGCGAAAATGGGGCCCCTTCACTCCCCTTTCCGAACACACAGGATTAGCTGAGGTGTTGGGTGTTGGGTGATAATGCCTTACTCCATTTTCCGCCCTAAAGCCTCAACACCCAACACCACAGGCAATCCCGTGCGTTCGGAAGGGGGGAGTGAAGGGGCCCCATTTTCGCCAACTTAACGTGCGGCGACTATAAGTATATTTTTTTTCTAGGGGGCACGGCGCTAGATTCCTATTATGGGCTATACATACGAAACATTGCACCTCTTAACCCACAAAGCACAGCCTCCACACCTACTATAGGTACTCGCCTGGACCTCTGTCACCTCACGTCCCTAGCGCTGCAGCAGGGGAGAACCGAAGCAGGTGTAGTGGTTCCTATCAAGGGGTGGTTTCTATCAAGGGGTGGTTCCTATCAAGGGGTTCCTATCAAGGGGTTCCTATCAAGGGGTTCCTATCAAGGGGTGGTTCCTATCAAGGGGTTCCTATCAAGGGGTTCCTATCAAGAGCTGGTTCTATAACGGGGTGGTTCCTATCAAGGGGAGTTCTTATCAAGGGGTGGTTCCTATCAAGGGGTTCCTATCAAGGGGGGGTTCCTATCAAGGGGTGGTTCCTATCAAGGGTGGTTCCTATCAAGGGGGGTTCCTATCAAGGGGTTCCTATCAAGGGGTGGTTCCTATCAAGGGGTTCCTATCAAGGGGGGGTTCCTATCAAGGGGGGGTTCCTATCAAGGGGGGTTCCTATCAAGGGGGGTTCCTATCAAGGGGTGTTCCTATCAATGGGTGGTTCCTATCAAGGGGGGGTTCCTATCAAGGGTGGTTCCCATCAAGGGGGGTTCCTATCAAGGGGGGTTTCTATCAATAGGTGGTTCCTATCAAGGGGTGGTTCCTATCAAGGGGGAGTTTCTATCAAGGGGGTTCCTATCAAGGAGTTCCTATCAAGAGGTGGTTCCTATCAAGGGGTGGTTCCTATCAAAGGGGGGTTCCTATCAAGGGATGGTTCCTATCAAGGGGGAGTTCCTATCAAGGGGGTTCCTATCAAAGGGGGGTTCCTATCAAGGGGTGGTTCCTATCAAGGGGTGGTTCCTATCAAGGGGGTGGTTCCTATCAAGGGGTAGTTCCTATCAAGGAGGGTTCCTATCAAGGGTGGTTCCTATCAAGGGGGAGTTTCTATCAAGGGGGTTCCTATCAAGGAGTTCCTATCAAGAGGTGGTTCCTATCAAGGGGTGGTTCCTATCAAGGGGGGGTTCCTATCAAGGGATGGTTCCTATCAAGGGGGAGTTCCTATCAAGGGGGGTTCCTATCAAGGGGGGGTTCCTATCAAGGGGTGGTTCCTATCAAGGGGGTTCCTATCAAGGGGTGGTTCCTATATCAAGGGTGGTTCCTATCAAGGGGTAGTTCCTATCAAGGAGGGTTACTATCAAGGGTTCCTATCAAGGGGGGTTCCTATCAATGGGTTGTTCCTATCAAGGTGTGGTTCCTATCAAGGGGTGGTTCCTATCAAGGGGTGGTTCCTATCAAGGGGTGGTTCCTATCAAGGGGTGGTTCCTATCAAGGGGGGTTCCTATCAAGGGGTGGTTCCTATCAAGGGGTGGTTCCTATCAAGGGGGTGGTTCCTATCAAGGGGTAGTTCCTATCAAGGAGGGTTCCTATCAAGGGGTGGTTCCTATCAACGGGGAGTTTCTATCAAGGGGGTTCCTATCAAGGAGTTCCTATCAAGAGGTGGTTCCTATCAAAGGGTGGTTCCTATCAAGGGGGGTTCCTATCAAGGGATGGTTCCTATCAAGGGGTGGTTCCTATCAAGGGGGGTTCCTATCAAGGGGTTCCTATCAAGGGGTGGTTTCTATCATGGGGTGGTTCCTATCAAGGGGTTCCTATATCAAGGGGTTCCTATCAAGGGGTGGTTCCTATCATGGGGTTCCTATCAAGGGGTGGTTCCTATCAAGGTCTGGTTCCTATCAAGGGCTGGTTCCTATCAAGGGGTTCCTATCAAGGGGTAGTTCCTATCAAGGGGTGGTTCCTATCAAGGGGTGGTTCCTATCAAGGGGTTCCTATATCAAGGGGTTCCTATCAAGGGGTGGTTCCTATCATGGGGTTCCTATCAAGGGGTGGTTCCTATCAAGGTCTGGTTCCTATCAAGGGCTGGTTCCTATCAAGGGGTTCCTATCAAGGGGTAGTTCCTATCAAGGGGTGGTTCCTATCAAGGGGTGGTT
>JACEEZ010008765.1:120721-138221 GCA_016584305.1 Chionoecetes opilio | reverse complement strand
CATAATATTAGTTCTAGGGTAACCTCACTCTCGCTTCTCCTATCAGGTGACTCCTTGTCCTCGCCAAACCACTTTTACTCTCCTATAGTTCCCATAAAACCTGTCCTATGTCTACTGTCACTTCAAATCACCTTCAGTTTTACATGTCTTCCTTCTCTCATTCTTTTCTTTTCCTTTCATAAATAAACACAGGGAAACACACGCATACCAACACCTCCACACACCCACGTGTATGAAGGAATATAAGATTACACTACTTCATAGACACGTTCAGAAAACAAATAGGCTACACAACTTAAGTGGTAATTTGTTTTGCTTGCCTTCAGTACGTGTGTGCGTGTGCGTGTGCGTGTGTGTGTGTGTGTGTGTGTGTGTGTGTGTGTGTGTGTGTGTGTGCGTGCGTGCGTGTGTTGCCACACACACAACATTTTTTTGTTAAATGTTTTGTTAAATCACACATTATTTTGTTAAATGGCACCAACACAGGTTTTTTCATAAAATGTGGCATGATAGGTCAAGGATGCAAGACGACCCATTGTGACTTGCTATGAAAATTGTGATTGACGCAAACACACGCACAGGGAAAATTGTGAGTGAATTAAATCAATAGTGAAGTACCTGACAAATCCTTATTGATACAAAATGTGAACACTATGATTGCTGAATCAGTGTCGTCGAGGTGTCTCGTGTACAAGGAATTGAACCCCAACTTTACAGTGCACGAAATATACAAGACAAAACACACGTTGAACGAGTTCCACCGTATGGCATTTACTAAATTTCGTGTTGGTGGACACAATTTAGCGGTGGAGACGGGGCGATGGAACAGGCGAGGGCGTGGTCGCCTCCCCATTGAGGAACGTTTGTGTGTGTGTGGACTTATCCAAACAGAGAGACATGTGGTAGAGCTGTGTCCTTTAACGGAAACAATAAGAAGACAGTATGGAATTACACGATTAGAAGACATTTTTGGTGAAGGTATTACTCATTGTATTTATGATATCTTACGGATTTATATGTAGTGGTGTCAGCTGGGAAAACTATATTAAAATTGTTTAACCTTTTGGTTATTGTTTGATATGTGGACTATGGCTGTTTCTTTTTATGATTTTTTGTCAAATTTCTTTGTACATATTCTAAAGTCAGATGTACTGGTTGTAATTGGAGCTGTGGTCAATAAACAATCTATCTATCTATCTGTGCGCGTGAGTGTGTTTTATTCACCCATGGTCTTGTCCACACGAGTAGGACTCGCGATCGCCAGTTTCACCCTCTCGATGCGAGCTTGGAGCTCATTATTACTGATCTTTGGGTAATGCTGGGAACTCACACACCACACACACCCATCCCCTTGCTCAAGAGAGACAGTAACCGCCCGAATTTTCCAGTGAAAAATCGCCGGGAGCAGTGATGATTCCAAGCTGGGGAGGCGGTAGCAGAGTGGTTAGCGTCACCGGGTGGCGTTCTCGTAGACCCGAGTTCGATCCCGAGTGAGACCCATAAATCCACTTAAAATAATTTTGCACCGTCGACTGGCCTAAGAACACCCACATACCCTGTCTTTTAACTCTACCTTCGATTGCGAGTGTATCGGAGGACACAGGGGGGCGGCATGAGCCTCTAATCACAGGCGTCATTATAAATATCCTGCCTGCGCCACCACGGGCGAGGGCCAACCATCACAGCCCTCAAGTGAGCCTCCAGGGCCTACCATTCCACCCCTGGAGGTCACTGCCTACAGGCGCTATAGGCCAAGATGTAAAAAAAATCGACTAACCACAGAATGGCAGGCCAACGCTCTATCCACTTGACCATCATGGTGTGCGTGCGTGCGTGCGTGCGTGCGTGCGTGCGTGCGTGCGTGCGTGCGTGCGTGCGTGCGTGCGTGCGTGCGTGCGTGCGTGTGTGTGTTACTACTCAAACACAATACGGTGTAGTGTGAGAAGTACGGTTCATAGAAGCAGTATCAGGTAACACGAGGACACGTCTCTGCAGTGTTGGCTTCAAAAATTCACTATAATAATGACTATTCTATTTAGTAAGACGCTGGAAATCTAAGTGTATGAGACAATAATTATACATTCCGCGAACTGCTGCAATAACGTCCTGGCTTGCCACTTGGTATGCCCTGGTTCGAAGTTCCCTCAGGGTAGCTGGGGTTTTCGCTTGAGTGCGGGTTGTTACTGTCCCACTTGAGCAAAATGATGGTGTGTGTGTGGTGGGTCAGATCCCATCTTTACCCATATATCGGTGTACATAATAAGATCTTAACTTCTTTCCAGGAGGAGGATAATACCTGGCCATCTCAAATTTGTATGGTAATCCAGAGTGTGGGTGAATAAAACACATGTATTTTTTTTTCTCTCTCTCTCTCTCTCTCTCTCTCTCTCTCTCTCTCCTCTCTCTCTCTCTCTCTCTCTCTCTCTCTCTCTCTCTCTCTCTCTCCATAATATCTATACTATAAAAATATAGACTGTGTATTTGTGTGTTACAACGTAGGATATGGCACAGTGCCAGGCGCCGCCACCCAGGCATGACCCCGGCAGGCAGGCAGGCAGGGCAGGCAGGCAGGCAGGCAGGCAGGGCCACGCGCAGGCATGACGACAGACTGCCGGGCCCGTGGGAAGCAGGACGCCGCTTGTCCCAGCATCTCTCTTGCACAAAACAGTAGAAATGTATTGAACATTCATGAAGGGGAAATTGCTGTTCAATAACGATAATAGCAAAGGGTAAAGAGAAAACGAGTCGGGAGCGGCGTGGGCTGCAGGATGTTGTGATAGCTGTGACGCAACTGTGACTGTGGGCAACTTAAGGAAATGTTTTCAAACCCTAATATCAAGTTTCCCGGAGTCGCGTGGGTGTTGAGGCAAATTATTACTTTATGATGCCACACCTGCATGATCTGTTTTTCCTTGTCCCTGTAAAGAATGTTTGTCGACAGCTCTGTATACGTAACACTTACATACAACACGAGCCAACTTGAGTCACATGGCCTCGCCCTCACGCCTCCAGACAGTGGGTCGCCGTGTGCTACTAATGTTACTGTGTCGTTTCCACTTTCATTTATTCATTCTAAATCTTGTCTTTTCCAGCTTTCCGTGACTCGTTGGAGAGGTGGCGGTATCAGGATAAATTTTGCGTCTCATTCAATTTGAATAATCTTGCAGCATCGTGCGGCAGCCTGCTTATAGCCGGCCGGCCTGCCTGCCTGCCCGCCCACACACCACTGCAGACGTATGTACGTGCTTTCGCCGCCGTCAGGAAACACCCAACACAGTGATGGTCCTTTGGCATTAAAATGTATTCCTCATTAAGCGTGCGTGCGTGCGTGCGTGCGTGCGTGCGTGCGTGCGTGCGTGCGTGCGTGCGTGCGTGCGTGCGTGCGTGCGTGCGTGCGTGCGTGCGTGCGTGCGTGCGTGCGTGCGTGCGTGCGTGCGTGCGTGCGTGCGTGCGTGCGTGCGTGCGTGCGTGCGTGCGTGCGTGCGTGCGTGCGTGCGTGCGTGCGTGCGTGCGTGCGTGCGTGCGTGCGTTGCGTGGTGCGTGCGTGGTGGTGTGTGTGTGTGTGTGTGTGTGTGTGTGTGTGTGTGTGTGTGTGTGTGTGTGTGTGTGTGTGTGTGTGTGTGTGTGTGTGTGTGTGTGTGTGTGTGTGTGTGTGTGTGTGTGTGTGTGTGTGTGTGTGTGTGTTGCACTCGTTTGGGTGAGACTTGAATATTACGTAAGTCAAGTTGTCTATTTTACACAGATAGTGGCACGGTACAATGACACAATTCGGTGTCATAACTCCCTGTTATTTAGGCAGTTTTGCTTAATAAGCCTCAATTTATCACAAGTGTCTATTCACTCACTCTGAATGACCTTAATCTTTATTATGTCCAGAGATACAGTAGCATTGAGAAGAGATGAGAATAGAGTATACATACGTAGCCATACTTATCTTGATTTCTCTCCAAAAGACCTGAGTTTTTTAATTTAATATTCATTGTTTCAAATCATCGTCGTCGTTTCATAAATCTTCAATAATTGAACTGTTATTGTTTTTAATATGTCAGTCTTGGTTTTGACATCGATGTTGTCTGTTAATTCAAATAAATTAGCAAAGATAGACAAGCTCAGCGATAAAATCTGACACGCTCCATCATTGTGTAGCAGGGAATGTTGTCCTTAGTGTTGCATGATAGGAGCTGCTAATCAAGGACTGACGTAATGTGAGGGCAACAACCTCCACATTGGCATCATTACAGTACTTTACGTAATTGATTATTAACGTAATTGATTAACGTAAATTGTAATTAAAGTCACACAATTGTTACATATATCACATTGTTACAATTAGTATTGCTTCACACTCCATTACGACAACAGACTTCCTCAGGACACGATGACCGAAGGATGACGAGCAATATGAGATCCGGAACCAAACTGGTGTCCTAGACTTGACAGCGCTGGTGCTAAATGCTTTGATATGTTAGAAGGGAGAGGGAAGATGGTACGCGTCAACAAGTTCGTGCTTGTGTTTGGGAAATGTTCGAGAAATTTGCAAACTTGTTTCCCACGAACCTGTTTCCGATTTTGAGCAAGGACTTGAAAATGGGATCGTGTGTAAAGCTTTCAAACTTATTTGGGTATACGTAATACGTACGTTAATTAGTTTAGGTTCGGTCATTATATAGTCCCAACTATGTAACACATTTCATACCTAATTACAGCAAGCATTTTTTTTGCCATTTTCAAACATGCTGGCATCTACTTGGTAACAATTTCGAGCATGTATCTAATTCGAACCCTGCACGATCTTATTTCGAACGTACCTAATTCACTCTCCCTGTTAGACAAGAGTTCATTCAATAAACCAGAATGACACCTTACCTCCAAACCTGACATCACGTACAACTTGCAAAATAAATTAAGTTTTTAAAACATTCATCTCGTATACCTTAAAATACCAACCACGTTATGACCCGGAGTAAAACAAATAAAGCAAACATTTCCCCAACATCAGATTCTACTGTTATTTGTAACTTGTTAAAGTAGTGGCTATACGTGATTCGTTATATGTTAAACTGCTTCACGCGCCTTGAGTGGAAAGCCCGGGCGCACTGATGATTTATGGTGACTGACACCTTGGAAAGCACTCTCATTTCCCTTTATCCATCATTCTTCTTCTTCTTTTCTTTTCTCTCTTTCTCTTTCTCTTTCTCTTTCTCTCTCTCTCTCTCTCTCTCTCTCTCTCTCTCTCTCTCTCTCTCTCTCTCTCTCTCTCTCAACACACACAGCAGCAGTAGTCGAGTAACATGTTCAAGGTCATGGAAACTTATACTCGGACACCTCAACATAATTTCATGATTGCATTTATTTTTGTTACCGCTTTCCCCGGGCGGCGTGACCCACATGTGTGACACACGAGCCTTCACGCGATGACTTAGCCGAGTCGAACAACAAGAAAGACTTGTTCTCAGCAACAAGGGAGAAATATCAGAGCTGCTTTGAATGCTGTGAATTCCCAATCGAATGAACAAGATTTGCGATAACATTTTATTGCAATTTTTTCTGCCTTCGGCACTTTCACTTATTGGTATATTATGGCGTTTAGTTATGTGACACTGATTCTTATCACGATGATGAAGAAATATAATACAGGTATTTCAAGAACATGACATTAGTGATTAGAGAAAGTTAACATCTCACTCAACGGATGTCATCAAAATAACCCAAAGAAACTGCTGACGATATTCAATATTTAAAATGTAATCAATCTATGATGTCTAGAGTAAAAACGACACCACGCCCACCTCACACAATAACTGATGTATGAATTAAGGAGGCATTAACTCTTTTCTTACAAATAAGAATATAAAAGAAATACTTGTGAAAAGTGAGATATGCAGATAAACATACCAAAGGAGAATACACCGCTGACTGAACCTGTCCTTGAAAAAGAAAACAAGAAAACTGATAAACTAATACATATAGAAATGCAAATACATCCCATACTTAATTAACAGCCCATCGCGCTATGACAAGACAAGTAGGCGAGGTGACCGCCAAACAGCCGGCCTCCATGACGGGGCCGAGGCCGAGGATGGTGTGACAAGGGGTTACATGTCGCTGTGTGCCTCGTAAGTTGCACTGATAGTCTGGCTCTCCTTGCCCCTTCCCTCCTCGTCCCTGCACCGCATAATATCTCTCTATCTCTCCCTCCCTCTCAACAGCCCTGCGTCCCTCCAGACCCTCCGTCGGCGCGGTCAGCCAGGACACAGACGCAGCCTCCCCATACAAAGGAGGAGCGTTGTCCGTGCCCACCGCGATGTTGCAGCAAGCGGGCGGGGTTACGAGGCACCCTATCCTTCCTCCCATTGGTTCGTTCGGTCTGCTTTACCGACCTCTGGCCGACCTGGAGTTGCCGACTGATGTTGGTCATTTTTTTTCTTGTTGCTTTCAGCCTATGTTACTTTGAGGTAGGTCTATAGAGATCAGGCGTAAGGTTGATTACACATCCATCGCGTCAAATCACCGCAGTTGCCATAGATAAAAGGACATCAAACCAAGAACCTTCGTCACAGGGTCACCCACGACGCCTTCCCGTCAGGACACACCAGCCCCGCCTCTTCCATCGCCCCTCCCTGGAAACCTTTGAAAAAAATAGAAATAAGACCTCGTGGGCCTTTATCGAGTATAAATACACGCAAGCCGACCTGTGAAGCCAGAGTCGCTGCACTTCTCCAGTTGGTTACTTGTCCAGTTTACTTCCCCTCCTTCAGCATGTTCAGGTACGTGTTGACCTGCACCTCACCACCAACACCAACACCACCACCACGCCTCACCACCCCCGCCAGGATCCTCCAGTTATTGAAAGAAGTCTGAAAAGATTTTGAGTGACGCGGTGCTCAGAGTGATAGAAAAATACGATGTGCTTTGTTATAATTTTTGAAGAGTTTTTATCTTTATTTCACACAAGCAGATGAATTGAGGAACAGCCATTCATGTTTATCACACGAGACGCGAAAGTCGTGATTTTAACGCTGACGACAGTAAGGAACCAAACCCCGGCAGGACGCCTGCTGCCGCTGCCCTGCTGACGCACAAAACCGATCCTGCACTATTAAGCGATGTTATATATGCGTATACAGTACCTCATACATACGATGCGTATACAATATGTATGTATCTATTTTACTTATTATTTTCCACATACTGCACAGATGCACACTTTACCAGCAGGTACGTTAAATTAAATATTTGAGTTTTGTATGTCATATTACTTTATGATATAAAAAAACAGGAATTGTCGTCAAGTAAATGTGGCGCGTGGGGCGAGGAGGGTGGCGCCGCGCCGTGCAGGTCGAGGCCGTGGTCCCGGCAGGCTGTGCCCCGACGCTGGCGACCTTCACGTGCTGAGGGCGCTGAACTCCGTCTGTTAGAAATAAATTCTTTCTCAGCCTTGTGATCCACACACGCTAAAAAAAAAAAAAACGACATGATAAAGCCAGCCTGCCACTCGCTCCTCCAAGCGTTGCGTCTCCGATCCCGCCGGGCTCCAGGCGGGGAGGCAGAGCAAAGACAGTCACACCAATCACCACATCAAACCGAAACCTGACACACCCCAAGGACTGCCTTACTTCACCGCATTACCACACACGTCAAGCCTCCATGCCACGCGGGGCCGACGACAAAACAACATTACTGAAGCAGCGCTGACAGAAATGTCTTGTGCCTTCTTAGCGTGTTCCCTCGTCCCTCGCCCTCCTTACTGACGGGTTTTAGGTTGTCATGCCTCTTGAATTTGTGTTTGTGTTTGATGAAGAGAGACCTTTGCAACGGAAGGAGAGAGAGAATATAAGAGAAACAGATACGTTCTGGTGTTCGATAAATCGGAGGAGGAAAAGTAGAGTAAAAGATAAAAAGGTAGGAAAAAATAAATGGAAAGATGAGAGAGTATAAAAAGAAAAGGAAATTAAAATAACAAACCATATTTTCAAAGCCCTGCCACAGAAATATTCAATCGTTTATTTTTAAAACCAGCACATCAAACCATCATTTATCCATCCTCACTTCCTATTCTCTTTTCTCTGCATCGGCATTTTTCATCACTCGTATTTTTACCTACCTCGCTCTTCTGTTTCTCATAATCCGTGCAAACTTAATTATCTATATTCACCACACACTTTGATTCACACCAGGCTATTCAATCTTCATGGCTCCAAAGTTGCCTCACACACCTCTCTTACCTGTCCTAACCCTTTGTACCCTTTCCTTCAATTTCCGATCATTGCTTGCACAACCTCTCTTCTTAACCTGACCACTCACCAATTATCGCTTTCTCACATCCTTCCCTTCCAACATTCCCTATATTTTATGCTTTCTTTCGCCATACCATTAACCAAGCCAATCTCATCCTTCCCTCTTTTCCCCTCGCCACTTTTTTCCCCTCTCCATTGCCTCCTCACCCCTCTCCCCTTATCCTCCCCTCCCTCTCTCCCCTCTCCTCCATCCTTGTACTCCCACATTCTCGCCAAACCACTCTCACTCTCTTCCAACTCTCTCACTCCTCCCTCACTCTCGCTCTCACTCCTCTCTCACTCGCTCTCATTCTTGTTACCTCACCATATCTCTCTCTCTCTCTCTCTCTCTCTCTCTCTCTCTCTCTCTCTCTCTCTCTCTCTCTCTCTCTCTCTCTCTCTCTCTCTCTCTTCACTCACTACCTATCTATCTCTTTATCTATCTATCTATCTATCTATCTATCTATCTATCTATCTATCTCTCTCTCTCTCTCTCCGCCCATATTAATTTCCAGCGTCTAGTCGAAACTAAAGGCAAAGAAGAGTAAACTAAAAGCGCATCACGTAACACAATCATCAACCTGTTTGTTGTTACTTAGTTTCGCGGATATTTTACTTTTGTTATAGAGGAAGAGGAAGAGGAATGCTTCACTGCACTAACGAGCTTAACGCGGTCTGGAAAGCATCGCGTGTCCAGGTGCGTGGAAGGGAGAGAGTCTGGATAAAGGGTAAAGAAAAGGGTCCTTGTTACTCCTGGAATCCTGCCAGACACCCACTTACCTTTCTCTCCCTCCCTCCCTCCCTCCATCCTTCCTTCCCTCCCAGACTGCTGACCCTTCGTCCTTTCGTCCTTCTCTCCCTCCCTCCCTCTGCTCATCTCCCTACCCATCTCTTCCTTTCCTGCACTGCCTATCTTACCGGTTCTGTCTTCCTCCTCCTCTTTTGCTTCTTTGATCCATTCACTACCTCATTCCAATCTTCCTTCACCATTAAAGCCGCCTCCAAACCTTCCTCCCGCCCTCAACTATAGTGAACCCTAAGCGACCTCTGCGCCAGTTCTGTTCCTATACGAGAGAGAGAGAGAGAGAGAGAGAGAGAGAGAGAGAGAGAGAGAGAGAGAGAGAGAGAGAGAGAGAGAGAGAGAGAGAGAGAGAGAGAGAGAGAGAGAGAGAGAGAGTGAGAGTGTGTGTGTGTGAGAGAGAGAGAGAGATTGTTCAGCCATAACAAAACACATGGTCTTTTGTTATTCGTGGTTCATCGTTAATATTCAGTGGTACTACATACAACCAACGATATACGACTAGTGACCTGCGTTATAAAAGATGTAGTACATGCGTATACTCTACGTGTTAGCGGTGGTGGTGGTGGTGGTGGTGGAGGTAAGTAAGAGCATATCCATTCCCTGTTTTAATATACTTGAGATAAGTCTGGGAAAGTTATGTTCCTCACCTATTTCAGGGTCTTCTGTTATTAGTTGTACCAGGGTGGCCTGTCATCTAGAAGAGGTTTGGGTCCTTATTAATTTAAAAAAAAAAAAAAAAAAAAATACTAAGCTCAATAATAGTTACACATCAGTTTTAGATTTCTTAATCAATTAAGTATAATGTCTGCGTCTCTCGGCTCATCTGGGCGATAAAGTCCTCTCGGATCAGCCCACAACCCACACCGCACGGAGAAATTGCACAGGGGAGCGGCGCGTGATTGGACTTTATTCCCAAATGAGTTAGCGAGACGCGGGGGTTCCAATCACCGCTGCTCTAACCTGTGGAATTTCTCTTTGTTGCAGGATGTGGCGCTTGACGGCGACGCTGCTGCTGGCCTGCCTGACCACCACCTACGCGCAGGAATTCAATTTTCCTAAACTTGACCTTGATTACCTTCCCCCGGTCCCAAGTGATAAGGTACAAGTATGTAAGGACGCAACCATCACCTCCCCGCTGTACGTAACCAGCATTCAAACCTCTGTCGCCGTTCAGACAGTCAACGAATTTGACACGCGGTACCGCACTACCACACTTGTGAGGCAGCAGGTGGTTCCCACCACGCTGTACCGGACCAGAGTCCAGACACAAGTCCAGTACCAGACCAGTGTGATCCGGCAGACCAGAGTCCTCTACGTAGACCGAGTGGTGACCCAGACCGTGACCAGCCCTCCTCGCCAGGAGGTTCGCTACATCACCACGACCCGCGTGGTGCCCCAGGTCAGCTACGTCACCCAGACACAGGTGCAAACACAGGTGGTACCTGTCGAGGTCACCCGCACACAGGTTCGAACGACAACTCGATCCATTACCAGCTATGAGACTGAAACAGAACGAGCTACTCGCGTTATTACCGTACCAGGACTTACAACAGTCCGCACCCGCGTGCAGACCGTGGTCCAGACCTCGGTGATCCGCCAGCAGCAGCCCGCCAACACCCGCTACATCACCTCCACCAGCGTGCGCCAGGTGGTCCAGACCAGCGTCGTCCGGGGCAGTGACGTTGTCCGCACCAGCGTGGTCACGCGCCAGCAGGTCATCCCCTATACCTCCGTCAACACCCGTTACGAAACTGCTTACGCCACACGCGAACAGGTCGTCACACGCACCAACGTCGTCACTCAGACACAAGTCCGCACGCAGGTGGTTCCCCAGGAGGTGGTCAGTACCCGAGTGGTGCCCACCACCATCTACACCACCATCTACAGGACGCAGGTGCAGCCCTTCACCCAGGTGCAGACGGTGGTGCAGACCCAATACGTCACCCCCTTCCCCGTCTACCAGACCCAGGAGGTGACTCGCACCTCGGTGGTGCAGGTGCCCGGCCAGGACCGCGTCGTCACACAGCAGGTGGTGCAGACGCAGCAGCGACAGCAGGTCGTCTACCAGACCGTCACCCTGCCTCAGCAGGTCACCGTCACCACCACCGTCACAGGACCTTGCGGATACAACTATGATGAACCAGCAATACCCTTCAACATAGGAGGACGATTCTAACCCTCAGCCATTACATTCAAACTTTTGAAACTATTTGCAAAAACCATTCGTTTGAAGAACGGTTTGAAAGTAAAAAAGAAAAAGAAACTGCTACACTTACCAATTCCATAAATATTGGAGGGACGAATGTGCTGTCTGCCAAACAATGACCCAAGTGTTGTTTTCTTAATCACACTACAGTTTTGTATTTATATAAATGGCAAAAATAAATTACAACTACAGTATTAAATGTTTGGCATACTTTTCCATCTAGTAATTACAGGTTGTCTCCCTTACCAAGTGAGTATCAATTTTTGGGGTTACAAATGCACAAGTAATGTTTTAAAGAACTATTATCTAATTCTCTTTTTTCCCACACAGGATGCAGTCAGTGCTTCTACTTGTGCTGGTGGGCTGTGCCTGCGCTGCTAACGTCGAGAGGCCTCGCCGACAACTTTTTGGCAATGACATTGACTTGGAATCTTCTCTCACGTATCTGCCGCCCAAGGTAGAACCTAACTGCCAGACGGCTGTGATATCCAAAACTTCCGTCGTGTACTCCACCCAAGTGGTTACCTCCACCGTCTACAACACCGATGTCCAGTACATCACACGAACAGACTACAGAACCCAGCAGGTGTTCACCACCGTCTTCTCGGAGGTGGTTCGCACACAGGTCGTTCCGTCCACCCGGTACCAGACGGTGACGGTGACCCGCACGGAGGAGAACGTGCGCACCCAGGTCATCACCCTCCCACCTAAGGTCAACTACGTCACAAGCACACAAGAGGTTGTCCGCACCCAGGTAGAGTACCAGACCAGGTACACCACCCGCATCCAGCAGGTGCCCACCACCGTCACCAGGAACGTGGTATCCACTCAGGTGGTTCCCCAGCAGGTTTACAGCACCGTCTACCGGACCCAGACAGTGACCAGCACCAGGCAGCTCCCGGGTCAGACCCGCACCATCCAGAGCACCCAATACAGCACCGTCTACTCCACCGCCGTCATCCCCGGCCAGGATGTGGTGCGCACCACCACCGTCTTCAGGACCAACGCCGTCACCCAAACCATCACACAGCCGGGACGGACCCAAGTCATCACCTCCACCCAGGTGGTGCCCGTCACCACCACCATCATCTCACAGGTGGTGCTCACCAACACCCAGACTCAGTACGTCACCCGCACACAGGTGCAGCAGCAGGTGTCCACCGTCTACCGCACGCAGCAGGTGCCTCAGTACGTCACCAGGACGGTGACGGTGCCCCAGCAGGTGGTCAGCACTCAGGTGTCAACACAGGTGGTGCCCACAACCATCTACACGCAGCAAACCATCCCCACCACCGTCTACCTGCCGGCGCAGACGCAGTACGAGACGGTCACCCGCACTGTCGTCAACACCCAGCAGCTGCCCGGCCAGACCCGCACCCAGTACGTCACCAGCACCGTCATAAACACCAACTACGTCACCTCCACCACCTACAACAGAGTGGTCAACACCATCTATGCTACCACCACCATTACACCTGACTGCAAAAACGGATACAGCTACGACGCTCCAGAGAGGCCCTTCAACGCCTTGGGACGCTGAGTGAAGCATCCTGAGAAGATTTAGAAGCAGGCTGCCCTGCTTCACGTACACACACACAAATAAATTTCAACACTGACCTGATCTTGGCTGGGCATATTAAAAGCAGGGCCAACACCGGCCTTCCTGTGAAGCTTCGGTTTTAGAGAGATTTGAGGAAATGTTTCTATTAGTACGGTGTCATCTTCAATGTATTTAATTAAAAGCACCTTGCCACAGTTTTTCTTGTTCATTACCTTAACCCGAAGACAGTATTAGAAACTTGCTTCATAGAGACATGAAAACAATAGAGGCAACAACCCATTTTCACCTGCTGATGGATTAAGATCATGGAGGTGGGCTTCAAACTAGAGATCGAAGTCTATTCATATATGCAGCCAATGACTCATCCTCTTGATTTAAGAACATAGGTAAACACACACACACACACACACACACACACACACACACACACACACAAAAAAAATCACACACACACACACACACACACACACACACACACACACACACACACACACACACACACACACACACACACACACACACACACACACACACACACACACACACACACACACACACACACACACACACACACACACACACACACACACAAATCACACACACAAAATCACACATCATCATCATCATCGGCATCAGGAGCAGCCGTCATGCCCTTCTTCCTCCTTCAGCCAACCGTAATCAACGCTCCCTCCCTTATTCCCTCTCCCCCTTCATCCCTTACACACACACAACAAATATTCACAATAATAATAAAATACAGTAAAACACACCACATAAGAAGAATAAGTATCACATCCAAACATCGATAAGACTTAATATGAGGACTAAAGTAATACATTTAACAAATAAAGAGGGGCAAAAAAAACCCAGAAAGCAAGTTGCAGGTCACACGCGCGCACACACACCCAACATGAACACTGTGCTTTACTTTACCATAACAATTTCCCTTTTTTCCGTTTATTGTTAGGTCACTGGAACCCTTGAGACAGCCCCGTACGCTAGGGGAGAGGGGGTGAGGGGAGACCAGGAGGGGAGACTTGGAGGGGAGGAGTCGTTGGAGGAAAGGAGGGAAAGGTAAGGAGAGGTAACGGGTAGATGAGTTTGCCCTTCAGTCTGACCAAAGCAAAATCCAACGTGACATTACTGAAATATTCCTGCTTTATAACTTCTCCTTTCACTCTCCCATTCATTTTTCTCCTCACTTTCACTTTCCTTTCTTTCACTTTCCTTTCTTTTCTTTTCTTTACCTTTCTTTTCTTTTCCTTAGGTTTTTTTTCTTTCACTTTCCTTTCCTTCTCCCTTTCACTTCTCATTTTCCTTTCTCACTTTTCATCATCCGTGTTCATCCTTCTTTAAGTTCCCCTACTTGCCACAACCTCCTCTTCCTCCTCCTTGAGCTTTTTTTTCTTTCCCTTATGTTCTATTTTTAACCTCTCCCTTATGACGTAATCTTTCTTTTCCATTTCTTTCTTTTTCAACTCTTCTCCTTAATTCTTAATGTGTCAACCTCTCGCTAACATTGTCAGCGGTTCTAGTCCCTCTTAATGCTTTTTCTTTACAATTATTCTTCCCACTTTCATTTCATTTTTTTTCTCTTCGTAATATTTGTCCCCTACACGGTTACTCTATTATATACTCTCTCTCTCTCTCTCTCTCCACTCTCTCTCTCTCTCTCTCTTCTCTTCTCTCTTCTCTCTCTCTCTCTCTCTCTCTCTCTCTCTCCTCTCTCTCTCTCTCTCTCTCTCTCTCTCTCTCTCTCTCTCTCTCTCTCTCTCTCTCTCTCTCCTCTCTCTCTCTCTCTCTCTCTCTCTCTCTCTCTCTCTCTCTCTCTCTCTCTCTTCTCTCTCTCCTTCCTTCCTTCCTGCATCACCAACTTTATCGCTGACAACCGTAACTCACGCGACATATCACCCTCCCTCTATGTCCCCCCCCCCCTGTTAGATCGGCTACGTTATAAAGCGTGATATCTAGGACGCGAATCACACTGGGACTGTGACGTCGCCAGCGTGCAGGTCCTCTACTCAATTTCCCTCCACTCTAGTCTTTAAGGTAGGAGTCGAGAGTAGGAAAGTGTACATTGGATACTACTTCATCTTGTGCTGGTGATGTTGGTGCTAACTGGAGAACCTTCATAAGTAGCGTGTGTGCGTGTGTTTCGTGAGTTGCAATGAAGGATCAATGAAGGATCAGTGTGTTTGGTGGGTGGTGGTGGTGGTGGTGGAGGTATTGTGCGTCTCTGGAATGTATGTGTTGGTGTTAAAAAGGGATTAGACGAAGAGACTGTGTTGCGAGGAGAATGTGTGACGAGTGTGTTTTGCGTGTGTTTTGCGTGTGTGTGTGTGTGTGTGTGTGTGTGTGTGTGTGTGTGTGTGTGTGTGTGTGTGTGTGTGTGTGTGTGTGGTGTGTGTGTGTGTGTGTTGTGTGTGTGTGTGTGTGTGTGTGTGTGTGTGTGTGTGTGTGTGTGTGTGTGTGTGTGTGTGTGTGTGTGTGTGTGTGTCATTCACCCACACGAGCTGGACCTGCGATCTTTCCCTCTTATCCTCCCAGAAAGAGCTTATTAGAGCTCATAGTGACCGATCTATGCGAAAGTCTGAAACCTCACACACCATTCACACCCATTCCCGTGTTCAAGGGGGACAGTATCAACCTGTGCTGTCAGCTGATTCCACCCAGAGCGGGGCTTGAACCCCCAACCTACTGAGCAGCAGGCGGAGGCACATCCGATCTGATCATATGTGTGTACGAATGTGTGTGTGTGTGTGTGTGTGTGTGTGTGTGTGTGTGTGTGTGTGTGTGTGTGTGTGTGTGTGTGTGTGTGTGTGTGTGTGTGTGTGTGTGTGTGTGTGTGTGACCTGTGTTACTTACAAGTTGTATTGCATTTTTCTTGAATGAGAGAGAGAGAGAGAGAGAGAGAGAGAGAGAGAGAGAGAGAAGAGAGAGAGAGGAGAGAGAGAGAGGAGAGAAGAGAGAGAGAGAGAGAGAGAGAGAGAGAGAGAGAGAGAGAGAGAGAGAGAGAGAGAGATAATGTTTTTGCTTATCAGAAAATTAAAGGTTCAATCATCTGATGACACCAAACTGCAAGTAGTTATATTATCTTAATCTTCTGCTTTTCCGTCTTGTTAGAACGGCTGATTTAGGTCACTGCTGACTACCATCAAGTACACGCTGCACAAAGACCATCTTCCATGATCAAGAGCTCAATGACCAAATGAGTTAGGGAATTCTTCATGACGAAAATATGTATAGATTCGTAATTATAACATCAGTCCTTTCAACATGACAAAAGTTAAAACTCTTAACAATATAGAATGGAATTAATAGTTATGTTGCTACAAGTTACGGATAAGACAGATTGATGACAGAATGTAAGCGTCTCTCGGCTCATCTGGGCGATAAAGTCCTCTCGGATCAGCCCACAACCCACACCGCACGGAGAAATTGCACAGGGGAGCGGCGCGTGATTGGACTTTATTCCCAAATGAGTTGGTGAGACGCGGGGGTTCCAATCACCGCTGCTCTAACCTGTGGAATTTCTCTTTGTTGCAGGATGTGGCGCTTGACGGCGACGCTGCTGCTGGCCTGCCTGGCCTCCGCCACGCCCAGAGCGGGTTACTTCTTCAACAAGCAAAATCGTCACTATAATACTCAATGTCCTGTAATCACTTCTGTGGTTTACGGCACAAGCCTCAAGACCTCCGTGCACGTCACCACCGTCCAGGACGTCAGCACTAAGAGCGTCACCACAACGGTATACAGACGGCAGATCGTCCCCACCACCTTCCTGCAGACGGTCAAACAGACGCAGGTTCAGGTTCAGACCAGCGTCGTGCAAACCGTCACTACTGTTATTGATGACGTGTTAGTGACTCACACGGTGCAGGAACCCGACACAGAACAGACAAGCTTCGTCACCACCACACGCGTCGTGACGCAGGTCAAGTTCATCACACAGACACAGACAAGCACTCAGGTGCTTCCTGTGGAGGTGACGCGCATCAAGCTCCAAACCATCACGCAGTCCGTCACCAAGACGATAAGGCAAACGCAAATTCATACAAGCGTGTTAACAATCACGGGACCTGATGTGGTGAAGACGCGCGTCATAACCGTGCTGCAGACGTCCCTGGTGACGGTTGACGCGCCAGGCAGCACACGCTTCGAAACGTCGACGGTGGTGGAACACAAGGTGCAGACAAGCGTGGTGCAGGATGAAGATGTACTCAGGACCAGTCTGGTGCAGAGTCACCTGTTCATCCCGTCCACGAGCATCACCACCCAAGTGGAAACTGCGATTGCCACCCAGGAGGTGGTGGTCACCAGCATCAAGGTCGTCACTCAAACACAGATTCAAACACAATTCACAACTCGGGAGGTTGTAGAGACCGAGGTGGTGCCTACCACCATTGTCAGCACCATCACAGAGACGCAGCTCCACCCCGTGACGCAGGTGCACACCGTGACCCGCACCTCACAGGTCACGGTGGAAGGCGGCGTCCAAACCCAAGAGGTGACGCGCTCCTCCCTCGTTCAGGTGGCAGGGCAGGACACGGTCTTCACCAGGGAGGTCCTCAAGACCCGCGTGCACCAGCAGCTCGTGTTTGAGACCGTGACGCGACCCCGTGAGGTCGTGGTGACAAAAACTGTCGCTGGCTCGT
>JACEEZ010008765.1:85721-115721 GCA_016584305.1 Chionoecetes opilio | reverse complement strand
TAGAATACCCTATATACATTATCCTACACAAGCATACATATGGGATCAGACAAAATAGCGGAAACAAAAAACCCGCATTACAATAAAAAAAATATAAACTGCTAAAAACCAGAAACATGAAAATGACAACAAAATAAAAATAAATGAAAAAGATCAAGTATCGTAATGTGTGTGAATAGAAAAAATGTGAAGGAGAGTGATACAGCTGGAAACAAGGAAGTGATTTATGATGAGAACACAGAGAAGATGAGAAGCAAAATAACGTGGGAGAAGAGAAATGAAGGGAGTGAAGAGGATGCGACGTTGTACAGGAAGAATGACTCAATAGAAATATAAAGTGAGAGAGAGAGAGAGAGAGAGAGAGAGAGAGAGAGAGAGAGAGAGAGAGAGAGGAGAAGAGAGAGAGAGAGAGAGAGAGAGAGATAGAGAGAGAGAGAGAGAGAGAGAGAGAGAGAGAGAGAGAGAGAGAGAGAGAGAGAGAGAGAGAGAGAGAGCAATGGTATAGACTATAGAGAATGAGGAGGAAGATGAAGAAGAAGAGGGAGGAGGAGGAGGAGGAGGAGGAGGAGGAGGAGGAATACAAAGGAATACAAAGGAAACACAAACAGCAACAGACCGATAGGTCCTTACAAGACTGTTTGCTTTAACTACACTACACTAACTAGATATAAGAGAGAAAGGATAGGAAGTAGAAGGCTCCTCCTCACCCACCCATCCTCCAGCCGAAGCTGGCCGGAAAAGAAGTGATACCATGCAATATAGAAAAACTGCATGGAATTTGTGAGGAAAGTTGAAAGCTGTAATCTATGGCTAACTACTACTAGTTTGTGGGGGTAGGTTTAGTGCTTGATAGATAGGTCATGTTATGTGTGTTTTGTAATGGTGTGAACACAGTGTGGAGGTTCAAGGGTGGTGCGGCAGCCTTGCCTGGCGCTTTCTGGGAGGCAGCAGCAATCACGGCCCAGCTCCGTTCAAATCCACTGCGGATTGTGTACTTTCCATGTAGGACGCCGTACACTTCAATGCCTCCTGCAGCAGTGACCCTGGTACCTTAAATCCCGATGGTGGTCACTAACTGTCAGGACCCTAACTGAACCACAGCCCGTCACAAGGTCGAGAGTCGTAGTGTAACCGTTAACTCGGGGCTATCTGTGTGTGTTATGAGGTCTAATGTAGTGTTGGTGTAGGCTCAGTGTGGAAGTTCACGGGTGGTGCGGCAGCCTTGCCTGGCGCTTTCTTGGGAGGCAGCAGTCAATCAGGCCCCAGCTCCGTTTCAATCCACTGCGGTAGTGCACTTTCCAAGTAGACGCCGTGCACTTCAATGCCCCTGCAGCAGTGAACCCGTATATAAATCCCGATGGTGGTCACTAACTGACAGGGCCCTTACTGAACCACAGCCCGTCACAGGTCAAAAGTTGTAGTAGTGACCGTTTAACTCGGGGCTGTCTGAGGACGTGTGGGAGGGGTTGTGTAGACGCGACTCGCAATCATTTTACGCAATGAGAGTAAGTTTCAGAGGCCCGCGAGATAAATTTATTATGTCCGAGATAAACCAGTGACAACCGGGGATTTGATATGAAATATTTATCGAGGCGACTTTTAAATGATTCTATTGTATTGAGTTTACTACGTCTGACGCAGCCCATTCATACGTTTACAACACGGTTTGTGAAGAAGTACTTTGCTTCGTTCGTTACAAACCGTTTCCTGCTTATTTAAATCGTTGTTTCTAGTGAGCTTGACCGGTCTAGCGTGAAAAGATTTTCTGGGACTACGTTCGTAAATCCGTTGAAGATTTTAAATACTTTTGATGAGGTCACCTCTTATCCTTCGTTTTGTTAGTGGGAATAAGTTAAGTTCTTTGAGCCGATTTTCGTACGGCTCAGTTTCGAGGAGGAGGAGGAGGAGGAGGAGGAGGAGGAGGAGGAGGAGGAGGAGGAGGAGGAGGAGGGAAAGGTTGATGCTATATATTGGTATTTGTAGGAAGACGAAAAATGCGGACGAGGAATTCTCTCTCTCTCTCTCTCTTTCTCTCTTCTCTCTCTCTCTCTCTCCTCTCTTCTCTCTCTCCTCCTCTCTCTCCTCTCCCTCTCTCGTCTCTCTCCCCTCTCTCTCTCTCTCTCTCTCCTCTCTCTCTCTCTCTCTCTCTTTTTTTTTTATTATTTCCTAAATATATTTCTAAATAATTATTATTTGCACATAAACAAATTGCCCATTTGTAAGTATTTATTATAGGATCACACCTTGAGTTTACTTATGTATATTTTGTTTACTGTATAAACTAACGTGTTGGGTATATATGGGAATTTAGATTTAGGTTTATTTATATACATTATCTAGGACTATAAAATATGACGTCTTACGGTTTAAAATATATACTAGCAGAGGTCTGTACAAGAGCCTCGGCTCAACGGACCTGGTCCTCAGATATACTGTATGTACTGTAAATAGTATATTTGTTTAACAATTGTAACAAGGTCAATAAATATATCAATATCAATATCAATATCTCTCTCTTTCTCTCTCTCTCGTGATCCACTCCATTGTACAGAAGCAGGAAAACCACATAGCGAACATGAAACATCGCTGTCTGAGGTAAAATATGATAAGGCAGCGTGGAACCAACATAACTTTGAGAGAAGATTCATATAGCAAAAAATAATACTTTTATAAACCGATAAAGTGGTGGCAAAAGATAAACATATTCTCTCATATATCACTTTCATAGCCACTTGAATGTGTTAGTTATACAAAGATAAACTTCTCTCCATTTAATGGCAGAGCTACTTGCTTGTAAGTGCAAATAAAAACAAACTAATGCTTGGTGGTTTTTTCCCCTCTCGCTCTGCCAAGACTGTTTTGAAGAAGAGTCAAGGGTAAGGGTCAAGATGGTAGTGGTTAAGTGAGTGTGGTTAAGTACTATGTAAGGAGAAAGTAGTGTTAGATCCTGGAAACTCGATAATTATGTGGAAAATAAAAAAAAAATACTACCCCTAATTATTATAGCTTACAGAAATTGGGATACTTTTGTTCAGTGTGTTACCGGAATTGTTACTTACACACACACACACACACACACACACACACACACACACACACACACACACACACACACACACACACACACACACACACACACACACACACACACACACACACACACACACACACACCGGTCACAGCCTCTCTAATACCATCATCTCAAACCGGATTGGCTGCTGACCGGCTACCGATGGTAAGATGTTTTTTTAAGAAACTTTTTCTCCTCTGATTATTTTTCTGGTTGGTTGAATCAGTGGCCAAGTAAAAGTGAAGGGGCGAGGGAGGGATGATGCCCCTGCGTGCTGCCCTGCGCCGGGACACGCTAGGGAATGGCTGCCTTCGTGTCATTAGTATCTTGACACACTTGGGAAAGTCCTGGTGTAGGAAAGGAGGAGGATAAAAAGAAAAAAAAAAACTGTTATTCAATACTCATACTATTGACCTTAAAAATAATCATGCTAAAAAAGGCAGTGATGATAATTCTTGCATATTCCAATGGTCATAATTCATAAATCGTAAAATAATCACATTTGGATTATTGCGAACGTGTGTATGAATATTTATGTTGACTGAGAGACCATTCTACCATGCACCACCACCACCCAGACGCCTGCAGGTACCGCCGACACCTGTGCACGCTTAACCCCTTGAGACCCAGAACGTAATTTACATTGTAATTTGGGTACCTTTAGACGATTTTTAGTGACTGTAAGCAATATTTTATAGATATGACCTGTTTAGCATCCTTGTCCACTAACAAATTTGGTATATTAAGTGACTTTTCGTAATTTTATGGCTAACAAGAGACCATTTTTCATAGCAAAGGAAATATCTGGGCGTGAAGGGGTTAATGTGTTGGAGAACGTGTGTTGGCCTCCTGACAAGAACCTGTGTTAACTTAGAGAGGCCGAAGCTTCTCCTTGATTACCGTGTCATCCTTTCCTTGCTGTCTCATGCCTTGCCTCTTACCCTCCCTCACCTTCCTTTCGCTTTTTGTATTTTTTCATCATTCTTTTGCTTTTTTTGTATATTTTTTTTCATTATCCTTTCGATATTTATGTATTTCTTCAACATCTTTTCGCTTTTTATGTGTTGTTTTTGTCGCTGTCTATTTTTTCTATGATTCATTCTCATTCTCTTCCAGATGTCATATTATTTTTTTTATTTATCTTTTTTTTTTTTACATATTTGTGCCTATAGCGCCTGTAGGCAGTGGTGATCCAGGGCTCGAATGGTAGGCTCTGGAGGTTCACTTGAGGGCTCTGATGGTTGGTCCTCGCCCGTGGTGGCGCAGGCAGGATTCTTATAGTGACTGACGCCTGTGACTTAGAGGCTCATGCCGCCCCCCTGTGTCCTCCGATGCACTCGCAATCGAAGGTAGAGTTGATGGGCAGGGCATATGGATGTTCTTAGGCCACTCGACGGTGCAGAAAGGTTTTGGGTTTCTTCGGGGATCGAACTCGGGTCACCGAGAACGCCAGTCGGAGACGCTAACCACTCCGCTACCGCCTCCCCTAAGTGGTATTAGAATCTGTTTTTTTTTCTTATCTACCTTCATCCCTTCCCTTCTGACTCCATAATTCATCTCGATATCTTCTTTACTGATATAATGCTTTCTCATTTGATTGATCCTTAATGCTTTTTTTTATTCTAATACCACTTTCTAACCTTCTGATCTTAATATTTCCCTTTTGATAGCATTTTATTCCTTTTTAGGTCCTTGCATCCCTCCTGCCGCTGCTGTCTTGGTGTTTCTGAAGGTCAAGAAAGGCAGACCGAAATTATGTGTGTGATTAGGGAATGTCTGTTGACGTACTACTTTTTACCATTTCCGTTTTTGGTCATCGTTGGAGGAAGGGGGGAAGGGAGGGAGGACATTCGATACATACATACATACATACATACATACATACATAGATACATACATACATACATACATACATACATACATAGATACATAGATACATACATACATACATACATACATACATACGAGTACCTGGCGTTGCAACTCTCAAAAATTGGCAGTCCAGAGTGTGTGTGTGTGTGTGTGTGTGTGTGTGTGTGTGTGTGTGTGTGTGTGTGTGGGGTGTGTGTGTGTGTGTGTGTGGGTGTGTGTGTGTGTGTGTTCCTACACAGCCAAACCTATCAAGACCTGTCTTAATATCCCCGAATCTTGTCGTTCTATACCTGTTCTTCTCTCGTCTTGTTGTGCTGTTCCTGGTTAACTTTTTTTATCTACCACTTCGTACGCTATTATCATTTCTTTTTTATTAAGTAAGGATGTGGAGGTGAGGTTAATAATAGTACATTCTTTTCACCTGAGTCGCGGCCGATGCATCATCTTTGAGGTTAAGGTGTCGAAGGGTACAGTCGAGGTCATGCCTTACGCCAGGTTATAATAAGGTCGTGCTGGCATGAGGTGCGGCGTAAGTCTCGAGGCTCCTTTCACTTTCTACTTTTTTTATCTTATTTCCTAGGCTCGTGTGTTTGCGTGTGTGTTCGTGTGCGTGTGTGTTAGTGTGCGTGTGTGTGTGTGCGTGTGTGTGTGCGTGTGGGTCTGTCTTATTTGTTACGACCTATGATTATTCTTTACTCAGGGAGATGGTGTTGCGATAAGAATTTTGGACGCAGTGAAGCTTCCTTTTTTTATGGTTTATAGCGCGGTGTGATGGAATGTGATGCGATGACCGACTCTACCTCTGTCTGTGTAAGCCAGGAAGTCATCATTTTCACCTTTACTCCCTTTAATTACAGCACGTCCACAAGGTAGTATAATAATTTTCCTTCTACACGGACGACCTTCTTCTCTCGCCAAGTATTTCCCTTCTAGCAATTCTACAACGCCCTTAAAGTATGGTAATGACGCAGAATCTCAAGGGGGAGGGGAGGACAGGAGGTTGCTCTTTATGTGACGTCACGGATGGGGTTCTTGAGGTGATTAGCAAGGTTATTTTTACAATTAGGTGTTTTGTTGTGCAGGGGAGATGTGGTAAGTGTCAAATGGATGAGAGAGAGAGAGAGAGAAGAGAGAGGGGGGAGAGAGAGAGAACGAGAGATAGAGAGAGAGAGAGAGATAAATCACTAACCCATGTTTTCATTCTTTCTTCTTTTCACATCACACTCACTCAGCTCACTCACTCACTTACTCACTCATTTCATTCACACTCACCTCACTCACTACACTCACTCACTTCACCACCATCACTCACTACTCACTCACTCACTCACTCACTCACTCACTCACCACTCACTCACCTCACTCACCATCACCACCACTCACTCACTCACTCACTCACTCACTCACTCACTCACTCACTCACTCACTCACTCACTCACTCACTCACTCACTCACTCACTCACTCACTCACTCACTCACTCACTCACTCACTCACTCACTCACTCACTCACTCACTCACTCACTCACCATCACTCACTCACTCACTCACTCACTCACACTCACTCACTCACATCACTCACCATCACTCACTCACTCACTCACTCACTCACTCACTCACTCACTCACTCACTCACTCACTCACTCACTCACTCACTCACTCACTCACCACTCACTCACTCACTCACTCACTCACTCACTCACTCACTCACTCACTCACTCACATCACTCACTCACTCACTCACTCACTCACTCACTCACTCACAACTCACTCACTCACTCACTCACTCACTCACTCACACTCACCACTCACTCACTCACTCACTCACTCCCCGTCACCAACTCACTCACTCACTCACCTCACTCACTCACTCACTCACTCACTCACTCACTCACTCACTCCTCACTCACTCTCACTCACTCACTCACTCACTCACTCACTCACTCACTCAACTCACTCACTCACTCACTCACTCACTCCACTCACTCACTCACTCACTCACTCATCACTCACTCACTCACTCACACCTCACTCACTCACTCACTCACTCACTCACTCACTATACTCACTCACTCACACTCACTCACTCACTCACATCACTCACTCACTCATCACTCACTCATCACTCACTCACTCACTCACTCACCACTCACTCACTCACTCACCTCACTACCACTCACTCACTCACTCACCCCTCACTCACTCACTCACTCACCACTCACTCACTCACTCACTCACTCACTCACTCACTCACTCACTCACTCAACTCACTCACTCACTCACTCACTCACTCACTCACTCACCACTCACTCACTCACTCACTCACTCACTCACTCACTCACTCACTCACACTCACTCACCCCACTCACTCCACTCACTCACTCACTCACTCATTTCACTCACTCACTCACCTCACTCACACTCACTCACTCACTCACTCACTCCACTCAATCACTCACTCACCTCACTACTCACTCACTCATCACTCACTCACCTCACTCACTCACTCACTCACTCACTCATCACTCACTCACTCACTCACTCACTCAACTCACTCACTCACTCACTCACTCACTCACTCATACTCACTCACTCACTCACTCACTCACTCCACTCACTCACTCACTCACTCACTCACCACTCACTCACTCACTCACTCACTCACTCACTCACTCACTTCACTCACTCACTCACTCACTCTCACTCACTCACTCACTCACTCACTCACTCACTCACTCACCACTCACACTCACACTCACACTCACACACACACACACACACACACACACACTCACACACACACACGTGTGTACTCCATGGTGTAAGGGATAGCACGCTCGGTTCATAACCGAGAAGTCCCGGGTTCGATCCCCGGGCGGAGCGGAAACAGATGGGTTGTTTCCTTAAAACCCTAGCCCCTGTCCACCCAGCAGTGAATGGGTACCGGGTGTTAGCCGGGGTTTGTGACCTGCTCTCCGGGGTGCTGGCTTCGGCCAACACAAAAAGCACTAAGGATGAATGATAAAAATGTTGATATGGAGACGGGGCCACACGAGCATTGCTCTGGCCCTGTAAAATACAACTAGGTGATGAATACACACACACACACACACACACACACACACACAACACACACACACACACACACACACACCCCACACCACAACCACACACACACACACACACACACACACACACACGGTGGGCACCGCAAACGAAAATTCACTTCCGCAAACGCAAATTCGCAAACCCCAATTCTTACGATCCGCAACCGCAAGTCCGCAAATTTCTTGAAGTTCACATTTCCGTAACCGCAAGTCCGCAAATCCGCAAACCAATTATGTGATATTTTCTCTGCATATATTGCAAAAATAGAGGTAAAGCGCTTTGTGGTAGTAAATTTATATATTATTTACTAAATCACTTATGATTTATACATATATATATATACTAGCCGCAAAGCCGCCCTCCGGCCGGACTTTTTGGCTAGCTACTGCGGAGGGCTATTGGTGGGCCTTCGGCCCACCACCTGTGTTTGGTGGGCCGAAGGCCCACCAAACACAGACTCTCCAGATAACCCCTTCTAACTTTCCTGAAATCATGGATGTAGAAATGTATGTATTAACGCCAACCCATCACCCCCCACCCATTCACTCACCCATCACCCCACACCCATTACCCATCACCCCACCCATTCACTCGCCCATTACCCATCACCCTACATCAAGGTTTCTTCAATTCTCGCAACCCACTTTTTTTTCACAATTCTCGCTAATAGGCTGCTAAAAAAAAAAAAAAAAAAGTGATCGGATCATCTCATAAATGGGCTTATAACCTTCCCCTGCTCGAGCCGGTTCCAAAAATGTGCCATATGAGGGGATTCCGCCACAGGGGGCGGCACCTGGAGCGGACACACACACACACACACACACACACACACACACACACACACACACACACACACACACACACACTTTCTCTTATATTATTATAGATATATATATATACTATATATAGTATATATATATATATATATATATATATATATATATATATATATATATATATATATATATATATATATATATATATATATATATATATATATTAGTATTTTATTCATACTGACCCTCAGCGCCCCACAGATGCTATAACTCACATTTGACCTTCACCTCATTGTGACCACTCACTCATTATAGCAATTTAAGTGCACACTGAGGGGTAATAATTAGTTGTTGTTTTGTTTACATCTGTGCCTATAGCACCTGTTAGGCAATGATCTCCAGGGGTGGGATGGCAGGCCCTGGAGGTTCACTTGAGGGCTGTGATGGTTGGCCCTCGCCCGTGGTGGCGCCGGCAGGATTTTTATAGTGACACATCAGAAGCTGGTGTATAAAACAACAAAAATAAAATATGAAGGAAAAAAAGGATATCAGGAAAAAAATTAATTACTCACTGTATCAAAATTGGAACCGAAAATAGAAAGAAGGGCAAAAAGTCTTGGAAAAAAAGTCATATACCATCAGAATCTGGCTTATAAAAACAAAAAATACAAATATGAAGGAAAAAAGAATATCAGGAAAAAAAGTAAATTAGTCACTGTATCAAAATTGGAACCGAAAATAGCAGGAGCAATATTCTTGAAAAAAAAGTCATATACCACCAGAATCTGTCGTATAAAAACACGTAGACAAAAAAATTAAGGAAAAAAAGAATATCAGGAAAAAAAGTTAATTACTCATTGTATCAAAATTGGAACCGAAAATAGAAAGAGGAGTAAAATTCTTGAAAAAAAGTCATATACCATCAGAATCTGGCGTATAAAAACAAAAAATACAAATATGAAGGAAAAAAACTTCTTAACTTTAAATTAAAGCAAGTTTCTGATTATAATGGTTGTTATGGAATTTGGTGATGAACCTGAGGGAAAGGATCTCATTGAAGTATGAATGCTTGTCAAAATATTGGGTATGGTACTCAATTAAGCCATATAATCCTGTCAATTTGCTATGTTGGTGATTAAAGAGAGGTAAATTGAAGGTATTTGAATGTTGTCAGTATGATAAATTGCATTTATTAACTTAGGACATGTAGTATTTAGTTGAAAAAGGAACAATCGCTATCTCCGCAATCATTTTCCATTTTCCAGGTTCTTACTTGTTTGGCTTTAAGGGGTTAATAACTATGTTATACGATGAGGTTGAGGAAGGTGTGAATCTTAATATTAAACTGAGATCTTCCCAATTGAATATGAATTTGTTTTGTTCTTTACTTTTTACTATTTGTGTCCATTTCATATGCTTTTATTATGCAATATGGTGAAAAGACCCCCAAGAAGCCAAATTTCATGGAAATTCTGGAGGTTGCGTGATCCCTTTGATATTAAAAAACATATTAATGAGCAAGTATGCTATCCTAGGGGGACATATAATGGTACTCTAACCTTAAAATGATGATTAAAGGTGTGAAACATCAAGATAGTGAAATTCTGGAATTCCAAATTTTTTCTGATGTCATCGCAAACAAGGGGTTAATTTGCTATGTTGGACGCCTTTCGGCGAACTACAACCATGATTTTCGCAAAATAGACATCAATACGATTCAAATGAGCCTGGTTTGGCTTTGTTCTAAGAAAGTGCAAGGTATACCTCATTTTCTAGCCTAGAAGCCACTCCACTATAAGCGGCAAATAATGCACCATCGCCACTCTTGACCCTCTTGTGGCGCTACAACACGACCATTATTAAGATACCGCGACGCTGCTTAGCATGAACAGAGACAAAAAGAGCGGTCTCTCTCTCTCTCTCTCTCTCTCTCTCTCTCTCTCTCTCTCTCTCTCTCTCTCTCTCTCTCTCTCTCTCTCTCTCTCTCTCTCTCTCTCTCTCTCTCTCTCTCTCTCTCTCTCTCTCTCTCTCTCTCTCTCTCTCTCTCTCTCATCCATTTGACACTTACCATATCTCCCCTGCACAACAAAACACCTAATTGTAAAAATAACCTTGCTAATCACCTCAAGAACCCCATCCGTGACGTCACATAAAGAGCAACCTCCTGTCCTCCCCTCCCCCTTGAGATTCTGCGTCATTACCATACTTTAAGGGCGTTGTAGAATTGCTAGAAGGGAAATACTTGGCGAGAGAAGAAGGTCGTCCGTGTAGAAGGAAAATTATTATACTACCTTGTGGACGTGCTGTAATTAAAGGGAGTAAAGGTGAAACTGATGACTTCCTGGCTTACACAGACAGAGGTAGAGTCGGTCATCGCATCACATTCCATCACACCGCGCTATAAACCATAAAAAAAAGGAAGCTACTGCGTCCAAAATTCTTATCGCAACACCATCTCCCTGAGTAAAGAATAATCATAGGTCGTAACAAATAAGACAGACCCACACGCACACACACACGCACACACACACACACGCACACTAACACACACGCACACGAACACACACGCAAACACACGAGCCTAGGAAATAAGATAAAAAAGTAGAAAGGGAAAGGAGCCTCGAGACTTACGCCGCACCTCATGCCAGCACGACCTTATTATAACCTGGCGTAAGGCATGACCTCGACTGTAACCTTCGACACCTTAACCTCAAAGATGATGCATCGGCCGCGACTCAGGTGAAAAGAATGTACTATTATTAACCTCACCTCCACATCCTTACTTAATAAAAAAGAAATGATAATAGCGTACGAAGTGGTAGATAAAAAAAGTTAACCAGGAACAGAACAACAAGACGAGAGAAGAACAGGTATAGAACGACAAGATTCGGGGATATTAAGACAGGTCTTGATAGGTTTGGCTGTGTAGGACACACACACACACACACACACACACAACACACACACTCTGGACTGCCAATTTTTGAGAGTTGCAACGCCAGGTACTCGTATGTATGTATGTATGTATGTATGTATGTATGTATGTATGTATGTATGTATGTATGTATGTATGTATGTATGTATGTATGAATGTATGTATGTATGTATGTATCGAATGTCCTCCCTCCCTTCCCCCCTTCCTCCAACGATGACCAAAAACGGAAATGGTAAAAAGTAGTACGTCAACAGACATTCCCTAATCACACACATCATTTCGGTCTGCCTTTCTTGACCTTCAGAAACACCAAGACAGCAGCGGCAGGAGGGATGCAAGGACCTAAAAAAGAATAAAATGCTATCAAAAGGGAAATATTAAGATCAGAAGGTTAGAAAGTGGTATTAGAATAAAAAAAAGCATTAAGGATCAATCAAATGAGAAAGCATTATATCAGTAAAGAAGATATCGAGATGAATTATGGAGTCAGAAGGGAAGGGATGAAGGTAGATAAGAAAAAAAAACAGATTCTAATACCACTTAGGGGAGGCGGTAGCGGAGTGGTTAGCGTCTCCGACTGGCGTTCTCGGTGACCCGAGTTCGATCCCCGAAGAAACCCAAAACCTTTCTGCACCGTCGAGTGGCCTAAGAACACCCATATGCCCTGCCCATCAACTCTACCTTCGATTGCGAGTGCATCGGAGGACACAGGGGGGCGGCATGAGCCTCTAAGTCACAGGCGTCAGTCACTATAAGAATCCTGCCTGCGCCACCACGGGCGAGGACCAACCATCAGAGCCCTCAAGTGAACCTCCAGAGCCTACCATTCGAGCCCTGGATCACCACTGCCTACAGGCGCTATAGGCACAAATATGTAAAAAAAAAAAAGATAAATAAAAAAAATAATATGACATCTGGAAGAGAATGAGAATGAATCATAGAAAAAATAGACAGCGACAAAAACAACACATAAAAAGCGAAAAGATGTTGAAGAAATACATAAATATCGAAAGGATAATGAAAAAAAATATACAAAAAAAGCAAAAGAATGATGAAAAAATACAAAAAGCGAAAGGAAGGTGAGGGAGGGTAAGAGGCAAGGCATGAGACAGCAAGGAAAGGATGACACGGTAATCAAGGAGAAGCTTCGGCCTCTCTAAGTTAACACAGGTTCTTGTCAGGAGGCCAACACACGTTCTCCAACACATTAACCCCTTCACGCCCAGATATTTCCTTTGCTATGAAAAATGGTCTCTTGTTAGCCATAAAATTACGAAAAGTCACTTAATATACCAAATTTGTTAGTGGACAAGGATGCTAAACAGGTCATATCTATAAAATATTGCTTACAGTCACTAAAAATCGTCTAAAGGTACCCAAATTACAATGTAAATTACGTTCTGGGTCTCAAGGGGTTAAGCGTGCACAGGTGTCGGCGGTACCTGCAGGCGTCTGGGTGGTGGTGGTGCATGGTAGAATGGTCTCTCAGTCAACATAAATATTCATACACACGTTCGCAATAATCCAAATGTGATTATTTTACGATTTATGAATTATGACCATTGGAATATGCAAGAATTATCATCACTGCCTTTTTTAGCATGATTATTTTTAAGGTCAATAGTATGAGTATTGAATAACAGTTTTTTTTTTTTTTTTATCATCCTCCTTTCCTACACCAGGACTTTCCCAAGTGTGTCAAGATACTAATGACACGAAGGCAGCCATTCCCTAGCGTGTCCCGGCGCAGGGCAGCACGCAGGGGCATCATCCCTCCCTCGCCCCTTCACTTTTACTTGGCCACTGATTCAACCAACCAGAAAAATAATCAGAGGAGAAAAAGTTTCTTAAAAAAACATCTTACCATCGGTAGCCGGTCAGCAGCCAATCCGGTTTGAGATGATGGTATTAGAGAGGCTGTGACCGGTGTGTGTGTGTGTGTGTGTGTCTGTGTCTGTGTCTGTGTCTGTGTCTGTGTCTGTGTCTGTGTGTGTGTGTGTGGTGTGTGTGTGTGTGTGTGTGTGTGTGTGTGTGTGTGTATTAGAGTGCCAGGCCGCCCATCTGTACGCCTTTGGTTTTTTAAAGGAAGAGACAAAAGGGGAGTTCACCTGAGTCACTAAGTAAAGGAAAAGGTGCAAAAACGTCCTTCTCTCAATTCCCTCCTTTCCTCTCTCTTCCTTCCCTCCCTTCCCTCCTTCCTGTCTGAATGTTTGACCTTTTCTTCTCATTTTTTCCTACAATTACTTCAAAACTTCAACCTGAAGGTGAAATATATGAAGAAGTACTCAATCTACAGCCTTATTTTCTTCCTCTCTATTTTAATTTCTACTGCACCTAATTTATTGTAGTTCAAGACCATAGTTATGCTTATGAACTAGTTACTATAGTCGGTGCGGCTTAAACTAGCAGTCTGGGTGGAGTCGCCTGAGGCCTCCAGTTGTTTAAATATTTACGTTAAAATTGTATCAATATGTGTATATCTCTTTTGTCATGCCTTTTACAAATATCACAAAAGTTAACCTCAATTATTTGCCATATGTGGCAGTATTGCATTCCTGAGCTGCCCCACCCAGATGCCAGTTTAAGCCGGTCCGACTATAGAAGATTTAGGTGGTGGTGTGGTGGTGGTGGTGGTGGTGGTGATGGTGATGGTGGTGGTGGTGGTGGTGGTGGTGGTGGTGGTGGTGGTGGTGGTGGTGGTGGTGATGGTGTTGGCTGTGGTGGTGGGGTGGGGGGGGTCGGGGGGTTGTGTTGGGGGGGGGGGGGTGATGGGGGGGGTTTAATGTTTACAGAAAAGGTAGCAAAAGGAAGAACATTAATATTAGGTGAAAGGCTTTGGTTGTACGGTAGGGTTATCAAACGAATCATGTTTTTTTCTCTTAGAGAGAGAGAGAGAGAGAGAGAGAGGAGAAGAGAGAGAGAGAGAGAGAGAGAGAGAGAGAGAGAGAGAGAGAGAGAGAGAGAGAGAGAGAGAGAGAGAGAGAGATATAAAAAATAGAGCCTGACGTGAATGTAATTATAATGGACGGGCAATGACAGGTTTCTTTCATCAGTGTTATATTTTTTTTCTCACATGTCTGTCTGTATCTCTCCTCCATCTCTCTGTTCACACACGCACGCGCGCACACACGCGCACACACGCGCACACACACACACACACACACACACACACACACACACACCACACACACACACACACACACACACACACCACACACACACACACCCCACACACACAACACACACACACACACACACACACACACACACACACACACACCACACACCACACACCACACACACACACACACCACACACACACACACCACACACACACACACACACACACACACACACACACACACACACACACACACACACACACACACACACACACAGCAAGCAAAAAACCGGATATCTCGCAAATAAAAAAAATATATAAATCAAGGTTGCGAAGTCATCTACCTTGCATTTTTTTTGTATTCTTCTTCAGATGCTCGCGTAGCCAAGACAGCTTGCATGTTATTAGTGTACGTGGTTGCGTTTGTTATTTAATGTGCAATCTTTGTTCTTCAAGGTGTGTGTGTGTGTGTGTGTGTGTGTGTGTGTGTGTGTGTGTGTGTGTGTGTGTGTGTGTGTGTGTGTGTGTGTGTGTGTGTGTGTGTGTGTGTGTGTGTGTGTGTGTGTGTGTGTGTGTGTGTGTGTGTGTGTGTGTGTGTGTGTGTGCGTGCGTGCGTGTGATGAGTGAGAGAGCGAATTAGTGTCAAGTCCTAACCAAAGAAAGAATGAAAACATGGGGTTAGTGTTTTCATATCTCTCTCTCTCTCCTCTCTCTCTCTCTCTCTCTCTCTCTCTCATCTCTCTCTCTCCTCTCTCTCTCTCCTCTCTCTCTCTCTCTCTCTCTCTCACAACTAACATCTAACACTAAAATCATCATCATGCAATCATTTATAACTCTTTCATGGTATCTTTTCATTCTTTAAATTCATCGTCTTCTCTCCTTTAAGTACCATCTCGTATTTCACTGTCACTCGCCACCCTTTTCTTCCCTCCTTCTACGCTCCCTTTAAGCCTTTGTTAGCTGCTCGACAGGTTTTTCTCGTCCCATAGCATTCGGTTCAACTTGTTCTCTGTTGCATTGGTTTTTTTTCTTTCTCACACTCTCTGGCATTCTTGGCTGTCGTCTAAATAGGTCAAATGAGTTCAACTTTATTTATTTCACAGATTGATTTTTTTCAACTCATTCATTCATAAGCTATTCTATATTTGTCAATTTTTTATGTCTGTCTGTCTGTCTGTCTGTCTGTCTGTCTATACATCGATTGCTTCATTAACCCCTTGAGACCCAGAACGTAATTTCCATTGTAATTTGTATACCACTAGACGATTTTTGTGAATTATAAGCAATATTTTATAGATATGACCTGTTTAGTATCCTTGCCCACTAACTCATTTGGTATATTCAGTTACTTTTCGTTATTTTATGGCTAATAACAGACAATTCTACATAGCATAGGAAAGATCTGAGTGTGAAGGGGTTGATAAACATACTTTGTGTTTTTTTAATCCTAGTTATCACTTTGTTTTCTAAGGTTTTGTTTGTCTTACCAGTTTAATAAAGATGTTGTTACTCTCATCGTCCTTTCAGCTCAGGATTAGTTTGTCAGTTGATGTGCGTGCGTGCGTGCGTGCGTGCGTGCGTGCGTGCGTGCGTGTGCGTGCGTGCGTGCGTGCGTGCGTGCGTGTGCGTGCGTGCGTGCGTGCGCGCGCGCGCGCGCGTGCGTGTGTGCGTGCGTGCGTGCGTGCGTGCGTGTGTGTGTGTGTGTGTGTGTTGATATTCATGTATCTTCTTATTTTATCATTACTTACTCTATTACTACTACTACTACTACTACTACTACTACTACTACTACTACTACTACTACTACTACTACTACTACTATCAATACTACTTTTGTGAATGTACCATAAAATAATAGAAAAGACAATAAAAGACTGATTAATGAAGAACTTAAAAAAACTAAGTTAGGCAATCTGATAGACAAGTAAAAGTAAAAACCTTTCAAAGCTGTGGCAGTGCAAAGAAAAAAAGTAAGCATCTCAACAGTGATAATTCTGTCAGTTTATTATCTTCACTATTTTCTTCGGTACCTACTTTCCTCACATTACTCATATTTCCTATTTTTCCTTCATGGATTTCATATATGAGAATGTAAGAACGTGCCAATAGTGTCATTCTTATTACTAAAAAGGCAACGGTAAAAATAGGAGGAGGAGAAAGATACAGGTTAGTAGGAAGATGAGGAGAAGGAAGGGAAAGCCGAGGGAAGGAAAAGAACACAAGCTATAATATATAATCAGTGAAGGGTAACAAAAAACAATGAAAAACAAAGTAACACAATTGAAATACAAAACGGTGACCAATAGAAGAAAAAAAATGCGAAAAACATAAAGGAAACTATAAATTTAAAGACGACAAGAATATTGATCTAATAAATACGTAAATGTCCGAATTCAATCAGCATGAGAAATGAATGATGGGATGAAGGAAGGAAGGACGAAGGGACGAAGGGAAAAGGGAATAAGAGAAGGGAAATAAGGAAAGACAATGTAAGACTATAAGATTGAGAAAGAGAAATGAAAACATGGAAGAAAAAGGGACGTAGGTATTAAGGACAGACGCAAAGGGGAGGAAATGAGGATGATACAGAAATATAAAAAATAACTGTACGTAAATGGCCGAAGTATTAGAGTGAGGAGGAAACTGAGAAGAAAGATGCAGAAAAGAACAAGTTTTATAAATATGACAACACCAACACCAACACCAACACTAACACTAACACTAACACTAACACTAACACTAACACTAACACTAACACTAACACTAACACTAACACTAACACTAACACTAACACTAACACTAACACTAACACTAACACTAACACTAACACTAACACTAACACTAACACAACACCAACACCAACACCAACACCAACACCAACACTAACACTAACACTAACACTAACACTAACACTAACACTAACACTAACACCAACACCAACAACACCAACACCAAAAACACCAACACCACCAACACCAACACCACCAACACCAACACCAACACCAACACCAACACCAACACCAACACCAAACAACAACACCAACACCAACACCAACAACAACACCAACACCAACAACACCAACAACACCAACAACAACAAAAGTAAAGATGCGAAGGAAAGTAAAAGACAAACGCAAGGAGAAAAAAGAAAGGAAACCGGTAATAGCATATGAAGAATAGTATACATTAACCCCTTCACACCCAGACCTTTCCGTTGCTATAAAAGAAGCGTATGTTGTTAGGCATTAAATTACGAAAAGTCATTAAATATACGAAATTTGTTAGTCGACAAGGATACTAAACAGGTCATATCGATAACATATTGCTTATATTCACTAAAAATCGTCTAATGGTACCCAAATTACAATGAAAATTACGTTCTGGGTCTCAAGGGGTTAAATGACACAAAAAAACGTTACCCACATTACCTGGAGAGTAGTATCATATTAGATATATTCTCAGATTCAACAAGGACTTTAACAAGGAGCAGAAGGCAAGGTTAGCAAAAGTGTTCGGTAGTCAGTGCGTCACAGTTTCCCTCCTCTCCCGCTGTCACAATGTCATCAAGTTACATTACATCCAGGCAGGGGCATAATACAATACATTCATTCACGTGGTCACTGCATTCACTAACTTAATCTCCAATCATAATCCTTTCATTGTTCGTTTGTCCTCATTTATTTAATCTGAGTTAATTATTTACTCGTACTGACTCGAATTATAGGGAGGAAATAAATAGTGTAGAAGGTTTTGTGAGGCATAATGGTTCACTTCATTAACTTCCTTGCGAAAAAAAACCAAAGTAGATCACCTGATTATTCCACCTAGTCTCGCACCTCTCTCTCTCTATCACTATCTCTCCCTGGAACCATCACATCCAATAAGGAGGTATGGAAAGGGAAAGTAACGCGTCTGTGTGTGTGTGTGTGTGTGTGTGTGTGTGTGTGTGTGTGTGTGTGTGTGTGTGTGTGTGTGTGTGTGTGTGTGTGTGTGTGTACAACCAAGATAAGATTTTTTTTTTCTGAACATCCATCATTCGTGCGTATTACCATAAGCGACGTCACTAGTCCTGACCAACCAAAGTGTGCCATCCAGGCCCTTCACACTGATGTCCCGCCCTCTTCCAACCAGCGAACCGGCCTCCACTAACCCCCAACCCCCCCCCTCCTCACCACCACTCCAACAAGCCTCTCCGGCCCCCACTAACCCCCCCCCCTTCCTCACCACCACTCCAACAAGCCTCTCCCACTCGACGACGTTTCCAGCCTTCAGCACCTCCCCCGTCCCCTTCTGCCGCCCTTCCCCAACCCTTCCGAAACTTCCCCTTCTCCTGCAGCGACGTGTATAAATACTGGCGTATCGCAGGAGCTTAGACACTCGTGCCGGTGAATTCTCAGAGTCTGCTCCAGCCTTGTTTGAGACTCCAGGTGGGTGATTACTGCTGTCTGTTTTCTTCTTACTCGTGGAAGTTGGTGGCTTGGTAAACGTGAATCATCTCCCCGCCCGCTGGGTGTACAGTAGTGGAACCCCAAAAAGTGTGATGATGAGTGAACAACTTTAAGCTCGCTGCAGTGTTGCCAACTTGGACGGAAGAACCTTTGATAATTTGCTCTTCTTCCACTGTGATTTTACTTTTTGGATAAGTCCTCACTCACGAGCGTTCGAGTCCTGTGCAGAAGCAATGTTATTTACTGGGGGGGTTTTAATGGTTTGCGTACGTACGTGTGTGTATGTATGTGTGTGTGTGTGTGTGTGTGTGTGTGTGTGTGTGTGTGTGTGTGTGTGTGTGTGTGTGTGTGTGTGTGTGTGTGTGTGTGTGTGTGTGTTCATCACGTGACCTCATCAGCAAGGAGGTCAAGAGTCAGGCGGCAAAAAAGTGGCCGCTGATATCCAGAAGCTCAGTGAGGTCTTGGAGGGAGGAGCTTTTGGGCCACTCTCTCCAACCCCCACACCCCAACACCAGACCCTCCCCCCTCTTTTGGCTTCCTATTACGCATCCCCAACCTCCATTACCCCTCCTCAGCTTTCCTCAGTCCCCTCACTTCCCTCCCTTCTCCTCCCATCATCTGGTCGCAAACATTACATAACTTTCACAAATTGTACTTCCTGAACCATATATTTGGACCATCTTGCGTGACTAGGTGTGTGTGTGTGTGTGTACGTGTGCGTGTGCGTGCGTGTGTGTATGTGTGTGTGTGTGTGTGTGTGTGTGTGTGTGTGTGTGTGTGTGTGTGTATGTGTGTGTTGTGTGTGTGTGTGTGAATCATCGCCACCTGATCATTAGACGTCTTCCATAAAATGCCTCGTATTTGTTTTCATATATTTATATTTCTTGTTTCTGTTCCGTTTATGACCACCAAATTCATTACCTAATTTGGCACTCCCGTTTGGCTCAGTGGCTCAGTACTTTTCCTCTTTTTTTTCTTACTATTCTCTCTCTCTCTCTCTCTCTCTCTCTCTCTCTCTCTCTCTCTCTCTCTCTCTCTCTCTCTCTCTCTCTCTCTCTCTCTCTCTCTCTCTCTCTCTCTCTCTGCTTTCCCAGACATTCTACCTTCCTCTGATACACACCAGATAACAAACCTTTCTCTTTCTCTCGTTATATCATTCTATTCACTCATCACTAAGTTCCCAGTGGTTAAGTAGCTTCAACGTCTTAAGGTCTTTTATTTCCTCACACTTTCGTTGAAATTCACTTAAATCGTTTAGTATTTATTCTCGAGACCATTCCACATCGGTACAGTCAATACAATCACCATCACCGTTTTTTTTTCTGTCTCTCTTCCCCCTCGTCGCCAGTTCCGTCTCGCTTCTTGTAATGACGGATAACCCGAGTCGCTCTTCTGTAACTCACGCCCCTCAGCACTTTCCGGCACCCAACCTTGGAGTTACGTCAGGATGGCCGTTCGCACCCATATCGCAAGGGTGAATGGTGCTCAGTTCTTACCTTCCCTTTCTATCTTCAACTGCATTCTTTTCTCCTCCATCTCTATTTTCTACATGCAATAATTCTTCCGCCTCCACTTCCTCCTCCTCTTTTAATTCATCAGATCTCTCCTGACTCTTTTCTTTTACTTCTACAGTTTTCCACCTCCTCTTCCTATTTTCACCCCTCTCTTCTCCCTCTCTCCTCTTCCCTCTCCTCCTTCCTCCTCCTACCACTACCGCCACTACTACTACTACTACTACTACAACTGTGATTTCTTTCTTCCGCTTCCATCACTATTTCCTGATCTTTCTTAACTCGTACAATATTTTCTAAAGTTTTATCCTCATATTATTTAAACAACCTTTCTATAATTCATAACCGTAATATGAGACTTCACGACTTGAGTAATGAAAGCATCCTCAGTATATTCATCTTAAAATCACTGTTATTGAGCTTTCAACAACATAAATTATTGTTACACATATCATCACTGAACTTTATATTAAGATCACAAAACCCTGAGATATTTTAGTTACGCGTATATCATGATAGCGAAGCGTTGAGTAGCAATACACTTAAAAAATTAGATCAATTGTGCAGATAGTAATTATAATTGAAATAATTGCAATGATGCGTCAAATTGTAGACGAAAAATGGTAAAAAAAAAAAAGTTTTACAAAAAGCAGGTGATGTGAATAAACAACAACAATGGAATTGTTGTAGATCATTATCAATAATATAAAGAAATATAAAAACAATACTAATGACCATAGAAATGATAACAATGATGATGAGATATTACTATTAGAGCCGTGGACCGGATGTCGATATTTCACTATTTGCAGATGCGGATATTTATTCTCAATATTTACGGATGCGGATATTAATTCTCAATATTTACGGATGCGGATATTTATTCTCAATATTTACGGATGCGGATATTTATTCTCAATATTTACGGATGCGGATATTTATTCTCAATATTTACGGATGCGGATATTTATTCTCAATATTTACGGATGCGGATATTTATTCTCAATATTTACGATGCGGATATTTATTCTCAATATTTACGGATGCGGATATTTATTCTCAATATTTACGGATGCGGATATTTATTCTCAATATTTACGGATGCGGATATTTATTCTCAATATTTACGGATGCGGATATTTATTCTCAATATTTACGGATGCGGATATTTACTCTCAATATTTACGGATGCGGATATTTATTCTCAATATTTACGGATGCGGATATTTATTCTCAATATTTACGGATGCGGATATTTATTCTCAATATTTACGGATGCGGATATTTATTCTCAATATTTGCGGATGCGGATATTTATTCTCAATGTTTACGGATGCGGATATTTTAGCCATCAAAAGTTTTAACCACAGATTACTGAAATTCAAAATTGCTCCGAGATGAGTAAAAATATATCATTAATATACAAGTAAGACGTTGGGGAACCAAGAATATACTAATCAAATTTTACTACAATTTCAATTATCTGTGTTACCACAACGCAAGGCACTGTAACGCAGCTGATTTCATACAAGTGACAACCCGCTACACTCGTACGGCTCACCATTAGTGCAACAGGTTTGATCAGGAATCGTTAGGGTGCGGGAGGCGAAGGAGTGAGTGAGTGAAACACACACTCTCAGACTCACTGTCTTTCTCGTCTGTACATACACATCCCAGATAATTTCCTCTTTTTAACCAGTTCCACATTATTTCCTCTCTCTCTCTCTCTCTCTCTCTCTCTCTCTCTCTCTCTCTCTCTCTCTCTCTCTCTCTCTCTCTCTCCCCCAAACGACATGTACAGTGCCTAGTTATTTAAGATATCGGCATAATATCCGCATCCATCAATGCGGATGCGGATGTTAGAAATGATGCGGATATCCGCGGATGCGGATGAGGATTCGGATATCCGGTCCACCTCTCATTATTATCATCATGACCTGACTTACAGAACGCCAACACCGGTGCTTCCTCAATTACTCCCCTGAAGAAGCACCTGAGAAACTAGTTAGGGATACATTCCCTTCAACACACACTTGTTTCCTTTTAACTCCTCCAACATTCCCATCCTTAAGATCATTATTCAATTTCATCATATTATTATCATCATTATTATCATTACAAGTACTCCACGGTACCTTCAAATCGTTCCTGCAAAGATTTATGGCAAAAGGTGTACGAGCACATATAGAGCTGCATCTGATATTATCATGGCCATACTGTATTGTGTGAAAGTGTCTCTCGGCTCATCTGGGCGATAAAGTCCTCTCGGGTCAGCCCATAACCCACACCGCACGGAGAAATTGCACAGGGGAGCGGCGCGTGATTGGACTTTATTCCCAAATGAGTTGGCGAGACGCGGGGGTTCCAATCACCGCTGCTCTAACCTGTGGAATTTCTCTTTGTTGCAGGATGTGGCGCTTGACGACGACGTTGCTGCTGGCCTGCCTGGCCTCCGCCACGCCTATGGGCGGTTACCTCCCGCCTACGAAAGGCCCCGTCTGTGAGACGGTAACCTCCGTGGTATATGACACCCGATACCAGACCTCCGTCGTCGTCCAGACCGTCAACCGGGTTGACACTCAATATGTTACAACAACTCTTGTGAGGCAGCAGGTGGTTCCCACCACGCTGTACAGGACCAGAGTCCAGACACAAGTCCAGTATCAGACCAGTGTGGTCCAGCAGACCACAGTCCGCTACGTAGACCGAGTGGTGACCCAGACCGTGCCCAGCCCTCCTCGCCAGGAGGTTCGCTACATCACCACGACCCGCGTGGTGCCCCAGGTCAGCTACGTCACCCAGACACAGGTGCAAACACAGGTGGTACCTGTTGAGGTCACCCGCACACAGGTTCAGACCGTCAACCGGCCTGTCGTCAACTACCAAACGAAGGTGGTGCAGCAAACACAGTACGTCTCTGTCCCAGGACCCGACGTGGTCCGCACTCGCGTGCAGACCGTGGTCCAGACCTCGGTGATCCGCCAGCAGCAGCCCGCCAACACCCGCTACATCACCTCCACCAGCGTGCGCCAGGTGGTCAAGACCAGCGTCGTCCGAGGCAGGGACGTTGTCCGCACCAACGTGGTCACGCGCCAGCAGGTCATCCCCTACACCTCCGTCAACACCCGTTACGAAAATGCTTACGTCACACGCGAACAGGTCGTCACACGCACCAACGTCGTCACTCAGACACAAGTCCGCACGCAGGTGGTTCCCCAGGAGGTGGTCAGTACCCGAGTGGTGCCCACCACCATCTACACCACCATCTACAGGACGCAGGTGCAGCCCTTCACCCAGGTGCAGACGGTGGTGCAGACCCAGTACGTCACCCCCGCCCCCGTCTACCAGACCCAGGAGGTGACTCGCACCTCGGTGGTGCAGGTGCCCGGCCAGGACCGCGTCGTCAACAAGCAGGTGGTGCAGACGCAGCAGCGACAGCAGGTCGTCTACCAGACCGTCAACCAACCCCAGCAGATCACCGTCACCAGGACGGTCACTGGCATATGTGAACAGAAAGGATACAACTACAATAGACCTTCCACTCCCTTTAATTATGGCAAATGATTTTCAGATATAATTTCTTCATTCTTCTTTACTTTGTAACATATACCTTTTACCAAGCCATGAATGTTATATCACCTGACGTTAGTGATGTAATTCTGACAGTCTATGTCGATGAACAAATAAAGTATAATCCTTTTAAGAAATTGGCTTTGAAATTTTCGGCGACCTCCTGATATCCATGCGCAACTCACGTAAGTATCATGTGTTCCCATTTTTTCAATTTATGTTCCACAGCTATACACATGATATGCTTTTGTCATACTAAATACATGTTGTTTACATTTTTTATAGAAAAGATGTGGAGCCCGTTAGTGCTGCTGCTGGTGGTCTTCACCCGGGGTCTTGCTGGTGAAAGTTTTGGCCAGGGAGGCAATGGACTACAGGGTTCCTTTGGATACTTGCCACCCACCCAACAATACTGCCAACCCTCCACTGTATACCGCACACAGACCCAATATTCCACCCAAGTGATTCCCTCCACCATCTACAACAACGACGTCCAGTACATCACCCAGACAGACTACAGAACCCAGCAGGTGTTCACCACCGTCTACTCGGAGGTGGTTCGCCAACAAGTCGTTCCGTCCATCCGGTATCAGACGGTGACGGTGACCCGCACGCAAGAGAACGTCCGCACCCAGGTCATTACTCTCCCACCTCAGGTCGTCTATGTAACACAGACACAAGAGGTTGTCCGCACCCAAGTACAGTACCAGACCAGGTACTCCACCCGCATCCAGCAGGTGCCCTCCACTATCGTCAGGAACGTGGTATCCACTCAGGTGGTTCCCCAGCAGGTTTACAGTACCATCTACCAGACCCAGACACTCACAAGGACCCAGCAGCTCCCGGGACAGACCCGCACAATATATAGTACTGAGTACAGAACAGCTTACTCCACTGTTGTTATTCCTGCGCAAGATGTTTACGTAACTAACACCGTCTACAGGACCAACGCCGTTACCCAAACCATCTCACAGCCGGGACGGACCCAAGTCATCACCTCCACCCAGGTGGTGCCCGTCACCACCACCATCATCTCACAGGTGGTGCTCACCAACACCCAGACTCAGTACGTCACCCGCACACAGGTGCAGCAGCAGGTGTCCACCGTCTACCGCACACAGCAGGTGCCTCAGTACGTCACCAGGACGGTGACGGTGCCCCAGCAGGTGGTAAAGACTCAGGTGTCAACACAGGTGGTGCCCACAACCATCTACAAGCAGCAAACCATTCCCACCACCGTCTATCTGCCGGCGCAGACCCAGTACGTGACGGTCACCCGCACTGTCGTCAACACCCAGCAGCTGCCTGGCCGAACCCGCACACAGTACGTCAGTAATACTGTCTACAACACCAACTACGTCACATCTACTGTCTACAACAAAGTGTACAACACAATCACCGCCACCAGCACTGTCCAACCTAACTGCAAAACTGGTTACAACTACAACCCTCCAGCCCAGTCATTCAACCCTTACAACGGGTAACTGTTTGATATAATATTTTTTTGCAAGCAAGGTTCGTAGTGACCCGAGAAAGTGTAACAGCATTTTGCACAAGTGTGAATAACAATCTTTTATACATTGCATATATGTATAAGGCGAGCTATACAACTGGCTATTGAATGCGACAGAATCTCTAAACAAATAATTTGCCATGTAATTAAAGTATGTATTATAATTCAGATGATTTTATTATATCTACCTTATTACAAAAGAGATACAAATACAAAATAAAGGTGGGAAACATTAACCTCCTTCCCTTTATGACTATGGGAGTACAGGTCCACAATCCATGATCCGGAATCCTTGCAGCCAGCTTTGTTTTAAATTTTGCACTTTTCCGATTTTCGGATCAAGAACAAATATACTGTATATGAAAATTCGTCTTAGGTTCCAAGTTTCCCAAATAAAGAGGGAATTCCCCATAATTTTGAGAGGTAGAAATCGAAGTAGATACATCAGAACTCTTGGACACGTGTTGAGATGAAAGCAGAACAATAACATCAGTTGAAATTTTTCAAGAATATATCGTGAGTATCTTGGAGAGCTCACCGGCACATCGGCAGTCCGCAGTTTGTTAACCCACGACCAGAGGCCTATATTGCAGGTGAACCCAATCACGAAGGCGATCGGGATAGTATAAAGACGTTTAGGTAAATGTTTGGGGAGGCGGTGGCCGAGTGGTTAGCCTCTTGGAGTGGTGAGTTCGTTGTCCCGAGTTCGAATCCTGCCGGGGGCAACTCTTTCGACCATATTTAACGCGGTGGATAAGAGCCTGGTAGTTGTGAGCACAAGGCCCCGAGTTCAAGTCCCATCAGGAGCAACTGTTTCTTCCATCGTCGAGTGGCCGAAGATACCCACATGCTGCATGCTTTCGACTGCGACTACAAGTGCGGCGGAGAGCACCAGGTGGCAGCATGAGCCTCAGGTCAAACCATTACACAGAAAACCATCACAAGTGTCACTATAAAAATCCAGCCTGCGCCACCAAGGGTGAGGGCCAACCATTACAGCCGTCCAGAATGTGCAGGGCCAAGGAAGGCCAAGGCCACCTGAGCCCTACAGGAAAAAAATATCCTACAGGAGCTATAGGCTCCAACGTAAAGTCATCCCGAAGCACCCGTCGTAGCCCGTAGGCCAGGGAGTCTGGTGAGGTGTACCAACCTGTGCGATAAATAGAATGATAATATTATTTAAAAGAAATTCACTTCAGTAAATTCCATTATGAATTATTGTTTTAAAATAACAATACAATGACCTCAAAATAAACTAATACATGCATTAGCAAGGCTGTTTTCAATAGTAAGAAGTGATAAGAAAAGATTTCACAAGTTCTGAGGGTGGCTATTCGGGTAACCATAACAAAGCCCGGACGGTGTTCTAGAGAAAACTCTCATGGTTACCCTTCATTTGCGTTTCTCGATCATTTTACAGTCTGATATGTTTCCCATATTACTTTTTAATATTTCAAGATAGTAGCTGCATAAAAAAAGTATCTAATACATACCTTCAATCATAGTTAAAATGTTGTTCACTTGTCAGGCTATGCAATTATTCTTGGTTCTTTAGTAAGGGGCTGTGACGAAATGTTCCACTCTATTCGCCCTGGTGTAGTCCTGTGAAGTAATCAGGCGTGGTAGCAGGCTAGTCATCCTCAGAAAGGCATAGGTAAGATTGAAGACTGCTAGTCGGCTAGTCGTGGTGGTGGGGTGACTCCTGCCGCAGCCAGCAGGGTGAGGGTGAGCAGGTCAAAAGTTGACACGTTAAAAGCGAGGAATTGGCTATGTAGGAGGGCCGGGTTGGAGTGGAAACGAGGACAGTGGAGCATGAAGTGTTCATTGGTCTCCTGGAGGACGTTCTTGCACCCTCTTCTTCCTACTGCCTTCCTGCAGCTGTCTTCCGCTCACCCGTTGTTGTCACGTAACACCCACACCCACCAAGGTCATGGTCTACTGTAAGTTTTTTTCCTGTGCGACCTGTCTTGCAGGGTCGCCACGTCACACCTGAGTGGCGCTCCACACTCCACGAAGAAACATACAGTTTTTGAAGCTTTCCATTTTTTGGATGTGTGGACAAAGGAATCTGTACCAAATCCATCACTGGACACTCGGTTGACGTGACATCTCAACACAGTTAAGACATCCACGGTTTCCAAATTTACTTTACCACTGTACAGTCTAAGACAAAAGTCGTGTCACGGTTTTGTCCGAATATGAAATGTAACTCGTGAAACATAATGAAAACCCTAACGCAGTTACATGCTCGTGGTTGGCAAGCCTGAATCCCTTAAGCTACTACAGATAAGGGTTCAAAGCTTCATATCTGCCGCCGATGAGACAATGTCTAAAACAAACCAAGGGGATTTCAAAGGTTCAATAGATTTACTGCGTTGAGGTTTCATAGTATTCTATGTGGAATGCGAAGTATATTCGGCCCAGCAATGATCGCCAGGACATTTCATCTTTACACCTGAGCCATTGAAGGCCACATACATCACCGGCAGGAGCATGGAGAGAGCTAGTCACATGCATCTAACCACCATGAAGATGAGAGGTGGTATGATCTCCCTTTATGAAAAAGGAGAAAATAGTGAATGCACAAGTATTCGGTGTCAGTAAGAGAACAGTGGCATGGTGGATAAAGCGACATGAGGAGGAACGGACAACAGAGAACCGTCACCGTTCAGGTCGCCCAAGGGTCACAACATAAATGCAAGACCAAGCAATAACAACAACCATGGAAGCTCAACCAACACGTAGTGCCCATGCAATTAGGGCACACTAGCTGAACCCTCAAATGTGGGAGAGGAAAAAAAAATACAAAAATTAAAGAAAATTGCTTCAAAATTCAATAGTATATTTAGATAATAATAAGAACAAATTCCATTTGAATCTATGCAAAAAATTAAAGAAAACTTGCCTCAAAATTCAAGAGTACATTTGGATGATAATATGAAGGAAGGAAGGACTCAGAAGCAGTGGCGTATTTAGGATCCTTAAAAATAAAGGGGAATACAGGGGTGAATCCAGGATTGTTATAAACGGGGGGGGGGGGGGGGGGCTTGTCCGAAGCGAGCCTCAACAGCTGAGGGAGTTTACAATAATAGCAAAATTGCTGTGTTTCGCAGGGCCTCAGCCGAACCCCTGAGACTGGCTCATCGAACCCATGTTCAACTACTACTTTATAATTACCTCAGCACTTCTACTTTTACCACTCCTGGTAATGAATCCTAAAACAATTACTCGTGAGGATACGAACTATTATAACGTATGAGTTGTGATGAGATCGAGACACTTATGGCAGTGCTACCAACCGTTCGTATGACATACGACAGACAGCACCGAAAGGTTAGCCCTTTACCAGATGTCTTAACCAAAATTCATGCCACGACTTTTGTCTTTGACTGTACATGGGCCGCATATTTAAGAATGTTATTTTTTCAAGATTTCAGAGAAAGCAGACTGAAGTACTATGCAGGGTCACGCCACTCTAGGGCTGCCATCACGCCGTAGTGGCCATGGGTGAAATACTCCATAAAGATAAAATAAAACAGAAATAAAAATCATCATCTATTCTTTCCTCTTTCATCATATTCCTACTACGGCTTCCACTCATCACGACTCATCACCAAAACACCTCCATTACCATCCCTGCCTGCAACATGAATCAAGACTTAGTAATACACATTGGAAAAAACGTGAAATAGAACGAGAGTTTGAGAAAATTTTAAAGAAAGAAATGTACAGAAGTTAGGAAATAAACCGTTACCAAAAAAATACATGATTGAGATATGACGGAACGACAAGGAAATTACAGCATAAAGCAATAGGAATCCTGCACCACGACGAAGGTTACAAACGAAAATACATCAGAGGATTAGAACGGAAAGGATGAATACGCAGTTCGTAATTCATAGTCAGGCCGGTAAAAAAAATATTGATCTAAGTTATGGTAAATGTTGGCAAGGTTTAGGAGAGAGAGAGAGAGAGAGAGAGAGAGAGAGAGAGAGAGAGAGAGAGAGAGAGAGAGAGAGAGAGAGAGAGAGGAGAGAGAGGAGAGAGAGGGAGGAGAGAGAGAGGAGAGAGAGAGAGA